>JAXIVH010000018.1:2431599-2508870 GCA_036785325.1 Urophycis tenuis | reverse complement strand
GTTGTCTGACGGGGGAGGGAGAGTAAGAGAGGGAGATGAGGTGGGGGGGGAGGAGGTGGAGGAGTGAGAGAGGGGGAAGGAAAAGGGGGGAAGAGAAAGGATGGGAGAAGGGGGAGGAAAGAGAGAGGGGGGAGAGGGAGAGGAGGACAGACTGAGAGGGGAGGAGGGGAGGAAGGAGAGATGGAGGGACAGAGGGAGAGGGGGGATGGGGAGGTTAGGAGGAGAGAGGGAAACGAGCGAGAGAGGAGATGGAGGGACAGAGAGAGAGAGAGTGAGAGAGAGAGAGGGGGGAGAGAGGGGAGGGGAGGACTATACGTGTGCCTCCCGGTGTATATCTGTAGCTTGTCATGTTGGCGCTGGAGTGATACTCAGCGTTTCAGACACACACGGCGTTACAGCGTTGCATAACGTGTGTTCAGCGCATTCACGCCACCATCACCTCGCTCAAAAAGCACCTCCCTGCATTCTTGATGTTTAGATCGATTCGCTTCAAATGTTTCAAATGATGTTATCTACGCATTACCATGTCGATGAATGACATCAGGAGATGCCATCGTCAGCCATGAGGTTCGAGACACGTGGCCCGAACAGACACACACAAAGTCATGTCACCTATTTCGGGATCTAGTTTTGGTTTTCTATGATTGATTTTTTTATCCTTGGCTGGCTTTACCTCTGAAAAATCCAAATCATGAATTGTTTATTGGTTGCCTCAGTCTGGGGCTCTGTGCTCTTGGGTCTAACTTTATTACATATTCATATCACCCTCAGCGACTCTGGACCCCTGAGCCTTTGTCGGCCAGCTCTTATCCATGCTGTCTGCACATATGTGTACTTTCTGTTGGTCTGTGTGTAGATGCTGTGAATAAGCATGTGTGCCTAATATACTTTCTATTGGTGTGTGTATGGACGCTGTGTATAAGCACGTAATATATACTTCATTTTGGTCTGTGTGTAGATGAAACACTCAACTCAAAAAAACCACTGGCTCAACATAATGTGTGCCATAGATAATGTGTGTCTCATGCAGTTCATTGAAAAGCGTAGATCAGACACAGAGACTGTGTGATGGAGGATAACAACACACTGGTCTGTGTACAGGCTCATTGAAAAGGTATTTGTATGTGATGTGATCTGTCTTGAGTGTCGCCAAGATAAGGCCCAACACGCATTTCCGTTTTAGACAACAAAGTGACATCGTTTTGTGAGTGCGCTCCTCTACTGTCCTATAGTACTCTGCAGTACAGTACACTGCTCTATAGTACTCTGCTCTATAATAGAATAGTGCTCTACACTATTCTACTGTATCTACTGTAAGTAGGAGGTTACCAGCTCTAGAGTGGTTGTCTCTACATGGATTCTGTACATTGGAACAAGTGAAATTCAATGTTTAACAGACTCCACCCTATCCAATGTTAATGAATCTGGATACAATACATGCATATGGATATGACGATATAACGATATATACAAATCTCTGAGTGTTCCACATAGTGAGGCCAGGTGGGGGCTGCAGCAGCAGGTGTAGCTAGTAGTGGTTAGCATGAGTAGTACATAAAAACACAGTCTCCGTGCTAACGCTGAGTTTTGCTAGTATAATGTGACTTTATCCAGGAGCCTGTTAGGCAAATCTATTTGAATGTGTATGTGTCCTGGTGTAACCCTGTCTCATAGCAATGCTGACGGTGGTGAAGTAATGAAGGATAGAGAGACGGGTATTCAGACACCAGAGAAAGATAAACGTGTTTGTTTCTCCACACTGTTTGATTTGCTTCAGTGCTACTAGTAAAACCAGTTGTACATTTAGTACACATAGACCTACATGAAAGTTTTTGTACTAGTAGTTGTAGTATTTATTCCACAAATTTCCCAAATACATACAATACTTATGAAACGTATATTCATTATTGGTCATTTGTCATTTCAAATTTAGAATTGTCACTTTCCTGACCGACCGTTAATCCTGGTGTGATAGAGTAGACTGACCGCTGACGTCTCATGTATGATATTGAAGTTATGTTGGTATGTTGAGTGTGCAGTTTAGCACTTCCCTGTGAGTATGAGTGTGTTTGTGTGTAGGCCTGCGTGTATGTCTAGCGTGTGTGTGTGTGTGTGTGTGTCTGTGTGTGTGTGTGTGTGTGTGTGTGTGTGTGTGTGTGTGTGTGTGTGTGTGTGTGTGTGTGTGTGTGTGTGTGTGTGTGTGTGTGTGTGTGTGTGTGTGTATGTGTGACAGTGTGTGACAGTGGGTGGGTGTTTGTGTGTGTGTTTGTGTGTGTGTGTGTGTGTGTGTGTGTGTGTGTGATGTCTTCTGTATTCTGTGTGTCACTGTAACCTTACACAGAAGGCTACTCTTACCTCAACTCAGCTAACAAAGACTTTAGCCTTTGTTAGCATCTTAGCCCCCAGTCCATGTAGCAGGCTGTTTGTAACGTGATACAGGGACACTGGGGGTAGATACAAATAGGCCTCCATCTGTTTATGGGGCGGCACGCTGGTTAAGTCCGGCTGAGTTTGGGGTGAAGACCCTTTTGCTACACTAACTTACCCTCAGGGATGGAGAAGTCATGGATTATAAAGATCCTAAGTTATAGCCATGTGTCTAACAATCGTACTTTGAAATGGTGTGATATGCTTCGTTTGAGTTTGAGCTTGTACTGGTTTTGTATTGGTTTTTCTCTTTAAAGGGATTATGATGTGATAATACTGTATTGATCACAGAAGTGAAGTTCAGCAACCAACAGATGTTTGACTTTGAAATAAAGACATGAAAATAAATCAAACAGACAAACATACAGTAATATCATGAGGATCATCGCCATGATGAGAATGTTGGTGCTGTACTATACTTTCACTTTGGATGACTTTCACTTTCGCTAAAGCACCATTAGAGTCAGATAGCACTGGCTGGGATAAAGGATATGAGTACATCTACCCCAACTGGTAACCTTACCACACATTTGTTAATACACACCAGTCTGCCAGCCACTGTGTGTGAGAGTCTGTGTGTGTGTGCTTGTGTGTATTCCTATTTGTTCATGTGTATATGTTTGTGTGTGTGTGTGTGTGTGTGTGTGTGTGTGTGTGTGTGTGTGTGTGTGTGTGTGTGTGTGTGTGTGTGTCTGTGTCTGTGTCTGTGTGTGTGTGTGTGTGTGTGTGTGTGTGTGTGTGTGTGTGTGTGTGTGTGTGTGTGTGTGTGTGTGTGTATTTGAGTGTGCTAGTATATACTTGTGTGGTGTGTGTGTGTGTGTGTGTGTGTGTGTGTGCTTGTTACTGTTTGCCCAGTTATGTCCTTTTGGCAACCAGTTAATAATAGAAACCAGTGAATTGTGTGTGTGGTGATGCTCTGCAGACTAAAGCATGTATGTGTGAGCAGTGAGGAGTAGGGCAGTAGGCTAGCGGTGGTAGGTGTGTCACAGTCACAGTCTGTCTGCTGTGGATTAGCGTGGACGATTGGAAGCCATCTGCCCGTCCTGTCTTAAAGAGGGAGGGGGAGTAAGAGCGAGAGACATTGACAGGGAATGACAAAGAGAGAGGAAGCATAGCGTCATGCACACATACACACACACACACCGCACTCATGCACACACACACACACACACACACACACACACACACACACACACACACACACACACCACTCTCTCCCCTCTCTAATCTCCATGTCTGCTGCAGTGTAAAATTGGGATCCATGTGTGAGCAAATGTCTTTATCTGTCTCACGAGCCAGTCTTCTGGGACTGTCTTGTTTGTGTGTGTTAAATATGAATGGTTAATGTAACTGTTAGTGCTGTACAACCAAGTCATTGGGGTCTTTCAGCAGGGCGATAGGGATGTGTTAACACACAGCCCAAGATGATTTCAGAGACTGGTTTAAAGGGAGATATTGAAAAATTACTGTGCAGAAATATGACACTGCAAATTTCCCCATTGTAGTGTTAATATTGAATTATTTTATTTTTATCATATCTCGTTTGGGGAACATAAATATCTATGAACTAATTTGCATTTCCTTTAGCACATTGGTACTCAAAGCACATTGCATTCAATCATGGGGAAAGTGAATGGATCCAGATGTTTTGAAGCAATATAACATGTACAATAAAAATTAGATTAGAATATCTACAATCACAGCAGAAGACAACAACAATGAAGTTAAGAGAATACCAGGCCCATTTATGCTAACTACAGAACCTCTAACAGCCTCCATCAGCATTCGGCTGCAAGGGTAGATTCTGATATGCTCCTCTGGTTCTGACTTGGGTTGCAATAATAAAGAGATCAAGTATAGTCTTTTGCAAGCTTAACGTAAAGTCTTATTTTTCAACATTATTGCAAACCAATAATATTCCAGATCTCTTCACAAGCATATACCAACTTGCAGGAGAGCTTACCTAGCAACATATCCTACCTACCTAGATCTGAGCTAGCAGCAGAATCATTCTAGCAGTGGATAGAAACTAAAACTAGATGCTAGTTAGTAGCGGATGATAACCAGCAGCAGATGATCACGACCTGCAGACGCTAGCTAGCAGTGAAGTATAACAAGTGAATGATCCAGGCGAGCAGCAGATACTAGCCAGCATCAGATGTGAGCTGGGACCAGTAGCCCATAGGGGTCCATAATCTACAGTGAAGGTGGCTGAGGTGTCCGTCTAAATTAGCCGTCTTGACTAAGTGGTGTATAAAACATCCATAATGAAATAGAATGATGAACTACATCACAAGACCAATCACTCAGTCTTCAAATACTGACATTAATGGCGGTGATTGTTCTCTGACCCCCCCTGCTACTAAACCAGCAGTATGGTGGTTATTATCAGTTCCCTATAGATCTAATGATCCTTCCCTCCCTTCTCCTTCCCCTGCCCTCTAGCTGTCCACTCCATCCAAGCAATCAGCCTGCTTCAAGGAAACATGGCCGCCGCCATCGCTGAAGCCAAGTCAAATAAGAATGACTGCCCTAATCAGAGAAATGTGCTTACAGACCACCCTCCACCTCCTCCACCCTCCTCCACCAGCACCGCCTCCCCACTGAAAGCATACATTGGCTCAAGATGGGTCTTATCCGCCTAGGATAAGGCCCATCGCTGACCATCTTGGTTCTAATCACTCGCAGGGTGATGGTAATGACTTCTGCATTCAGTTCCAGCTAATGTTTAGAACCAAGATGGCCACCAAGGTGAATAATTCCAATTAGAGCCTCCTCTTGCAGTGCCAGCCCTGTTCAAATTGAACATTAATGTTTCAAAGAGGAGCAGAGAGAAAATGCCCAGATTAATATTTGATGGTGCAGGTGAAACCTGAAAACACCAGTGCTACTATCTAGGTTGAATAGGCTGTGCCTTGGCAGCCACTACACCAGACACTGTTTCTTTTTTTTGTGTGTGTGTGTGTGTGTGTGTGTGTTTGTGCATATCTGTGTCTATGTAGTGTGAGGTGCGATCTATGTGTGTGTTTTAGTGTACTGTCTTCTATCTTCGTCCAGATCTGGGTTTATAGTGAGGGGAGCCAGGCATGGCGTTCAAGTGAGATATCGGAACACGTTGGGCCCCCAAAGAGTCACATGGCGAAGTTACTCATGTATCTGGTGATTTAATTAGTTCCTACAGCCAGCTGTGTTTCGGGGGTGGGGTAGGGGGCCGGGGGGGGTAACAACATACACTTGCATAACAATGTGCATTATGTTAGCGGTATTGATCCACGGGCGGGTGGTGGGAATCAACAGAAACTATTGATCTAGAAACGATAAGGGCCGTGTGCATAATTCCCCTCTGTGCCCGGGGTTTGGACCCGGTGCCCCCCCAGCCGTGGAATGGTTCTGCTTAGATAGATCTGTTGTCCTAAGCTCTGTGTCAACCAAATGGTGAGCTTATTGTTTATATTTTATGCTGAGAGCACAGCTTATCTGTGTCCTGAGAGGAGGGGAGAGAGAGAGAGAGAGAGAGAGAGATAGAGGGGGGGAGAGGTGAGAGAGGGAGAGAGAGAGAGAGAGAGAGAGAGAGAGAGAGAGGGGGGGGGGGAGAGGTGGGAGAGGGAGAGAGAGAGAGAGAGAGAGGGGGGGGGAGAGTGAGAGAGGGAGAGAGAGAGAGGGGGGGGGGAGAGAGGTGAGAGAGGGAGAGAGAGAGAGAGAGAGAGAGAGAGAGAGAGAGAGAGAGAGAGAGAAAGAGAGAGAGAGAGAGAGGGGGGGGAGAGGTGAGAGAGGGAGAGAGAGAAAGAGAGAGAGAGAGAGAGGGGGGGGGGGAGAGTGTGAGAGAGAGAGAGAGAGAGAGAGAGTGGGGGGGGAGAGGTGAGAGAGAGAGAGAGAGAGAGATGGCTGGTTTCAGTGGCTGCCGGTCAGTATATAGGTCAGTGCTTTATGGAGAGCCGCTGACGTCCCGCGGCCCGGTGTCTTTAGTGCTGCCCGACATCGAGTGGGAAAACGGACCACTAATCACGGCCCCTCAGGTGACTGGAGGCATCCCGGCCAGATCGTAATAGGACGCACGCAGCCACAGATCTGTGAGCATTAATGATGCACAAAAAATGTGCTCTGGACGTGCCTCGTGTTTTATGGCATTGTGTGTTGCGTCGCCGTCTCGGGTGAGTGCGGAGAGGAGAGTCACAGGAGGGACGGTCGTGGCTGCTGTGTTGGTCTCACGCCGCCGTCTCACCGCGGCTGCCCCGAGTGTTGGGGTGGTGCTCAGCGCTCGGCGACACAACGATGCACATCCAGTGGTGAAATATTTACTTTGTGGATGCTGTACTATTAGACTCTACATTCACTTTTTGTTGTCATTTTTGGCAGATGCTTATACCCAAACCAAGACGATGAGAAGTCATTTACTGAATTGCTTGATTATGTTATGTAATAATCTAATGTAATTGTAATTACCATTACAATTACCATTAACAAGGCAGTGGTTAACCTAGAAATTGAAATGCTTGAAACCTGTTCTGGTGACTTTCTTACTGTATTAACAGCAATGAACTGTTTCACCTTCTTATGACAAATGTGCTCTTTGTAAGTCGCTTTGGATAAAAGCGTCTGCTAAATGCCCTGAATGTAAATGTAAAGACAGTGAATTGAACTACAAAGCAATTCCATCCATGACAAAAGCATCTGTTATCTTGTTATTATTGTATCATTGTGTATTTACTTTAATCTTTCAGGGAATTAGGGAAGGCAATTGGGAGAGACCAGCCAGAGTGAGCTGCATTTTGAAACATCAACATGTAGAACCAGCAAACCAAACCTAAAGAAGTCCCGCCCCTCCCTCCGGGGAGGGGCACCCTACGAAGCTGGTCCGCTCATGTGCAGTGAGCCTACCGGCCGAATGTGGCCAGGTAGGTAGGTAGGTAGGTAGGTAGGTAGGTAGGTAGGTAGGTAGGTAGGTAGGTAGCTACGTAGGTAGGTAGGTAGGTAGGTAGGTAGGTAGGTATGTAGGTAGGTAGGTAGGTAGGTAGGTATGTAGGTAGGTAGGTAGGTAGGTAGGTAGGTAGGTAGGTAGGTAGCTACGTAGGTAGGTAGGTTGGCAGGTAGGCAGACAATAATTTCCTATGGGCCGAAGGAAGCGATTGGACGGGCTTATAACAGGCCTACTACAGACAACTCTGTCAGAGCATTTGATTTATTGAATGCATTTTATGATGAAAAATGCTTCTGAAATAAATATACTTCAATCCTTGCACCCACTTTTAGGCTAGCTCTTGATGTTTATTTATAAACTGTATTTGTTGTATTCTGTCTGCTGTTGCTTCAGCCAGTCCTGTCTCCACAGGCATCTGTATTCCTCTCCATTGTCGTGCAGTCCTGCTGTCTCTTCCTGCCACAAATATGGCATTTACTGCTTCTCTGGCACGCTTGCATGCAAGGATCTGAGCTTTAAGGCAAAGTTATACAGGCTTACATAATCCCCCCCGTTTTAAGAGGATTTTTCACGGTTGGCAAGCCTTTTCCTGGACCCGTGCCAGCAAGGTGGGACCTGTCAGTTGGTGTTGTATTTCCGTCACCTTTGCTTCCTGACTACAAATGAAGGTCACCGTAAGGTCAATATATAAAACCTGCAGTTTTTCGAACTGAACTTCATCGATATTCCTTTGCGTCTGTTCCGTGCTGTTTGTCAGTACGAATCGCCAAGTGATACTGCCACTGAACCGTGGCACCACTATTAGCTGCCTATCCGCTCGTTTGAATCATGCAAATGAGACTTGCCTGCAGCGCCGAAGAACTTGTATCACTTATGAGGGGTTTTTAGTGGCTAATTTCTGTTTACTTAAAATGCCAATGCAAATGCATTTTCTGTTAATAAAGTAAAACAAATAGTTTTTCTTAGTGCTGAATGCTATAGTATACTGTCTGTACTGTATCATACCACACCATATGCTGTAAAGCCACTGGCATGTAGCCCACTACTGCTACTACTACTACCGGTACTATATATTCCATTAGCGTTTAACCATGCTATATAAACCATTAGCAGCTATACTATGTAAACCACTAGCATATTGTTCTACTCTATGTAAGGGGTAATGTTCAGCAATCTCCCTTACATAATTTATACTAATAATGTTCAGGACTCTGTCAGGGTTTATTTAGCAATAATGACCGGCCCGCTGTACATTAACACCCTTATTACATGTCTACTTAGTAAAGAAATCAATAATTTGACGCAAAATATATTGTCCGTACGCTACAAAAAAAAGAATGCCCGTATGATTCGACGGTTGGAAACAGCATCCCACAATCTGTGATTCACAGCAGCTGCCTATTATTTAGGAATAACAGACTGCCGAATGCGGCGATTGACCAATCGGAACGAGAGCATTAATCAAAGCCATGTAGTAAAAACAATTAGCATATAGCTCCACCATAAAATGGCCCGGCTCACTGGCCTGCTGTTCAGAAGATTGGACCGTTTGCTCTTCACTAATGTAGGTCTCCGGTGGGCGGAGGCCTGAGTGCCCCTGTTCTGGGGTATGACGGGCGCTACGCGATGGGCCTCCGGGCGGTGCAGGGGGACGAGGGCTAAGATGGAGGATAGGGGGGGGGGTGGATGGATGCGAGGTGGTGGTGGTGGTGGTGGTGGTGGTGGTGGTGGTGGTGGGAGGGGGTGGAGGGTGAGACGAGGGGACATGAAAGTGTTGTGAAGATGTACGGCTGCGAGTGCTGGGCTCCAGCGTTGCAGCAGAGTGGCTGCAGGACACATCGACCCTACCTGCTTCTTATCCTGCAGTCGGCCATCCGTCAGACAGCCATGAAATGGGGGGGTTCTTTTGGGTGTGCCTCAGTACGGGTGGTGCGCACCCATTTGGGTTTCAGTTGGGGGTGCTTGGTTTTAAAAGACAACGTGAGAGGAAAATGTTGTTTTATACCTTTAAGAGGTTTGACATGTGAAGAATGATGTTGTTCCACTGCTCTGCAAAAACATACTGAAAAAACAACAACCTGAAAGTCACGATGCAACTTCAAGGACCGCCGCATCGTTTCAACCAACCAGGAGCCAATTTGAAACCTCAATGGTCCAAATCCCAACAATGTTTCCTGCCCCAATATCTTTTTACTTTATCAACAGTAGAACCACAAAGCTTCCAATGTATGTTCTCAATGTGTTTATTTTAGCCGGTATGTAGAGAATCTGGTAGGTGGGGGTCTGTCAGCATAGGCCTCAGTAATAAGACGCCTCGCCTCCTATCATAATACTGGGCCGCAGCAGAGAGTGCGCGGCTTGAGGTGTGAGATGTAAGCAGAGCCCACTCTGGTGCACGTATCACTGGTAGTCAACGTGCTCGCTCTGATATGCCCTCTACGTTCTCCCATTACCGTGGTTACTCGAAGGAGTGCAGAGAGGAGGGATTATCCCCGAGACCAGAAGTCATGTCCATCCTCTCCTACGCTGCCTCGTCGCTGTACAATCGGGCACTTAGAATATGGCGCACGGGGACATTTTGGATGGACTCTGCTCTGTTTATTTTGTATTTTTTTATATTTGTCTCAGATTAGCATATTGTGATTATTGTTCTTCCCCCTAGGCCCGGAGGTATACAATCCTACATATCATAACTTTCTCCCCATAACTTGCAAATATTCATAAAAACATCAAACCCACTGTTGCTTGTAAATTATTCATGCATAATTGTTGAGGAATTTCCCATTTTATGCAACAGTATCACAACTGAGCGGGTGTATTCAAAGGAAGGAAAAAGTTGACTTCATTAATTCTACCACATCATCTCGTCACGCCTGTCTGGGGTTGGTGTACTTTTGAAATATGCTCTTTGAATTGAGTAACAAACAAACTCATGGACATAGGAATAAGTATGCTGCTCACCAAGGCTTTTCAAGTCATAAATAAGAGATGTCTTCATGGATTCACGGAGAGTCATGAGCAGGGTAACTCATTCCGAACACCCACACTCCCCAAGATGAAACGACGGTTGCCAGGTGACACCACCAACGATGTATGAATGTATGAATGTGTGAATGGATGAATATGAGGCATTGGCCTTATGTGGCCACAGAGGTTAGAATCTGTAATCATGAATGCAGTTCATGTAACGTTGGACCAGCAATCACATAGCCTATTAACAGTGTCATGGAGGACACACAGCATTGTTGAATGTATATATTGGCAAAACCGATATATACACGTAATTTAGAATAGATTACAACTTTTCCTTTCAGGTGTGTTTGGATGTGATCCTATTTGGCATTTTTTGTTCTTGTGGAATGATAGTCACGTATTATGGTTCATCATATCATTCATGTGTCAGGCCACTTTACTACCGTTTTGTATACGTTCACATGGGGCACTATATCAGCTGGTTGTTAATCAGCTATTTAATGAAGAAGCCAGAAGCGCTGACACAAGTAAGTGGCATGAGGCCAGCGCCGTTTTTCTGTGTACTGTTGCGAAACGCTCGGAAATGCCCCAAGCCACGTCTCCTTTCAGTCTACTGATGTGTGTTTCTAAGTACAATTCTAATCTTTAGGGAAAAAGGAGAATTGAAACAATATATTTTGTTCAAAATTCTTTTCTGTAGTCTGCTTGTGTCTCGACTTGGACTCAATCTGATTTTCGCCAAGTAGCCGGTAATCTGTTCATTGATTAGCGCTAATATGCGTCTACGGTCTTGACTTGGATTCATGTCATTCATATTTTCCGCTGGGGAAACTCCGGGAATAGGGCATCCCCTTGTTTTCCTTCAATGGGCCTTATTCAACGAGACGGACGTCTTGGTTTCATAGGAATGCGTAATTCTGCGCTCAGTTCCATCGCCCTAGCTAGCGAAGAACTAAGATGGCCGCTAGATGAATAAGGCCCATTAACAAAACATTTGGTCTCGACATCTGCTATCTGTTACTGCATCAATGTTGTAGGCCTTCTCTACGCTGCTCTTTCTCATGTTCTACCCAGTGTCTCTTGCGCTGCGTTCAGCCACACATATGACATGTATGACTAAACAGAGGAGGAATGTGCATCAATGATTCATGAATCTGATTCGCAGCAGCGGGAGTGCTTAGACAGTGTTTGATCAATATTATTTGTCATTGCAAGGTTATGCTCGGGCTTTGTTACACAATCACAAAAATCAATGTGTTCAGCAACACATTTGATGGACACACCTTCATCCACTGCGTCTTACACCACCCTGAGCAAGTGCATTCCACCGGTTGAGTTACACAGGGAATCGAACCGCTAACCTTGGTAGTGTTAACACCTTGCTCTACCGGTTCAGTTACACAGGGAATAGAACCCCTAACCCTGGCAGTGTTAATGACACGCTCCACCATCTAAGCGAGTTATGGAGGAAATAAGCTGATAAGATGAAGCGTCCATTTCCGTTTTTTAACACCTCCCTCCTCCCTCTCTCTCTCTCTCTCTCTCTCTCTCTCTCTCTCTCTCTCTCTCTCTCTCTCTCTCTCTCTCTCTCTTTCTCTCTCTCTCTCGCTCTCTCGCTCTCTCACTCTTCTCACTCTCCCCCCCCCCCCCCCCAGGTTCCAGTGAGTGCTGCTGAAGATGTCTGATAGTGTGGATATTGAAGAGAAACCACCAGCCCCTCCCCTGAGAATGAACAGTAGTTCCCGCGACTCTGCATCACTGAACCACGCCTCCAAACCGCTTCCAATGGCCCCCGAGGAGAAGAACAAGAAGGTCCGCCTGCGCTCCATCTTCCCAGGGGGAGACAAGAGTGAGTAGACCCCCCCCCACACACACACACACACATAGACACACACACACTAACACACACACACACACACACACACTAACACACACACACACACACTTAACAGTCAACTCAACCAAGTAACAGCGGGACAGACGGTCCCGCTGTGCCCCTAAGTCGTGGGGGGAGGAGGCTGCCATGGAGCTCCTCTACCTGCTGCGGCCACCTACTGCAGACAGCCTACTGCGGCCCACCTACTGCGGCCCACCTACTGCAGACAGCCTACTGCGGCCCACCTACTGCGGCCCACCTACTGCAGACAGCCTACTGCGGCCCACCTACTGCGGCCCACCTACTGCGGCCCACCTACTGCGGCCCACCTACTGTAGACAGCCTACTGCGGCCCACCTACTGCGGCCCACCTACTGCGGCCCACCTACTGCAGACAGCCTACTGCGGCCCACCTACTGCGGTCCCACCTACTGCGGCCCACCTACTGCAGACAGCCTACTGCGGCCCACCTACTGCGGCCCACCTACTGCAGACAGCCTACTGCGGCCCACCTACTGCGGCCCACCTACTGCAGACAGCCTACTGCGGCCCACCTACTGCAGACAGCCTACTGCGGCCCACCTACTGCGGCCCACCTACTGCGGCCCACCTACTGCGGCCCACCTACTGCAGTCAGCCTACTGCGGCCCACCTACTGCGGCCCACCTACTGCAGACAGCCTACTGCGGCCCACCTACTGCGGCCCACCTACTGCAGACAGCCTACTGCGGCCCACCTACTGCAGACAGCCTACTGCGGCCCACCTACTGCGGACCAACACCTGTACTGGTGTGCAGCAGGTGGTGGCGGAGATACTCCGACCACCGAGGCCCCGTTATGACGTTGTGATTCGATCCCGGTGATACGAGGGCCAGCGGTTCACTACCGCTGTGTGGAAGCCCCCCTCTGAGACCCCCCCCCCCCCGTCTCTCCCTCTGCAGCCAACAAGAAGAAGGAGAAGGAACGCCCCGAGATCTCGCTGCCGTCAGACTTCGAGCACACCATCCATGTTGGCTTCGACGCCGTCACCGGGGAGTTCACTGTGAGTGGCCGTCGCATGCGCGCACGCACGCACACACACACACACACACACACACACACACACACACACACAGCAAGCTCTCACTAACACATACACATGGGCGCACACTCACAAACAGCCAGCTCTACACATACACAACGACACACACACACACACGCACACACACACACACACACACACACAAAACACACGCACACAGCCAGTTTAACACAGACACACAGACACACATGCAGACACAGCTGGATGGAACGAACCACCACCACACAAACAAACCCACACACAAGATACAGATTGACCACAAGCATTTGGACTACCACAGACACACACAGCCAGATGATAAAGCATGACACAAGGCCTGGTTACCAAACACACACAGGGAGACCTAACATGACCACCAACTTCACTTTATTGAGTGGCCTTTTTTGCAGAAGCCATTAATTTGTTTTCTCCATTTCCTCTCTTCAACTGGACTTAAAGGGGTATTTTTGTGTTGTAGTGCAAGAAATGTTCTCACACTCATAAGTGGAGCCACGAACATCACAAGAACGTGTTATTTATAACGTTAGATATTTTTGCACAGTATTTGTGTTCCTCTTTCGGTTGTGAAAAGAAAGTTAAACTGCTGCATCTCAAAACAAAAACAAGAATAGGCTAAATATTTAATCATCGCTCAAAGGACATTTGCATGGATACAGTAAACAAACTAGCTTCCACGTGAAATTGAACCGACCCTTTTGGATACAAAACTCAGCTTGAGTGAGCTCAGCTTTTAATCACCACATTTTAAGTCCTTTTTGTTGTTGTTGTGAAATTCAAAGCAGGGCCTTTTTTGAAACCTGGCGTTCCCCTTTCTGCCTCAATGTCTTCTTCTTGTTGTTGTTCTTCTTCTTCTTCTTCTTCTTCTTCTTCTTCTTCTTCTTCTTGTTCTTGTTCTTGTTCTTGTTCTTGTTCTTCTTCTTCTTCTTCTTCTTCTTCTTCTTCTTCTTCTTCTTCTTCTTCTTCTCTGGTCTGATGCTGGTCTCTGCGCAGGGCATCCCGGAGCAGTGGGCCCGGCTCCTCCAGACCTCCAACATCACCAAGCTGGAGCAGAAGAAGAACCCCCAGGCCGTGCTTGACGTGCTCAAGTTCTACGACTCCAAGGAGACCGTGAACAACCAGAAGTACATGAGCTTCACCTCAGGAGGTACTAACGCAGCGATGCTGGTAATAATAACCCATAAAGCATATCAGCGTGGCGCGAGTGACGGGCTCTCGGTGTGCTAAGTGCGAGCCTCGAGCCTTGAGGACGCTGTAACAACCGACCCTAATGGCTGCCCGGGTCGTTTGGCTTAGCGGTGCTTGAAAATGGCTGAGAAGATTGGTCAGGGCTGCGTGCGGTAGTGAGTCCATTGAGGACCGACGGGAGAATAACTGATATTTTCTTCTTTTTTTTTGTGCTTCAGACAAATCCGCCCAGGGATACATCGCAGCAAACAACCTGGTGAGTTCAAATGGCCTACCTTCACACCGTCACTCGATCTCAATGAAGACATCTCGGGATTTGTTACGCCAAAGAGTTTCCGCGTACAAAATTGAATAGAAACCGTGTGCTGAATGTGTGATCTGGCTGTCTGTCCCTAAGGCGAATCGTTGAATAAATATTTAAATGAATGCCATTTTGAAATATGCCATTCTGCGTCCTAATTTATTTTATTACTGATGAGAGGTCTGTATTAAAATAATTATGATGCAGAATTATTTGCGTCTGTGGCCCCGGTTGACTGTCTGACTGAGCTTTCTAAAAAGAGCATTAGGAACACAGCCCACTGGAGTTTAGCTGGGAGCTCTGACCTGTACTTCACAACTCGAAAATCACTCTGTGCCATTAAGTATTTCACAGAGAGTAGTCCTCTGGAGTGTAGTGTATGAATTATGATTCTGACAGGTAAGTGTTGGCAGTGTACTGTTACTGAGTACTGTTATATTAACCTGTGAGGCGGTGAATGTGCCCCCCAGAACAAAACAGTACACGCCTATTCCTCTTGATTCAGAGTCAGGAGCTACTCAACAGTATGTCACAGGACACTTTCACACTGTAGGCATATGCGTGTGCTCATGTGAACGCAGTATCACCATAGCAGCAGGTAAAGGAGACCAGCTGCTCTGGAAGCCATCAATTCTTACTCCATAAGCACTCAAGCAGAGAATGCCAGTTATGAACAGTGGAATCTTATAGCGGTGCCATTATCTGCTTTGACCAGCATAACGTTTTGGTTCAAACGCCTTGCCTTATAACTTGGCCCGGAGCGTGTGTAGCTTGGCCTAGCTTGGCGTCGCATAGCGTGTCACCCAGTTCTGTTGAAACGGGATGAACTGCCGCGTGCCCGAGGCTAACAACTGACTGGGTCATGCCTATAGCTCGCGTGCTGGAAAGAGTTCCCCCTGCCAAAGTTACGTTGAGACATTCTCGGAAAGAAATGTTTTTACTTTTTTTTTTAATCACAAGCCTTCCCGATAACAGACACCGCAGACACAGATAAAACAATTGGAGTTCCCCTCCAGGTGAATGATGGGACGTTTCCCAAAGGACTCTAAATCATCTTTGAAGTTTATCGTATTTTTTTAGACAAATAAGCTCATTGCTGTGACTGAGAGTTTCACTGGGCTCGCGGTAACAGACAAAGTAGACGCAGTCAAAACTTTGGGAGCGCAGCCAATAGCGTCAAAGTGTTTTGTTTCTTTTCTGCCTTGTGACTCATCACATTATGCTGAAGTCTGCTGCAGTGCTGTCAATAGCTGGCCAGTGTCGGTAAAAGTTAAATACAAGATCTTTTTTAATTAAATTGTATCCACTGCGACAAGCTTTGCCTAGCGTTCGGGCGCTACTGGAGGACTTTTGGGGAGAAACCAAACCCTGTGTTTTTATAACTTTCCTCTTGAAATATATGACCACAAGGAGCTTGAGAAACGACTCAGAACACACACATAGCTCATAACCACTGCCAGCTTGACTGTCATAAATAACTTATTACATACTTACGTCCACCATTTAAAATCTCCCACGGTGGGTTTTGTTTTTCTTTTTTCCCCCAATCAAGATTTTCTTGTTTAGTTTTTGTTTGTTGTTCACCCAGGTCACATGGGTGAGAACACACCCTGGGCTTCCCCCTCACTGGCCAACTGTCTTCTGTGGTTACAGTTGTGTTTCTGTGGCCTCGTAACCAGCCCCTCGCTGGGAAGAATATCGAGTGCTCTGTCAAAGTAGTTCTCATTCATCTGAGCCCCCCCCCCCCCTCTCTCTCTCCCCCTCTCTCCCCCTTTCTCTCTCTCTCTCTCTCTCTCTCTCTCTCTCTCTCTCTCTCTCTCTCTCTCTCTCTCTCTCTCTCTCTCTCTCTCTCTCTCTCTCCCTCTGTCCTCCATTCTGAGATTCTGAGAGATGAGATTAGATGCTCTGACTATCTCCACATCCGGAGCAGAGGCAGAGTCTTAGATTCTCACCGCTGTGTGCGTTCCTTAGATTAGCCTCCACTGTCATTGTCTCGCCTGCGACAACCACGCGGCCATTTCATATCAATGTTTAGCACCAACGTTACGTGTCTGTAACTGTTTCTCAGTCGCTCGCTGACACCATTCAAGATGTTGTGTATGTGCACCGATGTTGGGGATAAATGTACTGCTAGCATAATTATCAGTTATGAAGCCAGTCTAGCTGTCTGGTCCTCATATTGTCATTAGGGTTTCATGGTAGGTTATAGCTATGGCTTAGTGAGATTACTCAGATCCTTCTGTAAACAGTGAGAATATTTAATGTGTTTGGTGGTATATTTAGGTTGGGGGTTTACATGTTTAATACATTAGTTTCTATTGTGATCAGGGCTGTGCGACCCAATGGAGGTAGCAGCCGTCTCACTATTTACATTACTAGTATACCAAAGCTAACAGTTGTTAGCTAAACACAGAGTGTACAGCTAACAGTTGTTAGCTAAACACAGAGTGAACATGCCCTCATATTAGTCCGTGATTCTCTGTTGTGTGTGTGTTCATAACTGAGCTCAACTTCCCAGACATAAACACCCAAACAATATTAAACATTTATTTTAAAAGGAAATTCTATAGGCAAACAAGCCAATACTTGCAAGGCTATTTTGAAGGTCAACTGATACTGGTTTGGTCAATTTAACAACGTTTTCTAATTCTGGCAGCCTGTTTGTCTTAAGCCATACCACCCTGTGCATTGAATTCAGTGTAACCTGTATCCCAGCCATGGCTATGTGCTATGTTTTGTCAAGGATGATAACATGAGACAAAGCTTTAGGATTTCCCTCTCATTGTGTTATTTAAGTCCCATTCAACGACCCATGACGACATGTTTACAGTCAAAGACAGCCCTTTATGTCGCCTCGTACGTGCACTAACGTGTGAAAGCAACCAACCATTCACAGACAAAGTAGCTACCCACAATGCAACGGATAGCAACTCAAGCAAGGTCGAACCATTTTGAAATGTCAGAAGGTTTTTCACCCAAGAATGTCCTCCACATGATCTCGTCAGATGTGAGGCGACACCTCTCGTCTGCACCCCCCCTCCACCTGCGGGGGTAGACACACCTCAGTCCCTCCACCCCCACCCCACCCCTCCCCCACCCTCCCACCCCACCCCTCCACTGTCCCTTCAATCCAATTGACTTTTGAACTGCTGTGTGGGTTTCTTCTGAGTAGTAAACGCTACCATTCTCAACCTTCACATTCAGAACCGGCTGCTGTCGTCCGGGCCGCCCGTCAGCCTTAGAACCTGCAGCGCATTATTTGACAAGGTAACTGCACCATCTATGATGTAATATTCCCATACACATGCTTTACCTCTTGCCTGCGGCCACAGTGCCCAGACTCTGCCCGTGTGACCGTCCCCAGCTCTCTAACAGGCTCCACATGAATGACGCAATGAGTTCCAGCAACACTTTTGATGTTGATTGGAAAGAATTACCCTCTGGGTTTCATCGGCTTGTTTGATTTAGCAAGTTTAGAAGCGTCGTCAATGTCAAACTCTAATTAAAATGTTTTAGGGGAGGGAGGACAGGGATTAATTTGCAAGCGATCAAAGCAATTTCTAGAGTACAAAAAAGAATAGCTGCCCAATTCTATGAACATTCCCGAAGGAGAAAAATTCTCAACCACGATGTCAGGCTTTGGTTGCATGTAATAAAGGGTTTGTGATCAATCAAGCAATCACTCAATCAACATCTGCATGCATCTGCTTCCATTCTCATTCCCACTGTTTACTCACGTCTTCCATAACGCGGCTGTTACCACCACAACCGTCTCAGTCACACGGCCCGCCACGCTGCACAGCTTAAAGGGCCCCTACATCGCCACCAGCTGTGAGGTTGATTGGTCGCAATCCCCCAACTTGTGACATCACAAGTTGGGAGTGTTGGATAGCTAGAGTCGGTGCGGTCCTGCTTTTGACACATGGCATGCATCACACCTGGTGGCAGAGGGGGGCACCTTTAGGGACAGGTTAGACTCCGGTTGCTGCCCCCCCCCCCCCCAGGGCACGGGGACAGCCGCCTTGTCGGGGCGCCTCTGACACGTCGGCCAGACACTTCTCCTTAATCCGTAATCACCAGGACTAAGCTGCTGCCTCGTTATGCATGACAGGACTGGGAATGGAAAGAAATGTTTCCAGCCCATAAGAGGAGGATGAGCCAAGACGAGGGGAGATGATGTGGTGGTGGTGTGTGTGTGTGTGTGTGTGTGTGTGTGTGTGTGTGTGTGTGTGTGTGTGTGTGTGTGTGTGTGTGTGTGTGTGTGTGTGTGTGTGTGTGTGTGTGTGTGTGTGCGTGCGTGCGTGCGTGCGTGCGTGCGTGCGTGCGTGCGTGCGTGCGTGTGTGTGCGTGTGTGTGTGTGTCTGCGTGACAGGCTGTGCTTCAGCGCCATGATAATCATGTTCCTGCAGAGCTGAAATGGTATATATCACATTGAGAGAATGTTTTGCACCGAAGCATTGCACATTACTGCAATGTTGCAGCATGCACACATCCACTCCCCCTGATTACCAAAACGCTGTTTTCCTTTCCATTAAACAAGTCCTCATTCTATGAGACTTGACTGTCTTCGCTTTTGTTCTAGCAAACTGGCAATGATATTCACCTTTTCTCTTCAAAGCTGTTAGCGTTCTCTTTGCTATCTTTTCACTGTTTTACTTTTCACTTAGCTTTTAGCGGCCTCGCGGCTCTCTCTTGGAGCTCTTGGAGGAACACACTGCACTTTGTCACCTGTCTCCTGTTGTTGTTCACAATGTGTTTTATGATCTGCACACATGGCCTTTTCACACACAAAACCTGTTTTGTAGCCTGGTGATGTTTGGTCACAACTTTTCCCCTTTTTCCTAGGTTTTAATAGAGGATAACGACTAAAGAGTTCAAACATGCATATGCTTTTTAACTTTTTTAACTTGCAGACCATGTAACATTCTCGTGATTTACAACTTTACTCTAAACTAAATATCTAGTCAAACACTCATATGAAGCCATACATTACAGGTAGGTATAGATATAGTAATGAATGCCGGTAGTGTTAACCACCAGTGTTGAAGGCCTTGACTGAAGGACATCCGGGTGAACATGTCTCCCTGTCTCCCGACGGCGTTGGTTCACGTGGTCCCTCCCAAACAACCTTGTGTTTCACGCCGCCATCTTGGCCTTGTTTCGTCCCTCAGACCCACCCGGCTCAGAGCTCCAGACTCACAGCGACCTCCGCCCTCGCGGGGGCCAAGACCTCCGCCTCAGAGCCCCCCATAGCTCCGCCCGTCTCTGAGGAGGAGGACGAAGAGGAAGAGGAGGAGGAGGAGGAGGAAGAGGAGGAGGAGGACGACGACGAGCTGCCGCCTGTCATCGCGCCGCGACCGGAGCACACCAAATCAGTGAGTTACTGAGCCAGTATACTATAGTACACTAGACCAAATCAGTGAGTTACTGAGCCAGTATACTATAGTACACTAGACCAAATCAGTGAGTTACTGAGCCAGTATACTATAGTACACTAGACCAAATCAGTGAGTTACTGAGCCAGTATACTATAGTACACTAGACCAAATCAGTGAGTTACTGAGCCAGTATACTATAGTACACTAGACCAAATCAGTGAGTTACTGAGCCAGTATACTATAGTACACTCGACCAAATCAGTGAGTTACTGAGCCAGTATACTATAGTACACTAGACCAAATCAGTGAGTTACTGAGCCAGTATACTATAGTACACTAGACCAAATCAGTGAGTTACTGAGCCAGTATACTATAGTACACTAGACCAAATCAGTGAGTTACTGAGCCAGTATACTATAGTACACTAGACCAAATCCGTGAGTTACTGAGCCAGTATACTATAGTACACTAGACCAAATCAGTGAGTTACTGAGCCAGCATGCTATACACTAGACCAAATCAGTGAGTTACTGAGCCAGTATACTACAGTACACTAGACCAAATCAGTGAGTTACTGAGCTACAGTACACTAGACCAAATCAGTTAGTTACTGAGCCAACATGCTATAGTACACTAGACCAAATCAGTGAGTTACTGAGCCAGTATACTACAGTAAACTAGACCAAATCAGTGAGTTACTGAGCTACAGTACACTAGACCAAATCAGTGAGTTACTGAGCCAGTATACTACAGTACACTAGACCAAATCAGTGAGTTACTGAGCCAGTATACTACAGTACACTAGAACAAATCAGTGAGTTACTGAGCTACAGTACACTAGACCAAATCAGTGAGTTATTGAGCCAGCAAGCTACAGTAGACTAGACCAAATTGTGTATTATAGTATGATGGTGGGAGGAAAAATCAAACCCTAATCTCTATATATTTCTTTATTTACTCTGATTTCATGTCGACATTTGCCCCTTTCTTAGAGTACAGCGTAGAGCAGTAAAGACTGAAATTAGCATCACTATGTGCTGAACCGAGAACCAATTTTGAATTGCGAATCGCTTTGAATCAGGAATTGATTTTGTTGAATCATGACGCCAAGAAATAGAAATCATATTGAATCATGTAGTGAAAGAAACACACATAGTTAAAAGGGTAAAGGGGGCATTTAGCAGACGCTTTGTCCAAAGCGACTCACAATCACTACATTTGTGGGGTTCGACATGTGGACAGTTGGAGGAGGAGGGGGGATCAAAGGGGATCGAACCGCCAACCCTACAGTTAGTGGACGACGCGCTCTGTTCACCCGCTCTATCCACTGAGCTACTGCCGCCCCCACATTAAATCAGTGAGTTCCTGAATCGCAGTATAGTTCACGCTGTAGTTACCATATATAAAAGTGTAATCAACAAAAGTACAGTAAAAACTACCCTGCAGTACAATACATTATTACATTCATCCAAGGCAACTCACAATAAATGCGATTGCATGATGAATCCAAACCCACTCAGTACGTAGTCTTCAAAGCAGGCATCACGACGGAGTTGTTTGGAGAGCTTCTGTGTATTGAGGCTGAGGCAGGGGAGCTCTATGGGTGGGATGGGGTGGGAGGGGGGGTGTAGCTTGGAGTCATTATGAATTAAAAAAGGTCAGGACAGGAGGGCAGGTGGGCTCCCAGAGAGATGACTCATCTCCTGGAAGCTAGAGGAGGACTATGCACTATTCATCCTGGCACCAGCAGGGACCCTCAGGCTGCCGCCATTTTGGCTCAGACTGCCATTGTGGCTCAGGCCGCGGCCATTTTGGCTCCGATGGGCTCTTTGGCTCAAGCGACCACTTTGGCTCGTTGTGGTTCCAGGGGGTAGTCAAATGTGTGTAATATGCCCCGATGGTCCTGCTCCCCCCCCACCGACGCCCTCAGATCTACACACGCTCGGTGCTGGAGCCGGTGAAGCCCCCCACCCCTGTGAAGGAGGTGGTGACTCCGCCCGAGTCCCAGGTGCAGCCGGAGAACACGTCAGACACCATGTACCGCCACACCGACCGGCAGAAGAAGAAGTCCAAAATGACCGACGAGGAGATCTTGGAGCGCCTCAGTATGTATAGCACTGACCTGTGTGTGTGTGTGTGTGTGTGTGTGAGTGAGTGTGTGTGTATGAGTCTGTGTGTGTGTGTGTGTGTGTGTGTGTGAGTGTGTGTGTGTGTGTGCGTGTGAGTGCGTGCATGCGTGTGTGTGCGTGTGTGTGCGTGTGTTTGTGTGTGCGTGTGTGTAAGTGCTTGTGTGTCAGTGAGTGCGTGCAAGTGTGAGTGAGTGTGTGCGTGTGTGTGTGCGTGTTTGTGTGTGTGTGTGTGTGTGTGTGTGAGTGCGTGCATGTGTGTGTGTGTGTGTCTGTGTGTCTGTGTGTAGTTTGAGTGGACATTTGTGTGAAAGTAATAACTGCAAGGATGAAGTTAAATCCCAGCTTTAACATCAGCATGTTTCCCACATAGCCATGAGTTTATGCCCTGGGAATATTGTTGGCTGTTGCCATAGAGATTAAAAAAAAGACAGAAAATAGTTGGATGTTGTTGGATGTTGGATAAGTTGGATATTCATATGATCAACCCTCCTGGATATGTGTTTTGTTAATTTAAAAAAATTCATGTATGAATATGTACACACACATATGTACAACATGTGTGTGTGTGTGTGTGTACTATCCCATCCACACGCACGGTCTCGACCAATCACGTTGTGTTTCTCGTTGTACCCAGGAAGCATCGTGAGTGTGGGTGATCCCAAAAAGAAGTACACTCGCTTTGAGAAGATAGGCCAAGGGTAAGACTCTCCTGAAACCTCTCAGAAAACACATGATTATCTGGTGGTGCCATAGGAATGCGGCTGAGAGGGACCGGGGAAGTTGATTGGCTGAAAGATGAGAACAGGACGTTGAGGAAACGAGAACCATATCTAGAAACGGCGAGGGGCCAAATTAGTTTAGATTGTCCTCTCCACTGTCTCTCTCTTCTCATTTCTTCTCTCTCATTTCTCTTTTGCCTCTTCTCAGTATTTTCCCTGTCTGACTGTCTGTCTCGCCCTGTCTTCTCCTTTTCTTTTCTTCACTCAATAACTCCAATAGCAGTATTTCGAAAAATACTTGCCAAATTTCTCTGTACCCCCCCCCCCCCCTGTTCTCCCTTTTCCCGTGCACCTCCGATATAAACACACGCTGAGCAAATACATCGCTGTCGCCTGTGAGGCATCGGCCAGCGTCCAGCAGCACGGAGGACACTTCTCCAGTGTCTCCTTTCCTCCAGCGGAGCAGTCTCTAAAGTGAACCGGGCACAGGGGGAACAAGAGCCCTCTTCATCACTTATACATGACGAGGAGAGACGGCACAGCGTGATGGCAGGAAACGGAGACAGACCTGCAGGAACCAGTGCCCAAACCCTGAGGGTCCCGAAAGGCTTACAGGAGGGCCACGTCCTCATAGGCTTAGAGACAAAATCTAGCATTCCCCTCACCGCATGCAGTGACGGCATCGAGGCCGTAGCCCGCAGTAGGAGCTAGGTTGCTAGCACATGGGTAATTGGATGCAGATTCGATTTTAGAGGTTGAATATGCATATGGTGTGTGTGTGTGTGTGTATTAATCAGCTGTGGTCTTTAATATGGATGAGCGAGTTGGGGGGGAGTGGGGGTGGGGGGAGGGGGTAGCTATTCATAGACTGCTTCCTATTGCTCTGAAGGCGTCCTTGCAAGGTTAACACGTAATCAAAGTTTTAATGAAGCCCAGGGTCAACGCAGAGTAGCTGGATTTACAACTAGACACCATGAGGTCACGCGAGGCTTTAATGGATTGGTTAACTGGTAACTGTTTTGTGATGCAGTATTAAAATGTAAAAAGTATATATATATACATATATATATATATATAGAGAGAGAGAGAAATATTCTACAAAAAATTATGTTTATGAACAAGGTAAGCTATGAATTCACTTATACATAACTATATATATATTATATGTTATTGTCTATAGTCAGGTTTTTATTGCACTCATCTATCTCCTTGTACTGCTGGTCACTGTGAATTTCTCCTAAGGGGGATTAATAAAAGAATATCTTATCTTATCTTATATATATTAATATATAAAAAAAACAGTTACAGTAAAGTCTGAGTGTAAACAATGTAGGAATGTCTAGGCAAGCCATTTTTGTTAAAAAAAAAAGATTTCCCCTTCAATAAGATGCGTAGCTTCCAATACCAACAAGATGCTTCATGTTCAGCATACTGTCAACGCACACGTTTGTCTAAGACGCCAAGAAAAGGGAGATGTCATGTCTGTGCAGAACGAAGTGAAACTCATTTCCTCAAACGCACTCAGAGCGGCAGCACGCAACGCGCTGCAGAAAGAGGAATCAAAACTCGAGGAAGCTTATTTTCATCTCTTGCTTTTTATAGATGCATAAGATGGGCCACTGGGTTTGGTACTATTTCTGTGACCGTTAGATGGGGGGGTTAGAGGGTAGGTGGGGGGAACCCAGTATATAAATGTGTTGAGATGTATTAAAATAACATGAAACATGATGCAAATACACACCGCCACAGATGAGCCGCGTTCCATTAGGAACCGGTCACCGCGAGCTCAGCTAAAACTGTCCTTACTGGAATTAAGTCATCATGTAAATTCAACACATGCATGATGCTGGAGAACATCACATTTTAACCCCTCGCACACCTAGAACAAACTTAGAACGGGTATACAGATACATAATGTTTGGGTTAGCCAATGTAATCATTATCGTCGTCGTCGCACTTGTTTTTATTGGAGGTTTTGTTTTCTGAAAAAGTGGTTGATGTGATGTTCGTTGTTGTTCTTTCAGAGCTTCAGGGACAGTGTACACTGCTATTGACATCGCCACAGGACAGGAGGTACCCTCACCCTCACTCATCCCAGCCCGTTCACTTCATGCTAATCCAATTCTATTCACATCATACTAACCCTAGTCTCACATACTAACCCTAGTCTCACAAATCAGACCGCAGACCACAGACAAACTAAACTCCGGGCAAACGGGGTGTTTCTCTTGCTTTTGCAAGATAATTTGTTTGTTGTGACCAATCATTTTGCTGGAGGCAGGGATCTCTAAGCGTGTAATTGGCAAACACAAACTCAGCCAGCGTTACAACACAGCTTAGAATGGCCATAGTAAAACTACTATAATAATATTAGAATTAATTTAAAAAAAATTAAACCCCCTTCTGAAAGCTTCATCCACTCACGCAAATGAGTTTTTGCCCATATGTGATGAAACAGGAAACAAGACTCAACTCTTTAAGTTTTGGGTTCCCTGCCCAGGGCCGTCGCCCCCCAGAGGTTATGCTTTAACATAGCAGGACCACTGGGTCCCAGGTTAGGCTAAAGCTAACCCATTCACTTCATGCTATCCCTCACCCTTCAGTTCAGAGTGAATAACCGTGACCCTTATCAATCAATCAATCAATTGATTGATTCAATCAAATCAGTCAGTCAGTCAGTCAGTCAGTCTGTCTGTCTGTCTGTCTGTCTGTCTGTCTGTCTGTCTGTCTGTCTGTCTGTCTGTCTGTCCGTCCATCTATCTGTCCACCCATCCATTTATCTAACCCTACCTACATCACAAGCGTCTCCTCCTGAACACAAATCTCTGTTCCCTCCAGGTGGCCATCAAGCAGATGAACCTGCAGCAGCAGCCCAAGAAGGAACTGATCATCAATGAGATCTTAGTCATGAGGGAAAATAAAAACTCCAACATAGTCAACTACCTGGACAGGTCAGTACCCCCTTGAAGACAGCGTCAGTGGTTGTTGAATAAACTGCCACATTGGCGTGAACTCCAATCCAGAAAATGGTGTCAAATGTGTTATATTCTTGGCTATTCTTATTGATCCTATACACAAATAACCAATTAGAATAAATAGCATCTTTGAGTGGGTCCGGACTGTAAAATCTATGTATATTGATTGAGGAAAGGAAAGTCAATATTGTTTCTGTTGGCATGTGGCCTATTCAGGGGTGGTAGACAATGCATTTGCATTACAGTAAAACAGTATATTAGTACCACAATCATACTTTATGGGTAATACCTTACACCTAGCAAAGACCCTAAACCCTTACAGTGAAGACTAGGGTTCCAACAAAACAAAGATAGAGACAACAACAAGACAAAACTAAATTCAGTTGAGACTGTTCCACATTCAAACTCTCTCTCTCTTTCTCTCTGTCTGTCCCTTCACCTCTCGCACACTCTATCTCTCTGTATCTCTCTGTCTCCGTCTCTCTCTCTCCCCAGCTACCTGGTGGGTGATGAGTTGTGGGTGGTGATGGAGTACCTCGCGGGAGGCTCGTTGACAGACGTCGTCACAGAGACCTGCATGGACGAAGGCCAGATCGCCGCCGTCTGCCGGGAGGTAAGAGGGCCAAGATCAGCCTACTACATCACCCATCGCCACCATCGGTCACCTTGCAAGGCCGCGGCTCAAGCTAACCTAAGCTTTGCGCCTGACACGCAGGTGTGCGCATGCATACAAATAGATGTATTTCATTCCAGCCGCTCGCCTCATCTGGGTCCAATAGTCTAGACTCTGATGGTGAGTGTGTTTGACTCCATGGTCGAAATGTTCTTGGTTCTGAAC
This sequence comes from Urophycis tenuis, assembly GCA_036785325.1. NCBI lineage: Eukaryota > Metazoa > Chordata > Actinopteri > Gadiformes > Phycidae > Urophycis > Urophycis tenuis. The sequence goes on along the minus strand of JAXIVH010000018.1, from coordinate 2,482,070 downwards.
CCGTTACCCTGTGGGCCTCCTTGAGCACCCTACCTGCCCGCTCATTAATGGGTTGTAACTAAAATTCACTGGAAGTCTGCTGAAGTGACCAAGGTGCTTTCACAACTGAGCTGCTCCCCCCCCCCGACAGTACAGTTGGTTTGGGGGTGGTGTGAATGCTCATTCGGACTCTGGTGCAGACCAAACCCACAAACTCTGGTCTGCTTGAAAGTGGGGGTCATGGTCTGCTTCACGTTGAACTCGTTGTGAATGTCATCCGACTCAGCGATAGCAAGCAAACCCAAAAACAATGGATTGCAGTTTTTCAGAAAAGTATACTTGATCTTGGTGTACTTGTACTTTATACTTTTCCTACATTAAATTGAGTCACGGTGAGACTTGGCGCAATCAGAAGGGCAAAGCACTCAACAAAATATAGTCGTTGGACTATCTTTGAAATTGGTTGTGGTCACTTGCCAAAAGCACTGATGTTTTTTAATTATTCAGTGAAATGGGGTTACGTTTAATTTCTACGAGCACCAAAGCAAAAGGCAAACATCCAAGAGTGTACAAAGCTGTTGTTGCTCCGTTATTATTGTTACAACAAGGAAGCCTTGTGAGTTTCCCTCTTTCGCCTCACAAAGACCAACATGAAGGCTTAGCAAACCAAATGAGAATGCAACTAAGTACCAACTTCACACGGACCGAGTGGGACCAAGCCTTCCAAACCATGGGAGTGAACCAGAGAGTGAGTGGGTCTTCACCGGTCCGCTTAATAAAACCTTGTTCCTGTATGCGTTTCCCCTGGCCAGTGTCTTCAAGCGCTGGACTTCCTGCACTCCAACCAGGTGATCCACAGAGACATCAAGAGCGACAACATCCTGCTGGGCATGGATGGCTCCGTCAAGCTCAGTGAGTGAACCTGCCGGGCCGTGAACCCAAGCACACTGACTTCAATGCACAGCTCTGAGCAGGGATGTGGTGTTTTAATTGGTCATGGGAAACAATGCTGAGATGGCATCTTGAACGGGTGGAGATGGATTCCAGTTGAGAGGTGAAGAATGAGGCTATCCAATTAGCAGACACGGGGATGATTAGGTGGTCATGGTGGCGGTACCAGAGCCAGGATGGGAACTGGGCCAGGACTCCGGGATTAGCGCCATCACCACTCTTGCGAACCAGTGTCACAGGATATTTCGCGGCAACAGGGAGTCGTGACCTTGGTTTTACGTCTCAAAGACTAATATATGATCTGTCAGAGACAGGTAGCCATGGTGACGGCCGCCTGGACGTTATACTGACTGTTCCTCAGCATCCTTCACCCAATACTGAGACCATTTCTAGAGCACAATGGGAAACCAAAATATAACATATTATTCCCTCCTCTCTCTCTCTCTCTCTCTCTCTCTCTCTCTCTCTCTCTCTCTCTCTCTCTCTCTCTCTCTCTCTCTCTCTCTCTCTCTCTCTCTCTCTCTCTCTCTCTCTCTGCAGCCGACTTTGGCTTCTGTGCCCAGATCACTCCAGAGCAGAACAAGCGCAGTACAATGGTGGGCACTCCCTACTGGATGGCTCCCGAGGTGGTGACCCGCAAGGCCTACGGGCCGAAGGTGGACATCTGGTCTCTGGGCATCATGGCCATAGAGATGGTGGAGGGGGAGCCACCCTACCTGAATGAGAACCCGCTCAGGGTAGGTCCACAGACGCAGCACAGATATCCCTCGATGGGGCTTTCCATGCTCCATGATGGGGCCCCAATTCCACCTGACACATGACACGTCATTTTCTTGCCGCTTTCTGATTGGCCCAGGCTCTGTACCTGATCGCAACCAATGGGACGCCAGAGCTGCAGAACCCCGAGAGGTTATCGTCCGTGTTCAGGGACTTCCTCAACCGCTGCCTGGAGATGGATGTGGACCGAAGGGGGTCCGCCAAGGACCTGCTCCAGGTAATGGAGTCATCCAGCATCACGCCTTCAAAATGGGGTTGATGAGTGGTTGAAGAATCAGCATCTTGCATTTTTTAATGTACTTTTTGAGTCTTAGCTAGTATCACGCAAGTGTCTTGTTAAGGGTAATCTTTATTCTGCAAGGCCACAGGATTTGCAAGATCAGGGTCGCGCAAAAACCCATCTTGCCAGGCTTCTAGTTATGCGCCTGTGTCCCAAACACAGTGGTTCGGACCAATTAGTGTACTCTTGAGATACTACGTGACCTATGTGATAGACAGATGGTTCGTCCAATCGACTGCCAAGTATTTCTTTTTAAGTGCCTGCTCTATTCCAAAAACTTTCCAAGGACGACTTCAAAGATGGTTCTGTGTAACAGTCCATCTGGCACGTCAGTTTGGGATCATTTAGTGGACACCCAACATAAAAGATCTGGGTTCCATCCCCAATAGCAATAACTACCGAGGCGTCTGAGTGGTCGCTTTGAATCTGCTAAAGTGTACAAATAAACAGTGTAAATTCCATGACTGTGCGTTATATACACAGTTATATCAATCCAAACCCTTCTTTTCTTTTCAGCATTCCTTCCTGAAGTTAGCCAAGCCTCTGTCCAGCCTGACGCCCCTGATTGTAGCCGCCAAGGAAGCCATAAAGAACAGCAGCCGCTAGCGGGCGCCATAGTCCTCACCCACAGCTGGAACCTCGCCTCTGATGTGTGTGTGTGTGTGCGATGTGATTGTGTATGGAGTGTGTGTGTGAGTGTGTGTGTGTGGGGGGGTTAATGTGTGTGTGTGTGTGCTTGGTTCACGTGACAGAGCCCAAAGAGTTGGGTCATCAGACTTTTAAGAGACAGCACAAGGATTGGCCGTCCACCACCGCCCCCCCCTGCCCCCCCCCCCCACACCAATGAGGAAGGATGCGGACGCACAGCCTTGTAGCCAATCAGCTGCTGCTGAGAGACACTGCTTCCTGGTTCCCGGCGTCCCGTGCTCTGTGTGCGTGTACGGCGGCCCATCTCAAGCGTGGCGGTGTGCGTGTCCCCCCACGCGTTGTGTCGGTGTGCTGTCGGCGGCACACGTTATGTGCAGAACGTACCACACATGTCCTCGCTTGTGTCCCACATGCTGTCCTCGGGAGAATAGAGTTTGCCCTACAAACCAGAATGGGTGTGTTCCATTTCCTTTTGTGTTTTTTTCTGGGGGGGGGGGAGGGGGGGGGGGGTGGTGAGGGCGGAACCGGAGGAACCAATAGCGTTGAGGATTCCTTCGCAGTGTCGCTGGCCGTCAGCGCGGCGCTCATTGTGACGGACCTGGGAGACCTGGGTGAGCCACATCTGCGCCCACAGTGACATTTTGAATAGAGAGAGAGAGTGAGAGAGCAAGAGAGAGACTTTGAGCGCAGTGTTTGTCTGCATGACTCTGGATGAAGAGTGTCCATCCTCTTCGATCCCCCCCTCGTCCCAGGGGGGGGCGATGTGCGTGCATGTGTTCGGATGTGTGTGCGGTGTTTTTGCGTGTGGCGGCGCGTGCGTGTTTTGGCGGCGGCGGCAGCAGCAGGGGGGGGTCTGTTGTTCGGCAGGACGAGCGTCTCTTAAAGATGAGCGTGTCCTCCTTTCAGCCGTCCTCTGGGTTGTGACGAGCCAGAGACACAGATCGAGGTCACCGGCGTTTCACGGACGTCGACCTGGATTCTGCGGTTTTGCTTTGCTTTTTTTTTTCTTTCTCATCACATTAATACATTCGGACAACTGCAACGACTGATCACACGAGAGAAAGTACGGCAATGCTATTGTACGGCCAGATTCTGCCAAAACGGCTGCCTATTATTTTTTTGTATCCAGAATTGACAATGAGAATTGACGCTTCCGTCTAGAGATGACTTGCAGGTTTGTTAATTGCATGTATATATAAGATATGGCCTGGTTTTGGACTCCTGTTGGACCCCGCACATTGTGACACCTTTTGGGTGCTAGCATTTCAACCCCCCCTGTCCCCAAAGTATACACGGCTCTGTGTTTATCCCGCCAGATGTTTCCTGTTTTTCCCCTCCACTAAGGTTAAGAAATGAACAGCTACCTGCATCACACCCTGGCATGAGGGTGTGGGATGCGACGGGAGCCTTGGGCCCCACAGGCCGGCTTTAAAGACACGGGTTGAGCCAAACCTCGTCACCCTTCACACCAACGCACCGTGCCGCAAGCCGCCGGTCCCCCAGCATTTCAACACAACGGCCGAAAAGCTCTCGGGGCGAGTCGTGAGCCCTGACATGCATCCGTCTCCCTGGCTGTGATGGTGTGGCCCACACAAAGACAACATGTTCATCCACTGACCTCTCAGAGTTTACTCGGTTGCCTCTTGTGCTTCAGTGCCCTATCGTCTTGGTTTGTTGTACGTGGGCTGTATCTTGGATGTAATTTAATGTCTGTTCCTGTGTGTGTGTGTGTGTATGTGTATGTGTGTGCGCGTGTGTGTGTGTGTGTGTGTGTTTCTGTGAAATCGTCGGGACATTTGGCAGTGACAGTGAGAGAAAGTCAATGGTGTGTCGCTCATCCCCCGCCCCCCCCCCCCACCTCGCCTTCCCCCCCATAAGAGGAGGTTGTTGAAGTAGTGAGTGCCATGTTTTTTTATGATTGTAGTCCCGTCTTTAAAGTAGTCACGCGTAGCCAGACTGTGGTACGTACTTAGTGTACTGTACCATCTCGCCTGGAGGGGGCGTCATCCCCCTTGGTTGAAACTGGTACTAGTCTTAACGAGCAAACGGAAGCAAAACTTTATTAGTATAACTGAACCCCAATAATATGTGGTAACTCCTCTCTGTGTATATAAGTCAAACTGTAAACTGTGTCAATATTACGATTAGCTTAGTTCGGCATTTTCAGCGTGTATGGGTATGTGTGTGTGTGTTTGTGCGCGTGCATGTGTGTGAGAGGGGTGGGGGGGGGCTACCTCAACCTGCACTAGAACACGACCCCCTCTTGAAACGCAGGAGCAAGTCCAGACAGGAAGTGGCGGACGTGCATGAGGAAAAAAAAACAACCAACTGTAAATTATATTTCATCTTCCAATAGGGTAAAGATTGTTAGGATATGTATGTATGTATGTAAATATGACAAGGGAAATCCCTTTTTTTTCAGAATTATGTAACTTAAATTGACAATATTCAGGTTGCTATATGGTATGTATCTTTCAATGTTTTGCACCCTGGAAACCGAAAAAAAAAAAGAGGAAAAGGAAAGGACACGAGCCGACTCTTCTCTCCGGAATCAAAACCGTTGTATTTCAGACTCGCTTCGTCGGGACGGAGCGAGCTGCGACCGCGCTGCGCGGTCTGGCCGCGCGGCCTTTCCCCCTTGGCAGCGCTAGCGTATGTGTGTACGTATGCTAGCGGAAGGATCCGGGAGCTACGTGGCGTGTAGCTTGTCTCGGGGACACCTGGACCCTCTGCCCCGTGTACAGCGTCTCAGCGACGACGAGCACAAAGGATGGACGTTAATTGGGCCGGCGGACTCGGTGCACCTGGTTGCCGTGGCGGCGCCTGTACATTCCTATCTTCTGAATGTGTAACCCAGTACACGTGTGTCCTCTATTAATGTGTATCCAGAGAACGGAACGAAAACAAAACAAAAAAATGTTTCTTTTTAAATTATTATGATTATTATTATTATTATTATTATTATCATTACTACTCGGATATTGTCTAGCTTTGTTAAAACGGCTGACTCATCAGCTTTGTTCAGCAGGCCTTTTCCCCCCCCCTCCCCTTTAAGAAGAAAATGGCGGGAAAGTGGGGTTTTGGATAAACTATTTTTAATTGTGGTTGAAGCAATAGACTTTTTGAACTTTGAATTGTGCATGACTGTGTCTTGAGTGTAAATCAAACAAAATATTGCAGTTTGGGACTGGACCGAAATAAAAAAGAGGAAAAGTGTGACTTATTGGCTATCCTGTGTAGGCTGGTGTAGTTATTGGACTTTTGCTTTTCAGGAATTATTTTTTTAATAATAAAAAAAAGGCAGCTCCTGTAAAATTAAAAAAAATTGGCTTTATTAACATTCCATTACAGTTGTGTGTGTTGGAGCATAGACAATGATAGGTAATAAAGAATACATGTGGCATTATTATTATAAAGTCAGTTCAAAGCACATTGATCTGTAATTGAATAGGCTTATCGTACGAGTATGAGCAATATCTGGTCACTTTTTAACACCAATTATTACCAAAAGGTGCAACAATATTGATGTTAACTTATCAACATTTAGATCATGAGATAGTGCATCTTATAGCTATAACTTTTATGAATTGCTTTACTAAACACCAATCTTAAAGGAGCCCTTTAGTCATCCTGCTACACATTCAATGGCTGTCTCATCCTCAAGAAGCTAGCTCTGCACTGCTACCCATAATCGTCAAACTCAATTCACACCCAGAACAGGGTACACGTGTGGGAGCTACTCAGAAACATCTCGTAGGTTTCTGCGGTTTAACGTCAGTTTCTCTCTTCGTCAGTTGTTTCTCTTCGACTTTGGTTAACTCATCGTGTAAGACTTGAAAACAGGACAGAACTGTCTCGAGGAAGAGGCTGAAGACTTCAGATAACATTCAAAGGCCACCGACCCTGTTTTTATCACCCCTATATCGTCCAGTACTGTGCCTGGCTCTTATGTCCTGCTGTAAACTGCTTTAGCTCTCCTGAAACGCACCTCCAAATACTCACTAAACATCCCTATCGCGGTCACGATGCCATCCGTTTTGGCCGGTCGCGGGCGGTTGCCGTGGTTACATGGCGGTGAGCTGGGTGGAGGTGACGATGCGCAGGGTGATGGTGCCGGGCATCTCGTCGGCCATGTTGCGGCCCCTCTTCCGCAGCTTGAGCCTCTGGGGCTCCGAGGAGTCCTTGACGGAGCCTGACAGCACCACCTGGCCCAGGAACTCATCCTTCACCGCGTTGCTGTTCCACACCTGCACAGCCCAGGGGACAGCACGCACCACAGACACCGCGGGGATGTCGTCAAGAAGAAACACACTCGTTCACAAGGGGTTAAGCTGCCTGATTATTGAAGTGCGATCCGAGCACCTGTTTGTATTACCAAACACCATTAAACAGCATCTAATGATGCCACTATGGTGAATGTGTTTTCCAACACAAAGTGTACTTAAGAGACAGCTTGAGAATTACGATACAAGGACGTACGACTGCAATACTTCATTCTGGTGACCTAGCTCGCACAGCTTTAGAGAGATCCATCATGTTATTTACTAGTTTGTCATTTAGCAGTGAATTACAGACGCATTCGGCTCCGTGATATAAACGTGTCAGTAGGAGTTACGGCATGGTGCTGTAGGATGCCTACTCGTAACACGGTTACCTTCCAGCCGGGCGTCCCAACACCTCCACCACCACGCTGCCCCGGCCCGCCCCCCCCCCCCCCTCTCACCTGTATGGTGATGTGTTTCCTCGGTTTCTTCCGGTAGAAGATGGCCATGGTGCCGAACTCCGGCGACAGCGTGTCCCGACGGACGACCGACTTCACGGAGTGGCCCTCGCAGTAGATGATGACGTACGGGTCGGCACCTGCACGGGGCAGCACCCACAGACAGAACCTCACAGACAGAACCCTACAGACAGAACCTCACAGACAGAACCCCACAGACAGAACCTCACAGACAGAACCTCACAGACAGAACCCCACAGACAGAACCCCACAGATAGAACCTCACCCCACAGACAGAACCTCACAGACAGAACCCCACAGACAGAACCTCAGACAGAACCCCACAGACAGAACCTCACCCCACAGTGGCGGCGCAAGACATTTGTTTCTGCAGGTGCTATGGGGGTGCTCTGCGCTTTACCCAGGGTGCTATGAAGTGAGGGTGATGGCATATAAATATAAATAAATTATTCTTCTTGGGGCTGCTATGAGGGTGCTATGGGGGTGCTATGGCTAATCCAGGGGGGGGGCGCTGTGGCACCCCCAAGCCCCTGCCCTGGCGCCGCCCCTGCTTACTGACTGGGACCGCGCCCCCGGACAATGATCTCGGGAGACAATGATCTACATCGGTGGTTCTCAACCTCTTTGGGCTGGTGACCTTTGTTTTTTTGAGGTCAGGACATACTTGCGACCCGACCCGGACCCTATCAGCGTACGTCAGTGATGTCATTATGGGGCGGCAGTAGCTCAGTGGGTAGAGCGGGTGGACAGAGTGGGTCGTCCGCTAACCGTAGGGTCGGCGGTTCGATCCCCTTTGATCCCCCCCCCCCCCCCTCCTCCAACTGTCCACATGTCGAACCCCACAAATTTATTGAATGTATGTCGCTTTGGATGAAAGAGTCTGCTAAATGCCCCCTCTACCCTTTTATGTCAACACGAACGTGGTCAGGCGTGGTTTCACTGCGACTCACTTGGTTTGTTTGTATATGCTAAATGCCCTAAATGTAAATGTCTAAATGTAAATACACAGGATCTTTGAGAGATACTTCACCCCTTCTGTGTATGCGGGGTTCGACCCCATGGCTGGGAAACCCCTATCTAGTGCATGTCCAGAGTGCTCCTTCACCTCCAGGGTTGTCCTGGTTCTCCAGGCCCTCGGCTGCGTGCACGTAGACGTGTGTGACCAGCTGAGGGTAGCCCACGAACGCACTCCAGCACCTGGTCCTGGGCTTGTCTTCCGTCAGCTCCCTGTGGGTCACGTAAGGTATAACGGGTGTGTAAAATTTACCATTTAGTGATTTAGCATCTAATTGACTTTGTTAATGGCCGTGTGCATGTCATTAAGGAACAGGTAAGGTGATTTGTGGCACCTGGGCTCAAGGAGGCCCACTACTGGTTGTACAGTCAGTACTCTGGAGCTAGGAGGACTGGAACACCCTAACCACTATATAGGCTACAGTATCCTGTCCCCCTCCCCTGTCTTGTTTTAGAGATGTGGAAAGGGTGCAGTGAAAATGTTAAAAAGTACAGGTTTATGTTTAATATGATACCACTCATACGTGTAAATAGAGCTATATTGGACAGCTAGCATCCCCTTGTACAATCCCATTCATTTCAAGAAGTGTATCTGATTCCATAATTCCAATGTAAACCCAATCTTAAAATCATTAATTTCACATTGTGCTAATTAACAGAGATTGCCTGCCAGAGACACTTAAGTTAAGTCATCTGGTGTACGTTTACCTGCAACTCGAGTCCACGTCGGTGAATACGCGGATCATGTACTCGCCCATAACCTGTGGTTTAAAGGTGGTGGGGAAGAGCATGTAGCGCCCCCTGGGGAGCATGCAGCGCCTGAACACGGTGCGCGCATTTATGTACGCCGACGTATCCACGGATCTCTGCGTCAGGATGTCATGCATGCGGTATTTCCTGTTGTCTTCCACCTTTTGAGAGAGAAAAAAAAAGTCAACGCAAGCGACTGTGCGATAAATACGTGTCAAACATGATAAGAGGGAAATGGTTAACTGAGAAGGAACTGGAAAAAAAAAAAAAAAAAAACTATGTTTTTCTGATTACTTAATTTGGCTTCAGCGCTTAATGACATTACGTTTAAATACGTCAACATAAAATACGATTCATTATTTAAATAAACGATTAATCACCGTGTATCATTTATTAAATACAATACTTTTCGCCTGGTTAAAGTTTCAGAAATGCTCTTCATAGAACTGCCTGATTTAAGATGTAACTCTGTTTGCTTTTCCTTCCATCACTTCAGTCTCCGGTATCTTAAGGCGGGCAAGGTGGTCCATTATTCATGACGTGTCATAGCCTTCGTATCATAAACCTAGATTAATAATTTCATTCAAGCTTTCAAAGCAAATTCCCTTAGCCTGGAAATTACATTGGATTTTTGGACACATCGTGGTTCAGGTTACATTCAGGCAGTGATGTTGTACACCACGGACATTGTTTCATACGCCTCAGTGGAGTGCCCCCCAGTGGCAGGAAAGAGAACACCACACATTGTTGCTGTTGAGAGATGCCTTGTGTTGGTGATATGATGTCTGTTTAGCTGGAGAAAAAAAGCCCACATCCATTTAATTTCCCTGGCTTCATCTTATCTCCCTAATTCTATTTTCCTCCTGAGAGTGAACAGCACACTCTACACAGAATCAGATCTTTCCAAATCAGATTGGCTGGCCGCTTTTTACGTGGCCCTGGGTTCGATATACGTCTGGTCTACGGCCATTTGACCTCAGTGTGACCGCAATGAAACATCTCTCTCGCTCTCTGGCCCGGAATAGCTGCAGACAGAACCTACTGCCAGTTCTTTTGGTCTCTTTTTCTACACCCCCTCTCCTTCAGTCTAAACAGTCGGGGACCTCTTCACTGACCAGCACATCCCTCCCCATTACAACACCAGTTCCCAAATGTGAATAAGTGCTTGGTGTTGCCTTTGTGTTTCTAAACGTCTGCCAGTAGGGCTGATAGCTGGAGAGATCTGTTCACACTTGTCAGATTTGACTCACAGATAATGAATGTGAGACGCATGCGAGAGCGAAGGAGAGAAAATAAAGGAATGGGTAATTCAGCCCGGGGTGGAGGAGCCGGGAGGGTTCTTAGGTGGTAATGTATATAACATGCATTACTTTAAAGCACAATGTAAACAGTCGTTTCATTTGGGGCGCCAGACTGCAAGGCCTTTCACGCCTCATTCTCAGGTCATTATAAGGACACGAGTAAGGTCGCCATTAGGAAACCGGTCCCGTTGTGTTCACCTCGATGACTCCATTTTGAGTACAAATATTTTGTGGACATTTGTGAGACCTTTCAGTCGAGTTTTTGATACAGAGAAAAAAAGTTATTATACTAAATCTGTAGCTTAGAAGTCCGTATAGGCTTCTACATCAGTATGTGTCATGTGTTCTTTGTTCGGTGATACTCCATACTCCATACTCTTCAATACTGCCATATTGAGAGCACTCAAGAGAGGAGTACAGTAAATTCCTCAATTAACGGAAACATAACGTAACCTAGGCTAATGAAAACGTAGTTTTGGCACATAATGCATGAGAAATGCTGTGGCACTTTCAAACACAACACAGTCTTCCCATAAAACAATAACACATAAACTTATTTCACAATTCATTACTAAACAATAACCACAAAAAAAACAATATGATAAAAACATTTTGAATGGTCCAATGCTTCCAAAATGGCTGCGGCCATTGCCCTGCGATGTCGCGACGTAGCAGCTAAGTTAGTAGCGAGAACCCCATAGAGTGGGAGACATGGCAGTGACATATGGTGTATGTGAGCAGTGACATCTCTTGTAGGGTCCCATGGAGATAGGGTCACTGCCTGGTTTTTCCACCGGCCTTAACTGGACTTGGCAGTACCTACACAGCCTCCTTAGAGCTGATAACAGCGTGTTGCTGAGCATGACCAGCTCCATGACACCCGGATGCCACTTCTCAACACATTGGAGTCACTCTGAAGACTATTTAAGTCCTGTTCTTGTATTCGTTTTAAAAATAATTTCCAATGACCTTCCCAGACAAAGTGGGGATTCATATTGTTAGCATATTGATTCAAATGTAGGTATGGTCCACATTTAGCATGTACAACTAAGTGTGTGTGTGTGTGTGTGTGTGTGTGTGTGTGTGTGTGTGTGTGTGTGTGTGTGTGTGTGCGTGTGTGTGTGTGTGTGTGTGTTTTTAATGGGACTTCCTGCTGATATACATCAATCCCACGGTTCCATCCGTTTTAATTATAACTGATACTTGATCCACACGTTGACATCTTAGCACTGGTCAAAACAATATTTGGAAATAAGTAATCCATGTTGGCATATACACTCACCCAAGTACTAAGTCAGAATCTCAAGAGATTCAGAGATCTAAGTATAATCACATGTCCACGTCTTTTTATATAACTGGTCCTTTAGAATTTGATTTGTTATTTTAAACCTGTATTGCTTTCCTCTGCTCCATTATTAATCTTAAAACAATATGCTGGGCTAAGGGCATTGTTTGTGTTTCATCATTTAGGATTTAGTAACTGGTTGAAATTATTAGGTTTCCTCTTCTGATAAAAAAAAGTATCAAGTCTCAACATCTGTATGATGTGATTGTAGTGTGATTCTAAACAACAGCCAGTGCTCTGTGTTTGTTCAGCCAACAGTTTGGGAACAAGAAATGCTGCCAAATTTGTCTTCTGGGAAAAGCCAGTAAAACGCATCCCATCTGAATAAAAACTAAATCTTTGTACGAAATGGCCCCAAGCCCAGACAAACATCGTAGCCCTCGAATGCTTACATGGAAATGTTGACTAAAATTACCTAAAACAAGCTGTTAGTTGACTAGTCCCAACTTGTCTAGACTATTGTCTACTGTTGGCCATGTTAAATTTTGAATGTTCAAACTTTCTTTTACTTACAACAAACTTCTAACTGTTCTTAGAAAAATCATAATGCTGAATATCACAAAAAAAATTGTGATATTAGCAAACAAAGCAATAGGATATTAATGGAAAAAAAACAACTTGTTAACATATAAATGGGTTTGCTTGCATAAAGCTTTTATATAAACGTTTATATAACCAATTTCTACGAAGAGAGTTACTAAATCGTTTGTAAAGCCGGTTGCAGGCTTATTTCCCTTTGTCGATGGTCTCTGAAGCATGCGGCTCTGAATTTCCAGCCTCTATGACTCAAATGGACAGCATCACAGTTCGCTACAGGTCTGGCTGGCTGTACATTTTCTCAAAATAAAACGGCGGCTTCCAGATCGAAGCGACCAGCTCATTCACATCAAAGCAAAGACTCGGCTTGTTCTTCGTCCAGGAGACGGGCGTCAGATAAAGAAACGGTCCATATTGGGTTTGGTTAACTGATGGGAAGCGATGAAAGAAGCTAAAGGGTACTGGGTAGTGAGGTCACACGTTTCCTGCTTGAGGAGCATTCTTTTCTCAACACTGTAGTCGTCACCAGTAACCCCAAAGCTACCACAACATTCACCGACGCCTTGTTGAGACGCCGTGTTTGACAATCTTGCCGTTTCATAATCAGGTACAAAAAGTGAGTGAGGAGTTTCCACACCGGGGGATTACATGTAAAACATGACGTGTCGGCCCTACCTTGAAAACAGTGAAGCCAATGTAGAGGTTCTCCCCCTGGCCGATCTGTCGGTGGATCTTCATGTCTCTCTGCTGCAGCGAGATCAGAACCTCATCCTCCTCTTTAGTCACGTCAAACAGGTACTGGACCACACATGGAAATACAGTTAACAAGACAACACTATGAGCCAAGCTGGTGTGTATACATATACATGCTGAGAATTTCTATCCCATGTGGTTCTGTTGGTTCCACCACCACAAAATTGTATCACCATTGGCCTATAGCAGTGACATGGATATTTATATCAGACAATAATCAATTTGGCACATCCACACACACGCACACACACACACACACACACACACACACACACACACACACACACACACACACACACACACACATCCACACACACGCACACACACACACACACACACACGCACACACACACACACACACACCTGCGGGTTCTGCAGGAAGGTTTCGTGGTTGGCGCAGCCGCCGCAGCGGTTCCGCAGGGGCTCCCCGTGTTTGGTCCAGCTCCCGTGGAACATCACCTCGTGCCAGGTCTTGTGCACGCTCACCACTGACGTGTTCATGGTGCGGCACACGTCGGCCTCCGTGAAGTACTTACACCAGTCATTGAAGGCCATCCTGCGGGGGGGGGGGGGGGGGGGAGACGACGGCGTGAGGACACACACACACGAGATACACACTGGGTTGGTTTACGAGGACCGACCTGACGAACCACAATCACCAACTGGGTCACAACCACTCACCGTATCACAATCACTGACCGAGTCAAAACCACTGACAGTATCACAGTCACGACCGAGTCACAATCACTGACCGAAATCACCACTAAAATCAATTACAGATAACAACCAATGATCGTGTCTTAAATAATCCAAAACATATTTAATTAGACTGTGCTCACAATTGACTTCGGATACTACTTCAGACACATGTCCTTAAGGACCAAGGGTTACAGCATCTTGCTCTAGGATGCCTGCCAGTAGACAGCAGACACTCAGGATCAAATCCTCAACCTTTCGCCTGTGAGTCGAATACCATATCCTATATCAGAATAGCATGACTCAAATAAAAACGGGAGGCAGCAGCAGTACCAGAACTCTCCGTCGTCCTCCACCGTGATGCCCAGGTTCCCCCGCTCCATGTCCCCGACTGTCTCCCACTCCTCAGAACTGTGTTTCAAAATAAAAGTTCATGAGTCAATTGGATGAGATAAATACATATCAAGTCCAAGGGCCCAGTTTTCACCAAGTTATTGTATATATTGAGTATTTTAACTACGTACTTTCTCATTAAAATTCAAATTATATGAATCAATATCATGAATTTTCACTACACACAAAGACAACTAATAACAATACTATGTGACTTAATGGCCCAGCCCCCTTTCTCTCAAGGAGTGGTCCACCTCACCCGTCACTCCAGGCTCCCTTCCACTCAGTCTTGCCCCAGGGGTTCCTCATGCGGATCAGAGGGATGGTCTCGTTCTTGAAGTAGGCTATCAGCCCGTGGCCCAGCCGCACCTTCTTCACGGCCGTCACCGAGTACGCGTGGCCCTTCACCAGCCCATTGGCCATCTTCATCTCGATCTCATTGGGCGACGCCTGGACAAAGTCAGCCAATCAGAGATACAAGCCTCGTCCATGACGTCCGTCTTACAGCGGTGAATGAAGAGGAGAGTGTCTCAGCAATTGTCGATTTGATCAAATCACATTTTGGATGACCCCTTTAGTTTTACAGTGTGTCATCAATAGGCGCTTTCTTGAAAAGCAACCACTCATCGATCAGTCAATCGCTAATTTAGCCAACGGAGCGCCTAATTGATGAACCGGTCGACTAATTGACCAATCAACCAACTGGCCAATCAGTTGGACCGACTCACGTGCCCACCTGCTAGCGGTCTGATCAGCGCGCGGGACAGACCTTGATGGAGCAGCTGATGAGACCTCCCCGGTCGAACACCTTCAGCAGGTCCTCAAACAGGCGCTCCTCCTTCTCCTTGTCCTTGTAGAAGGCCTCCGTCTCCAGGCTGATGCTCTCCGCCACGGCGCCGCTGAAGTCCACGATGGCGTCCCCCGTGTTGCCGCCCTCCAGGGACTCGTAGCACCCGGACAGCCTGGAGACGCACATGGGTGACATCACACGGGTGACATCACACGGGTGACATCACACGGGTGACATCACACATGGAAACTGACGGCGTGCTAACATAGAACCGGGGGCTTCACACACACCTGTTCGTACCGTGACACACCTGTGGAGGTTACTTTTGGCCGAGGACCGACCAAATAACATGTGACGCAATAACAAGCAATTGATTCTCATCCGTTGGTCGACGTATGTTGTTCGTCAATACAATATTCCATTTGCAATTGTAAGGGCATTGTATATTGTAATCCTCCCACTAATTACTTGGTCCCATGGAAGCCAGTAGATTCATTCATTTATGATTGTTGTTTAAGGTTCACATTCACGTATTTTGGTGGATTCTGCCGTTGTGTCGCCCGGCCTCACAACTAATAGTCAACCAGCAATAGCTCAGCTGACTACAAAATTGGCCAATCTAAGCTATTCACTCATTCACTCATTCATCTGACAGCTGCTTGCTGTGTAGATCAGCCTCCCCAGCTCCACCATATCGCCAATCGTGCATTATTCACAACACGTTACGATAAAGCTGTAGAGTTAGGTACATTAAATATGCAATAACCTGATACCAGTTACATCTTTACTTAAAAACCAGTTGCTTGTTAAGCTACCATTACATCTGCCCATGATGGCACCTACTGCCCTTCTAACCATCCCTATTCATACCCTGAGATTCGGGGATCATGTGACACACAGGGGGTTTGACATGATGCGGTCTGTTGAGGCCTGGGGACTGTGATTTAAGGCCTGAATGAACAAATGCCCTTGATGTGAACTTCATGTTGCTGCCAGTTCTGTTCTCCGCGTGTGTGTGTGTGTGTGTGTGTGTGTGTGTGTGTTTGCTTATGTATGGGTGTATGGGTGTATGGGTGTGTGTGTGTGTGTGTGTGTGTGTGTGTGTGTGTGTGTGTGTGTGTGTATGTATGTATGTGTGTGTGTGTGTGTGTTTGTATGTGTATATGTGTGTATGTGTGTGTGTATGTGTGTGTGCGTGTGTGTGTGTGTGGGGGGGGGGGGGGGGGGGGGGGGAGCATGGCGGATTGTACGGCACAGTGAGCTTCCTAGAACAGAGCCACACCGCTCAATGCTAACGCCTTGCCCCCGGCTAATAAATATCAATGTTAAAACTGCCTGGACCCATATTTCAGTTTGCCGTGGCGGGCTACTGACTTGGCGTAGGCCTTCTCCAGCAGGGCGCTCCAGTACTCGTTGTTGGGCTTGGAGTGGCAGTAGATGAGCTCCCCGTTGATGGTGGGCAGTCTGTCGTCCACCACCACGTCCAGCCACTCCCCGTAGATCCAGAACTGGAAGTGGAAGATGCCGGCGTATTTCTCGGGCCGCTTGGGGTCCCACTCTTGCTCATCATGGTCGGGTATTACCTGGAAGTACACGCACATGCACGCACACACACACACACGCACACGCACGCACACGCACGCACGCATGCACGCACACACGCACACACTCATGCACGCACACACGCACGCACACACGCACACACACACGCACGCACGCACGCACACACGCACACACAGACACACCATTAAACAACATACAGCTTTCGTCAACATGAAACTTGCCAAAATATGTGGCATGTCAGGTATGTACATCAGTTCATATGAAGACAGACAGACAGGTACGCACACACGTACAAACACACACACACACACACACACACACGCGTATAAACAACATACAGCTTTCGTCAACATGAAGCTTGCCAAAATATGTTGCATGTCTCTACATAGAACTAACTGTATAGAACTGACAACTGAACTGAATTATGCGTGTCTATGCAACACCAATACCTTCTGCTCTATGTAGAGTTAAGGGCTGGGCAACACTACTCTCCGGGCCACAGGTCGTCATTTCTCAAGACGTCGAGATTAAAAACAGTGTACGCCCGCATGACTCGCTGGAAAGAAAAGCAAACGGCAAGAAGCCGTGGCCCCCTGAGTCGCACCTTCTTCCACAGCTGCGGCTTCAGGGCCAGGCAGGAGCACGCCGCCACAAACCAGCAGTTACCCACAAGCCCCTGGTGCAGGTCGTGCGCGCTGATGCCTTCTACGAACAGGTGAGGCTCGCCGCTGATCTCCTGGTGGGACGATAACATGAGGCGTTGGTCATTTCATGAGGCCTCCGCAGATCAGTCATTGAAGAGTGCAAAGGCTGATTGATGCCTGTACTCCTCAATTGACCCACAATCAAAAGTCATCACACGTTACTGCACAAATAGCAACAACATAAAGTAGGCCTTATATTGAAGCAGCCCTGGGATTCTGTTCTTCTATCTGTTATTGTTTCAGCAGCATTGTTCTTTTAGCACACTTCTTTTAGGGCGGTATAATTATGATGAATCGGGAAAATAAAGGAGTAATCGCTGAAATGTACAAATATTTGAAGCTTTATTGACATAGGCTAGGGTGACAATACACGTGTTGTTCTCTCCTAACGTTTAGCCAGGGATATTTCAACCTGCCTTGACATCATGCAGGCCATGTTGGGGCTATCACCATCCCCCTGGGAAGACCGCATGACTTAATTACTCCAGGGAAACGTACAAACAACATCCCCTTACGCATTGGAACTGCCAAAAATGTGTGACCTGGCCAGTTGGCTACAAGGAAATACCTCGGGAGTAACATTTGCTGTATTTTAGCTCCCAGACAGCTCTCAGACACAAAGTAAATGTAGAATTGTGCGGTGAGATCAAATATGGTGCGGGGGCAGGAGAATTATAATGTCATGAGATACAGACTTCCCTTCCACTGTCTGAAGGATTTATGATCAGAAGATAAGGCTTTACAATGATCCCAAAGTCAAAGGCAAAAACATCTTGAGTGTGATACCTTATTAGGCCGCTATTTACTATTATCATTTACTATACGCCTAGTTATTTACTATCATTATTTACTATAGGCCTCAATATTTACTATCATTATTTACAATAGGCCTAGTTATTTACAAGAAATACCCTCTGGATGGACTGTTTTGATCCCTAAACTGTGTGCTCATGAGTTCAACTATTCTATATATGCCTACATTTTACTCCTCCACCACCTCCACCACCTCCATCACCTCCATCACCTCAGTGACTGCACTCACCCCGGGCCTCTTCCACTCCACCCGACCAGGCGGGGGCTTCCGGAAGAACAGGGACTCGTTGGTGGTGGGGAACTCGGGGTCCTCAAACAGGGTCTTGGTCGTGTGGCAGTTCCTCTTCAGCACGTCGTAGTGCTGGTTCTTGTAGGGCGTGGGGGAGGAGAACATGGTGCAGCCGGCCTAAAGATCTGCGGAACGGTCCGGAACGAGACGGTTAGTGAGAGGGTTCTCTTTGCCGAGTCTTTAATGACTCCATCGTTGAGGTGCTGACCTCTGTCTGTGTATCTCTGAGGAAGAATGACTGAGGCCTTAAGGAAATGCAAAGGTCTCCCCTCCCCAACCCTCCCTGACGGTCCCCTTGGCATAATCTGTGCTTCACCCTGAGGAGGGAACATTCCAGAATGGACATTTTGGAACCCGACATAGACTCTCCCAAACTCCCTGAGGGTCATAGGGCAGTAAAATGTTTATCTTAGTTTAAACTTTTTAACAGCATGTTGTGCTTGCTGAGATTTAATCTGTCCAAATTGGATTGTGTGTGTTTTTCTTTGATCCACCATTTTGGTTAAAGATGATAAATTCAGATTCCATCAGATCCTTGCCCTCCTCTTTTTACTTCCTATCCTCTGTGAAATAGTGGTTTGAAATATCAAACCCCTAACTATGACAGTATTAATGACTATCTGGTTGAGCTAGACAGATAAGCTAGTAATTTAGCAAATGCTGTTATCCAACACAACTTACAGTGAGAAGAGACATATTCACATGTCTGAAGAGAAAGACAGGGCATTAAGGAGCAGTTAGGGGTTAGACAGTGAATACAGAGACAGATCATTAAGGAGCAGGTGCGTGCTAAACAGTGAATGCAGGTACAGGTCATTGAGGAGCAGTTAGGAGTTAGACATCATCTTGCTCTTGTCTTGGATACGCTGAGATAGACTGCAGACCCTGGGGATCGAACCCAGTACCTTCCAGCTGCAAGTCAAACCACAACACCAGCCTGCCCTGATGAACTTGTCAGGCCACGGCTGTTAGATGGAGGAGGAAAGTGGGGAAACACATCTGGTAACACTTGGAGTGCACTGGCATTCAGGCTGCTTTCCATCGCCCTGATCAATGAGGGTCAACAACGTGATTAAAATAGTTTCTGGGTCCCTGCCTCTTTGCCAGAAATAACATTGGGTGTACATGAAAAAAAAATGTATCTGCTTTCTGAGAAAGTAAGTGCATTGCAATATCATTTTTTGCGACTATCCTGTATGTTCATAAAATAACAATTTATATTGTGTCTGTCTTGTTTGAACACATACGTGTGTGTGTGTGTGTGTGTGTGTGTGTGTGTGTGTGATAGAGTTAAAAGTTGAAAGTCAGTGTGTTGAAAATTAAACTTACTAAACTTTATGATTAATCTTTGAACTACAAATTGGATTTTATTTTAGGCAAATAACACACGCACACCTCGACACAAACACACACACACACACACACACTCACACACACACAACCGCAAACGCACACGCACACACACACACACACACACACACACACACACACACACACACATACACACAAGCGCAAACACACGCACACACAAACACAACTAATACATTTGAATGGATTGTTAAAGAGCAACTGGTACTATAATGACTAACTTTTATAATGACTAACCACCTAAAAAGGTGTAAACTCTGTAAGCAACATTGTTTAACAGTAGCCTGAAAAAAAACTGCTATCGAAAAAAAGGTAAATCAGTACCTAGTTTACCGACATTCAGGGGGGGGGGGAATGTAATTGTTCCGCACTAAGGTGCGGGTGTTTGTTTACCTGTCTATGACGTCATACAACAACAACCATCTCCTAGATCTCCTCTGTGACTGGAAAGTTTTGATGTGGACATGTTACCAAAGATATGCAATAGTTCAGTTTAGTTTAGTTATCATGATTTAGCGCTGCGTTAGTAATATTTATTAGTACAGTATTTATCTATAGACTGTAGACCACTATAGACCACTTAACTTTGTTGTCATTATTGGGGGTTATTATTGTTGTTGTTGTTATTATTATGACAACAAATATTTTGCATTGATCGTATATAGGCCTACTGCTGTTTCCTCAGATAGAGATAACACGTGAATGTGTATGATTGTATTGTATTTCATGCGTTTTTTTTTGGTGTGATGTGTATGCACAAACAGATAAAAGGTTGATATTCCAGAACTCTGGCATGCATGTCGCAGTGAATGTGACCTGATTTTTTAGGTAACGTATACCACCAGTAGCCTATACACAATAATGTGTTCCTCCAATCTACAATCTATCGAATACGTAATCATCTGTGTACCTAATACTGATAATAAACTTCTAATGGTTATAAATGACCATTTAAAATTAAAGTGTTGATTAAGGTGTTAGTCATTCATACTTAAAGAAATGCATGATAAAAAAAAAAGCCAAAACCTCACACAAATCCAGCACTACATACAACAACACCATAACAATTTGAATGAATGGAGGAAAAAAACACTACAGCCATAAAGTTACATGATGAAGTTTCACTGCAGAGTGGACGAGGAATCATTGTTGTTGAGATTCAGGATAGAAATACTGTGTTGATTCTCAACACATGTATAAAAAAAAAAAGCTCCCGCGATAAGTCAAACACCTCACCTCACCTGTATAGTTTGCTTTCCAACGCCCCCTTGACCGACGGAATAAAATCAACCAAAGGTAAATCTGGCTCGTTGAACCCCAGTATAAGATTGACCAGGTCATAAAACCGACATTCTACAATACAATCGGGTACAATCGGGTCTAGCACGGTCTACCTGCGAACGCGATCCACTAACAGTCACCTCAGGAGAGAGAAGCCAGAGCGGAGCCTCTGAACCGGTCAGACCAGTCCACCTCTTCCTCCTCCCCTGCAGCTGCGCAGGCAGTGTATACAGCAACGCAAGCAGATAGGAGTCAAGAGGAGGCTGGGCAGGGGTGGGCAGGGTGAAACCGAAAGCCTGGAGTCTCAGTTGTAGAAGAAAAAAAAAAGCTTTAAAGGTGGAACCAGCTGCGACCTGCCCGGACTATCCCGTTCTAACGCCAGCAGCTATAGCCTTCCAGGGAATGCACAACGGTATTTTTGGGGGGGCTGATGACTGAAGCTATTAGTTTGGCAATGTAAAAAAGTTTTTTAACGAGCATGTCAACATCTCTGTTAATTCAGGGTTTTTTTCTTTCATTGGAATATTATTGCAATATCAGGGTTGCCAACTTTGGGTATCTGACTGCAGTGAGATGCCACGTGTTTAATCACGTGTACATATTTTTGACTCAATTCACCGTCAGGGTTCAATTAGGCCTATATGCAGCCCCCACACGGGGCGGGAGCGGTAGTTTAGCTCGAAGATTTAAAGCAATAGTCTGACTACGCCCACGCCCTGACTACCTCCAGCCTGCGAAATACTAACAATTTCACAATATTAGAGACATAGGCTGACTAACCCAATATGGGCTTAGTTTGATATGGGGCTAAAGGTGAAAGCGCGTGTCTCACGCCAGAACCGTTAAGAGTTTACAATGCGTGTCTTCTTGATATGTGTGATTATAATACGTTGTAGATTGTAAATTGTGATAGTTAATCTACACTCATGTGACTGGGATTTGGATTCTGTCCAAACGGGGTGGTGTGTGTGTGTGTGTGTGTGTGTGTGTGTGTGTGTGTGTGTGTGTGTGTGTGTGTGTGTGTGTGTGTGTGTGTGTGTGTGATCATACATCTAGGTGTGTCCACCTAGATGTATGATAAGGCCTGGGTAGGATGGTAGACTGATTTATCCTCCACACATTTAGGTGGACAGTTGTTATGTTCCAAGTCACATGGCAGAGAAGATTTTTAAAATGGCTTGCTCTGGCTAATCATGTTATAATTAATAATTATTGGGACCTTGTGGTCTTTATTTGTCATTCCCATGTGACATGGGAACAAAATTCGTTCTCTGCATTTGACCCATCCTATTGTACATAGGAGCAGTGGGCTGCTATGATCAGCGCCCGGGGAGCAAGTTGGGGTCAGGGTTCAGTGTCTTGCTCAAGGACACTTTGACATGTTGACAGTTTTTGGAAGTGGGGATCACAGGGATCGAACCCCCAACCCTACGGTTAGTGGACGACCACTAACCACCCGCTCTACCCACTGAGCTACATGCCGCCCATGTTGTTACTATTACACCATGTGTTGTACTTGTGATTGTTTGTTCAAACCATTCCTTACTGAACTGGTTTAACAGTGCTTTAATGCGCATTTGAGATGGAGCTCAAACTTGGAACAGAGCCTTCATCATTTGCACATTAAAATAACAGAATAATTGTCTTTTGTAGACGCCAGACAATCTGGTTGCTGGAGTTCCGGAAGGAAATAAATTACATTACTAGTTTTATAATAAAGTTAGCCTATTGTTCTGTGACTCAGTAATCCGATTTTCAGTTGATTGTCTGTCCTCTTGTTTTCCTGACTGTCTGTCTGTCTGCCTGTCTGTCTGTCTGTCTGTCTGCCTGTATGTCTTTCTGCCTGTCTGCCTGCCTGTCTGTCTGTTGGTGACTAGGCCATGGGGTAAGGGAGATTCTTTGCAGAAGTAAATGGGCTTGATTGGGTTTGCGATAACATTTCCAAAATGCGTAATAAAACCTTCTGAAATTCATCTGCCTGTCTCTTTTACTGAGCTGCTGACGGTGTAGTATTGTGGGCTCTTCCCATGATGCATTATTTTACCCTAGATTCTTACCCAGACCTTAACTAAGCCATAAAACAAGTTAACCATTTCTAACCTAACACCTGAATGTCACCATATCTAGCCTAATACTTGAACCGACCCACAGCCAACTACACCTAACCAGCTCTAATCTAGACCAAAACACCAACAATTTGTAAAAGTGCCCCTGTTATAATAATTATAATTATTGGGAACTTGTGGTCTTTATTTGTCATTCCCATGTGACATGGGAACGAAATTCGTTGTTGGAGCGTCATCAACACATGGAGTGATTTACACGAGATTTATATTGGGCGCTGCACCCGGTAATGCAGTTATTACATCCTACCACCAGGTGGCGGAAAACGATTTGTAAACGTTTTAATAATATTGTAGTTCACTGTAGTATCAACGAAGTGCAGCAGATGTCGCCAATTATTTTTGACTTTTGCATTTGGGCATCCGTTTACCGAATTAAATCACAGGCCCATGTTTCTAATTTAATCGATTTTGTGGTCTTTTTTTAATTTATTTATTTATTAGCTAATTGGGCTCATTATTCATTCACTTCTATTAGGCTATCTTATTCATATGTTCAGCTTCCTAAGAAACAGGAGATAGTTAGCAAGGTGACCTGGTGCTCACGGAATACATTACCAAGTCTTAATTAACATGGCACTGGTTGAGAATTAGCCCTGAGAACATTGAATAAAACATGAATGTTGTGAATGTGGGTTGTAATGACTGTGACTTAAGTGTGACTCACGCAAGTCTTTTAATTGGATGTGTTACATTTGACTAGGCCTAACAAGTTTCCCATGGAGATGAGAATATTCGTGGGGAGAACATCAGCTATTCAGATTTTTGTTTGAGTCATCTCATAGCCATCATAATAATCATTAATGTACACACACATTCATAAACAATCATACTATTTAGGCTTAATGATATTATATTATAAAAGTGTAAAGGGGGCATTTAGCAGACGCTTTTATCCAAAGCGACCTACAATCATACGTAAATTTTTGTGGGGTTCAACATGTGGACAGTTGGAGGAGGGGGGATCAAGGGGATCGAACCGCCGACCCTGCGGTTAGTGGGCGACCTGCTCTGCCCACCCGCTCTACCCACCCGCTCTACCCACTGAGCTACTGCTGCCCCATATTATGTATTCACTACTGAATAATAGATTTGACCGGCCAGTTCCGAATAAATCCGACCCATTCCTGACAGAGACACAAACAAGGAAGGGGTTGTAATACAACTGTTTTAATTGTAAAAGGATACCAGGTTAATACATTGGATGAAGCACGGAAACAAGCCACTGTGACGTTGCAAATACCACCGAAAAGACCGTCATTCATTCAATGGGAGGCAAACAGAAAGAGAAAGTGTCCTGTATTCACTCCACAAAACGTAGTGCGGTGTTGTCCAAGCTCTCCTCATTCAAAAGAAAATACACTTTAAAAATGTTATACAAACAGGTTGTTAACAAAAAGACTGCCGCGGTTAGTTTCCATTTCATTTTTTATCAAAAGACAATGCTCTTTAGGAAAAAAAGGCACCACTGTAGGTGTTGGAATTTTTCGGCAGATTTACACCAAACAACCAGACATTTATCGGTAATGTATCCATATGCTGTAAAAGTGTACAAAATTGGGGGATCACCAGACGAAATAGCAAAGAGCTTGTGAGTTGGAACAAAAGCTGCATTTTTCTTCTTCAGGAAAATGAACACTTTTTTTTATTTATTTTTTTTACAAAACGTTGATTTGCCAGTGTACAAGCTGTTGGCTGTTCCCATGGTAACCGTTTATCTGCATGGCAGTGCAGTGGGTTCATTAGTCAGTTTTGTTGGGTTTTGGTCAAACATAGCTGGTGAATTGTATTTTTCAGTTTATTCAGAGCAAAGTGTGTCATTGCTATGGTGACGAATGTATTCAACTGACTCAACTGGACCTTTTTTTAGTCGACTACTGAAGTATCAGATATTCAATATTTTACATAAAACGTTGCCCCTTTTTCCCCTCCCCAACAATTCAATGTCTTATTCCCTTAATGCATAGACGCAACCTTAAAATATCCTACACGTGCAATTGTCATATCTTTACAGTTAGGGTGAAACATATCGCAATGACGTTTAAGATCCATCTACATCGGTAAAAGCGCTTGTGACTCACTGTGCTTTCCTCTCGATCCAGTTGTCCAACCTAAGCCCTGATAAACTCACGAGGACACACCAGTAGCCCAGGACAAACCGTGCAAACCGTGAACTGAAGCTGCCAAAGTACCAGCGGTCGATAAAAGAGTGAGGGGGTCTCCGAACTATCGGCCCCTCGGTTAGAATCACAGTTTGTCTGACCAGGATAGAAACTTTTGACGTGATTTTACAACCCAAACTTGGATCCCAAAACATCCTCTTATATTTCAATGTTTTTTTTTTTCCTATTAAGAGAATTGTAATAATTACGCATTATTTTAAGCCATGCAAATGATGAAAATCCCTCAACCGCTATACTGTGGGTATCTGTTCTGCTGGGACGTCGATGAGCGTTTATATTAGCATGAGTCATGCATTAGGTTCTCTCCTGTGGGGTGGGGGGGATGTACAGCAGACAGTAAAGCTACATACATGTTCCATCTTTATAGTTCTTTTTGTGAGTATACTTTGGCTTTGACTCTTTCAATCACTGAACCTGAACGTTTTCCCTTCCACCCTGATACTTTTACCAGAGCATAAGCCTGGTGAAAATATGGTGTAATTTTACTGTAAATGTATGAGGAGAAGGGCCAATGAGTGTTTCTTTAATTTAGCCAAGAGAGAAAAATTCTACAAGGGACATTTTGTGCACATTTGGATATCTCCCAGTTTGGTGCCATGTTTTTTAAAAAAAGCTTTTCAAAAACTTCATAGACAAAATTTTACAGGTTACATGTACATAGTGTGTGTGTGTGTGTGTGTGTGTGTGTGTGTGTAGGGTCACAACAAAACCACCACCAACCTTAACACAACCCTGTTTGCACGTGAGATATGCAGCGTATAAATAAGGATACTGAGAGTCATAATTTACCAGTGATTTCAACAAATTCACATATGGGGGGGGGGGGGGGGGGGGGGGAGTAAAGTAAAGGGGGGATTGGCGGCAGGTTTTCTTTGATCGTTTTCTGGCGCGGGGGAGCGTTAAGCAGGCGATGTAACTGACGTTATGGAAGCACATTTAGGGACACAGCGCGAGCACGTTATGAAAGCTATACACATTATTTACAGCCGGTGAGAGCATCGCTCTCTCTTCAAAAAAGTACCATGACATTTTCTCGCGGAGAGACAGGAGGACCCGGAGAAAGTGGAGAAAACGGGGATGAAATACAAGCGATACAAAAAACTCACTCAAGTCTCGAGAAATACACCTCTAGGGAAAGACCCGCCTTGCGGCCCGGAATCGTACGTGAAGCGAAAGCCGAAGGAAACGAAAGAAGTCCACTGGGTAACAACAGTCGGTTAAAAGTGAATCGGGTTCCTACGTGTTATTGAATTGTGTTTCTTTGTGACTACAGGTAAACTACCCCTTCTACACAACAAAATACCGTTGCACGTTATTGAAATGCATGTATATAGAAATAACCTACAGCACAGCTGTATGTACATGTTGTAACCAGAAAAAAAAAAACTAAACACGAACGGCTTGGAAAAAAAAAAAAAATCTAAACAAAGAGTCCATTTGTGTGCATTCTCAAGCAGCAAATGGAGGCACAACCCTGGTTGTTGTTGTTGTTGTCATCGTTGTGCCGAAACCGGAGCTCTGGGAGCGATGGGCTGTCCTGTTGGGAGCGCAGAGAAGGGGGGAAAGCCGGGGGCCGTGGTCAGGAACACCGGGAACACTGTCCTACATGCTCTCTCCCATGGAGTCCTCGTCCTCCTGGGACAGGGGCAGGTACAGGTCCTGGCAGAGGGACACAGAGGTTCACCCACATCCCATTCAGACCTCCCAGCACCAGGCAGCCAGCGCGGAGCCATGAACTGTTAAAGGGGGAACTGTCACGCTTAGCCCTACAAAAGTACTACAATGTTATGGACAACGTGTGCGACATCAAAAGCATGGCAAAAGGGGAGCATTGACATTGTTGGGTCTCTATGGGTACGAAAACAAAATGCAGTCTAGTGGCACCGAAGATTGACTGTGATTTGTTCGCAGCTTGCGTATGAAGCAGTTCTCTCCTGCACTGGGTTCCCCTTCATTAAGGATATTGTTTATGGGTTTGGGAGAGGAATGTCCAGAGGGTGGATGGATGGTGTACCTTCTGCTTGCGTCCGAGGCCCGGACTAGTCGGGGTGGAGGTGGGGGAGTGCTTGGAGACCGGGGTGGAGATCTGGCTGCTGGAGCCGGTTCCATTGACTGCTCCGCCACGCAGGAGAGGAGGAGAGAGAGAGAGACAGACAGACAGACCCACAGACAAGAGGATAACAGATAAACAAGTGTGAATTAGGCGCCGTTAGGAGAAGTCCAAAGTGCTCCTCTGGCACGGAGTAAAAGAGCCCTCTCACTCCCTCGTCCCACTTGGCAGCAGAGGAACCAAGACTCTGTTTGCCTCCTCCCTCGCTCCCTTCTCGGCCCCTCTCTCACTACCTAAACGGCATTTTATCCCACTTCTGAGTGTCCTGCCAGGTTGCTGGGACTTCTCCCCTGTGTGGCACATTGTGCCGGACTCCAAGGGTGCGTTGGTGTGGGGCATTATGTGCCACACTCTTTTAAAAGGCTCTTTTTGTGTGTGTGTAACAGATTAAAAGATTTCTTTAAGCCAGATGGCCGCTGTTAACTTTGTGCTGGGTGGGGGGTGGAGTTTGAAACACGGCGCGGCTAAGGCTTTGATTGTTAGCCAGGCGCTAACAGGTTTGTCTTAGCGCTCAGGCCAACTGACGGTGACACACATTTAGAGCAGTCAGAAAGGGTGTTCAATATTAGAATAGATTGCTCCGAAAATTTAAATCATAATCGCAACCCATAGTTCTCAGATGTTTAACTGCTGACATCGCTTATTTTGTGGGTTCATAGAGAATCTTGAACCAAGAAGAATCTGACCACCAACACCCTTCAGATGTTCCCCTTTTTTTTTAACTCGCTCCATTTGGTCTATAGTGAATAGTTCAACTTCTGTTGAAATTGAACAGACCAAAAACCATTTCAGTCGACTGTCTGGGGGCTGTGCTTTGTTTCTAACTGAAAACGCTCCTGACTAATGGCCGCCCTCTGACGACGCTAAAGACACCGGGGCACCAAGGTGCTTCGCTAATCCCCCGCTCTCAAAGCCAAGCATTGAATGGAAATAAACCAGGGTCCTGGCAGGGCCCTCATGCGGGCTATAGAGTTGGCAGGCCAGCATCCAAACTATTTGATTCACCTCCATTGTGCTCCAAGCTAGACACTGAGGTGGGAATCTAGCGTCTTCAACAGACATGAATAATAACCCCCTGCCACCTTAAGGTTGCCACTCCTGTTTTCATACTTTTATTGATTTAGTGATTTATTGCAATTCAAATGAACACCCGACTGCAGTAGATCAGAGGAATAACGTCACATGTGAAAACGTTTAGAGTTAATTTGGGGCCAATTCATCTATTTTAAAATGGTTAACAGGGGCCAAAGGATAATCAAAACATGCAATGAAGTAGATGGATTTTATTAAAAAAAACATTAGTTATTATAACAAACAAATATATGTGAAGACAAACATTTTATTTGAAAAGAAAGAAAGAAAGAAAAAGAAAATCTTTATGAAATGCATGAAAACACAGAAAACAATCAAAGCAACAGAGTTCTAAAAACAGAGATCCTGCTCCTCAACAGCACTCTGCTGCACCCTCATGGGGGTTACAGGGGTGGTGGTGGAGGTGGTGGTGGTGGTGGTGGTGCTGCTGCTGCTGGAGAACAGGGGTGTTTAGAGAGACTCAAAACCAAAACAGAACCCGATCTGTTTGGACTAGGGGTTCTTCACCCCACGCACCCCTCCAGCTGCACCAGCCAAGAGCAGTGTATTGCTTCAGTTAATGTTTAACACATTACAACCCCCGCCCCCCCATCTGCTATCCCCCCCCCCCCCCAACACACCATCACACAGCCCTCTGCTTAAGACTAGGTCACCCCCTCCCTAGACCTCTCCCGATCCCCAACTATTCACTGACATTAACGAGAAGGGAGAGTGAGAGGAGCGAGGGGAGGCCGGGCGACAAAGTGAGGACAAAAGGTCCCAACAGTCTGTGACCCTTGCGTCTGGTTAAAGAGCTGTGTCAACGGTGAAGGGGAGAGACAGACAGAGACATGAAAGAGACACCAGAGCCCACCGTGCACTGCTCCTCCACCGTGTTTACACTCTTCCTCCCTACTTGTTTACAACGGAGACGACTCCAGAAGTGAGTTGACCGAACAAAATGGCCGACAAAGCTTGAGGAAAGTCCTAAATTAACTGCTAAGTGGCATCCTCCTCTCCTCCAAATCCTGATTGTGGCAACCATCTGCTATGCGAAATCCATGCACGTTCCCGTTTTTTTTTTCCTTCCATTAAAATAGATTATTGTGTGGGGAATCGTCTGGAGACTGACTCATCACTGCGCGCGTTTGCTAAATCCATCCTGCCTTTATGTTAAGCACGGCACTAGTAGAGGACAGCTGCTATGCTACCCTGGACCACTGCCACATGTAAGCACATTAAAGCTTCTTCACCATTGTCTTCAGTAGGACCCGGACATAAACCGATTGATTCTGTTCATTTGCTCCAAGTTAATCTATTCATGAAATATGTCTTAACCCATGATGTTGTCATTTATTACTTCTGTTTCCCAATAAATGCCAACAAATTCCTACCAACTCGAGACAACAAAAGATGTGCTATAGAACCTGACTTGTTGTAGTACATATCCCTCCCTGCCATTTCTTTTCTACTCAAATGTTAATACATTTATTCTTAAATATAATATTTACTATTTACGTATTCATATATTTTGATTTCTTAACCCCACCATTTAAAAGCATTGCGGACTGTTGTGGTGTTTTGACTGTACTGACAATAATCATTTTTGGGGTGATTAGCTTTGCTGCGATGAGCTAAGCAAGCTAAAAAGGGCCGAGCTAGGCTGGACAGGGGTAGGACAGTTTGGGGGGACAGTTTGCGGTGGGGGGGGGAACACATGCAGAGACACAGGGGGTGGGTCAGATAAATATGGGCTCACTCGATTCGGTCGGAGACTTGCAGCGCCGGATTGGACCGGGACTCTTGGTGAGACCCTTCTGGGCCTTGGGGGTCTTCATCACCCGGCATTCTGGAGAGAGAGACAGAGAGAGAGAGAGGGAGCGACAGATGGAGAGAGAGTTAAAAACCAGTTACGTTCACCATGCATGAAGCCGATGATGTCATCGGGCTTCAGTCCAGAGAACATTTTCAGAGCGGTGCAAGATGACGAATTGACGAACAATAAAGTTTTGTAATAAAGAAATCACGATCAAATGAGGTAATGATGCTAAGTAAGGACTTTTTTTGTTGATTAATAAATCCTCATGGTGTACCGTGAACTATAATCCCAAGCAAGGCTAATTGAAAGCCGCACACATTCATAAATGTCAATTAATATGTTAATGAATTGACTTTTTTTTTATTACAGAACAGAAAGATGTCAGGGAAGCATGCAGCAGTGACTCAAATGGACCATTCATCAGGTTTCATTCATCAGTGATTTGCATCATTCACTGAGATTTCCTCCATCTTTCAACTGCCATGATGCAACTGAATGTCTAGTTAACACTGTGAAACGGTCTTAAATGTAGAGCAGATTTGGGTTGAGTTCAGCCAATGGCATGCAGTACAGCTCCCAGCACAACCAAGGAGGACAGCACCATGGTCAGGGTGATCAGGTTCTCTCACTGATTACGTGGACAGAAAACAGGGGATTTCAATTGTTCCGTTGCATGTCCTAGTATGGACATAGGCACCCAACCGTTATGTTATTCTGTAAGGTTTTTGACCGACTTTTTTGAGAGAGAGAGACATTTTTGACCGACATTTTTCAAAAGGTCAAGTCCCATTCTTGCTTGTTAAAAGAGCATCATCAGCAACTTTCCGTGGGTCTTTCCATTCAGATCAGCCGTTGTGTGCCTCAAGTAGAAATGGTTGCAGTCGTTGTCTTTTATTCTGGGTCATTGTTATAATCAGGATAGCCATGCCCCAGACACAATGATAGGCCCTCCCTCTTTCCCTCTCTCTCTTCCCCCTCGCCCGCTCTCCCCCTCGCTCACACTGCGTCTTTCCTCCTCTCTCGGCCTAACCTTCAAACACTAGTGGATGTTGACAGTTAGTGTGTGTGTGTGTGTGTGTGTGTGTGTGTGTGTGTGTGTGTGTGTGTGTGTGTGTGTGTGTGTGTGTGTGTGTGTGTGTGTGTGTGTGTGTGTGTGTGTGTGTGTGTGTGTGTGTGTGTGTGTGTGTGTGTGTGTGTGTGTGTGTGTGTGTGTGTGTGTGTGTGTGTGTGTGTGTGTGTGCGCGCCACCCGGCTTTTAAATAGACCCCAGGCTGACACACTGTCTCATCTGCTCAGCGCGGGCTCTGCTAAACACAACACACAACCGCCACCCATCTGAAGTACCCTCCTCAGACCACAAACACTGCAGTGTACACTTAGTCAGATGCTCTGCACTTTGACACGCACACACACACACACACACACACAAACTCGTCTGTTTTGGCCACTTGGCCACCCCTGACCTCGGCTCCCTCGTCAGCCAAACAGACCAATCACAGCGCGGGGCTTCAGTAGGGGTCACAAGGTCGCATGGGAGAGACGCATCATTATAAAGCACTCTGCAGGGGACTCCGTCAAACCAAGACCCACTTACAAGGGCTGGGGACAAGGACGAGGGTGGACGGGGGGGGGGGGGGGTGACATGACATGCATGATAAATGAGGCTTTACTTCGGGTTCAACAGACATTCTTCTCTGTGGAGCCCAGAGAGGGACGGACGAGCAACAACAGCATCCACAGCAGGAGACGGCAGCAAAGATAAATGGCCAGGGGAAGAACGCATTGGCGGACAGAACACGAAGCGGGGGCAGCTAGGCTCTTCCAGGAGGTGAGGGGGGGGGCGCCTCCCAGCCAGAAAGGTCCTGGGCTCGAACCCGAAACATCTGGGAGCTCAACTGGGTGAAGGTGACCGTCCTCCCAAGCGAGGCGCCCGAAACCCTTCAGCGGCTCCTTAACATCTAAAAACTCCTTCTCCGCAAGTCGCTTCGGATGAAAGCGACTTGCGGAGACGCCTTAATATCCTGAGCCCCGTATTAATATCAGCGGCGCGGGCCGAGCCGCGGGGATTCTGCCGTGTTTACACTCCTCCTCTGGCGTCACGACGTCGCCGGGACCCAAAACCCATCAACCTATCAGCAGCAGGATTAATGGCTCGGCTTCTACCTCTGGCTGCTGCTGCCGGCGGCAGATAACGCCGGCTCCTTTCTCCTCTTCCTCCCACTCCTCCTGGCTTCCTCCTCCTCCTCCTCCTCCTCCTCCCCTCACAGTCACATACATTTTTTTTTTTTCATCCTGGACATAAATACCCTTCCTGCCAGGAATGTTTCTCATTTGATGTTTTCCAGATACTCGCAGGCGTACAGGAGACCAAAAGAGGGCTTATATTCAGATAAATCCTGCGGAGGTGTGCATTGTATCAGCTTGGAGACACGGCCATTTTACAGAACGTGAAACATTAGAAAACACATTAGGGATAGGCTCGTCACAAAATGGCGATCGCTGAAATGTTTCCATTCGTGGCACGCCGTGCATCTGGAGCCAAAACACACGATGCACAGCGCGGACAAAATCTGCAGATGCACACATGGGGTTCGTCCAAATGTATCACTATAACTTTGGCAGTTAACAGTCATTATACGGCGCGGTCAGAGCGAAGTCAATTGTATTAGCGTCGCCCTTAATCACACATCATGACACGCAAGCCTACTGAAAGGCAGGGACACACACACACACACACACACACACACACACACACACACACACACACACACACACACACACACACACACACACACACACACACACACACACACACACACACACACACACACACACACACACACACACACACACACACACACACACACACACAGCAAGAAACCTTGAAATGGGCCACAGGAGGGGATCTGTCCTGCCAGGGACAAGCGAGGAGTGTGACTGCGGCGTGATGATTTGCTTACAGCTTAAGTCTGAATTCTACGTCTGCCAAGAAAAGCCGAGGTGGATGTTCCCCGGGCCTCCGCACCGGCGCTCGGGTTCATGGTTTGGAGAAGTGCGCACCAGCCAAGATGGCAGGCGGCTCCGCCAGTGAAGCAGAGACACCGTTTGACGCAGGAGTTATAATCAAGCTCGTGTTGGGGTCAGCCTACCTCATGGGTAAAGGGGGCATTTAGCAAACGCTTTTCTCCAAAGCGACTTACAATCAGTACGTTTGTGGGGTTCGACATGTGGACAGTTGGAGGAGGGGGGGGATCAAGGGGATCGAACCGCCGACCCTACGGTTAGTGGACGACCCGCTCTGTCCACCCTGCTCTACCCCACTGAGCTACTGCCGCCCCAGTGGGCATCCTTGAGCAACAGCAACCCTGACCTGGCTCCTGAATCCACCGCAACGTGGCTTAGGGTAAAAGCGTGCGCTGCAAAGGCCCGAGCGGCGAGATCAACGAGGCCGGCTGGTGAACGCCGTGGCGGGCGCTCCGTGGGGGCGCCGGCTTACCGTTCTCGTCCAGGGAGAAGTCGTCCTGAGCGTAGCGGAACTTCTCCGGCCCGCAGGCGATGAACACGTCGTCCTCGCCGAAGAAGTCCTGGAGGCAGGTCACCTGAGGGGCCACAAGACAGGGGGGTTACACACACACACACACACACACCGGACCCCCCTCAGTGGACGTCTCAAGGAGCACATACAATAATCGCAACATTGCGATAATATTGCCGCACAAAACGGTACGATGATGATAAATGAACGTTTCTGAAACCCCACATATCATCAGGATAACGTGGAATTGTAAATGCTGATTAACTTGTTACTACATGGTACATGGTACAGCCCGCGTTCAGGGTGCAGGAAGCATGTAAAAGTCAGCTTGGATTTCACACAGATCGAACATTGTTTGTTGTGAAAGCTCCCAGGAGAGAGTTTGGACATCCTGATGGGGCTAATAGCACAGCATCTATAATACATCATACATCCTGATTTAGCTTAATGGTGTAGCAGCTATAGTGCACTCTGCCTGAGAGTTTGGCTGTCCTGATGCAGCCAATAGCATAGCAGCTGTAGTAAATCCTCACTTGGCTAAATAGCGTAGCATGTACAATCTAATCTTGTCCGGGGTGCTAGCCCCTTGGAGCAACTTAGCACAGGTAAACACAGTGTTTTCCTTTCTCCCTGTGACCCGGGGTTAAAGCCCAGCTAGCAGGAAGTAGGTCAACTCTGTGTGACACCTCACGTGTTAACATAGCTTTGAGTGTGCCAAACACCCACACACACACACACAGGCACACACACACACACACAACCACCGTACAGAAAGCCCTGCAAAAACACAATGACAAGTACACACAAAGACAGTATAATGTTACACCCTTCTCTGTTAGGCCCAAGTGATCCTCCTATCTTTCTCTCTCTCCAGGGCCTGCCCCCTTGCCACAGCAGCTGTTCCCACAATATGGCCTCTTTAGTGGACAGATGTCCCTAGCCACACCTTCCCCTCAGCGCTCCAATGGTCCGGCCCTATTGGCAAGCTTAAACAGGCCGATTACATCCCTTTAAAACAAAGGGATTCACCATGCTGGCTGTTCTTTCATGTGGCACCGGGAGGGGGATTCCAATTTCACGACAATGGATGGACATTCCATTTTTATTTTTATTTTTTGTTTAAACCGGTACCTGTAGTTGAACTTCCTGTTCCACTTCCTGCTGGAACACCCAAGCCCAGACACATGACAAGTGAACTAAACTCGGCCCGTTTCTGACCCGTTTCTGCTTTTGTTTTGCTGAGACGTTGAGATGGACCGCGGGTAACAAGTGAATCAGCACAACTGTCGAAGGGAAGAACGCAGGGTGGAGGGGAGGGGGGTTAGAGGTTCGATTCCCACCGGGTCCGCCCATGCTAACTATGTATACACTCAAGGTCTCAGAAGACACGTTGAATTAGCTCCCCCACACCAAGTGGCATATATATCAGAGACCAGCTGACATGTTGGGTCGGTGCAGGCAGCGCTCTGCCCCATCGACTGCAGCAGCTTCCTCTTGTGACACACATCCAAACTATGAGCTGCCGGTAATTCTGGAGCCGCCCCACCCCGGCAGCTGCCTCGTTGGGGTTTGGGGCAGACGTCTGGACAGGCTATAAGTGCGGCGGTGACTGGCTGGCGGGGCATTCAACAGCCGTACAGCCGTGCTGCACCCCTCTCTCTCTCTCCGTACCCACTCTCTGCTGCTGTACAGGGCCGGGGGGCTGGGGGTCTCAAGGTGCCCGGGCTATCCCCCCTGTTGACGTGTAGCGTTCCAGACAAAGATCACCAGCTTCCCTGGGAGCTCCTCAAGGTGCCTTGAGGGCATCCCCCTGTTGGCTATAATATTACTAACCCACAGTTTTAGGGGCCCCGTCTCAAGCTTCTTAAAGTACCTTGACGTTGACCCCCCGAAAACGAATATATTTGCCCTCCCTTTGTGTTTGGCTAAAACACCACGTTTCAACAATGCATCCCGCCTCTCTCACAACAAGATGGCTGCCCGAAGGGGGGGCACCAGCCAGTGTGGGGATGAAGATGATTCAATGCAACATCCCCTCCTCTCCCTCACTCCCTGTCTCAGGGAGAGGTCAGTCCATCATGTTCACCAGACCCCCCCGTGGAAAAAATCCAATAGAGGGAGAAATATTAACCCCCGCCCCCGAGGGACAGTTATCTTTAAAAAGGCGTCCGAACTGCCTGGCGGCGAGGTCTTTAATGAGCACTTTTATCTCTGCGCTGCCGTGATTAAACCACCAGTGTCCACATCCCAGCGTCTTCCTCCTTCACCCCCCCCCACCCCCTCTTCTTTCATGTGTCTTTCACTCACCATCGCTTATTTGCGCGTGTGCGTAGCAGGCCCGGCCGCCACACCCACTCCCAACCAAGCCCATCCCTAATCTCTGCCTCGCCAGCTGTCAGGACCACACAACCCCCCCCCCCCCCCCCGACCGGCCACACCGCCACCTCCACCAGCCGGGCAGTGACCCAAACCCCGGACCACCACCGGCCAGCTGAATTATTCACCAAGTCCTCCCCCACCCACCCCACCCCCACCTGGCTTCCCAGTCCTAAGACCCGCACCGTTGTGGGCATCATTAGGCGATTACCGGTGGAATGGAGAACACCCACACGGAAAATGAAATGCATTATTGAATGGATTGCTCCGGAGCCCAGTGTTTGATAATGAATAACTTTACGCCACTGTTGATGCTTCAGCATCCACACACACACACACACACACACACACACACACACACACACACACACACACACACACACACACACACACACACACACACACACACACACACACACACACACACACACACACACACACTTTATATGAAGGATTGGGCCCGATGACAAAGTGTCGTCCTCAGGTAGGTATGACAGGGTACTACAGCAGTGCGTCACGTCGGCTTTCAGCTCTCAGCGTCGAGGCCGGGGGGAGCTGGGGATGCCATGTTGGGGTCTGAAATACAAACCACCGTGTGAAATATTAAAACCATCCTGAAAATGAGCTGCGAATCCCAGCCCTCCCTTCCCTCCCTCCCTCCCTCCCTCCCTCCCTGCCTGCACCATCACTCCCTCCCTCACACTTTACTCCCCCAGACACATGACGTTCATTTAGCGTCTTTGTCTGAAGCAACTTACAGTAAGTGCATTCAACGATGAGGATATACCCCCCAAAAAAACCCTAGCAGGAATCGTTTAAGTACATAAAGAACAATTCACAAAATAAGCAAAGCAGCTGCTTTTAAACGGTTCCCTCAGTTCCCTCATTTAATTCACCCCCCCCCCCCCCCAACTAATTCACGCTATCTAACGTCCCAGCACAGCCAGAGAGAGAGAAAATGGCGGATTTTCCTCGGGAGCCACAACCTTTCTAATTCTCCTTTGTCCCTGAGCAAACACACTCCATATTACTCTACACTGAACACACAAAACCAGGATCGATAGCTTGGCCTACACACAGAATCCACTCGTGATAGGCTCCCCAGAACACAACCCCCCCCAACACCCACAATGTTTCTGTAGTGGCTTCAACTTGGATTATGTTTTTGATAACTCTCATCCTCAAGTCACAATGGATAAAGACATCTACTTGATGACCTAATATATAAGCGACATTAAACAGCAAAAGCAATGGATGAAAAATTAGCACCAGCTAGCGCCACCTCCCATCAACAAAAGGCTCAGCTGGGTGTAGCTTCCTCTGCTGCAGGATACCCACACGAGATGCTTCTGTTTTTAACCAAGGTTGAACCTTGGTCCCGCCATGACCCCCGCTTCCTGTTTCCCCACCCCGAGGACCACCGTGGCGTTGGCGTGTGTAACGCACACACACACCGCAATATCTGCACTGTCATGGAGACCAGCTGGTGCCTAGCCAGCCCCACCCCCCACACACACACACACACTGGAGTACCCCCACACACACACACACACATGCACGCACACACACGCATGCATGCACGCCTGTGTGCTTAGTACGCATGTACTCATGTCTGTATGAATCATGTTGACACGTTGTCTTGTGGGTGTGTTGGCTTGAATTTAAAAGAATGCCGTCAAAAGTGTCCCTACATGTGAATGCAGGCCTGTGCGCGTGATCTGTGCATGTGTGAAAATGCAGATGCATGAAGGGCGACGACGATGATGATCAGGGAGCAGTCAGGTAAAGAGCACACTCAGCGTTTCACAGCCTTTGTCACCGACCGAATTCATCATGGCTCCGCTTATTGCCATGACGACCGCCTCCACCGCAAGGCAGAGATGAAGAAGGCGTTCCACCTCGCTCCCTCCCCTCCCCTACCCACCACCACCACCACCACCACCACCCACCATCTCCAGATTACATTCATACATGAAGATGCCCCAAGACCCATGTTTCCCTGGTTTATTCTCTGAATAGCCTTCTATTGAAGAGTCACTCCCATTAGACATCTATTGTTCTCATCACTGCGGTGACCTTGCCTGAAGCAGGTATAGAACAGAGCTGTATTCACCACGCGGTGCGTTGCGCTGTCTCGACGACAGCCTGTCGGTTCAGCAAACAATTAACACACAAAAAAAAAGTGCCACGGATAATTCTACATAATGTCAGCATATGGAACACGGAGAGGGTCTTTAGCCTGATACCCCACTGCACTGCAACCACTCATCCATCACTGTATGATGTCTGGACATAACGAGCTGGACGCCCAAAATGAATTTGCATTCAATTAGTCGAAGGAACTGGCATTTGACTTACGAGCGCAAATAAAAAAAAATAAAAAAAAGAGAAAAAGGGCGCGCAGGAAGCCAATAAACACACCACGCGCACCGCCCTGACATTGTGCAGCCCCACTCCGCGCCACTGAGGGGAATTTATTCGAAAGAATAATTATTCCTCATCAGCGGACGTTAAAATTATCCTAATTTGCCACGAGAGTAGGAAATGCCTGGTGGATCGCCCCGCCCTTTCCCAAACACAGGGTTGAAAAAGGGAGAGAAAAAAAAGGGCGTTAGATGTTTCCCGCTAACAAAAGGAGAGGGAGGGTCCTCCGCAGCCAGTCTGAACACTGGAGGTAGTGGGCTCACTGTTCCTGCAAGCAAGCTGGAGAAAAGCAGCCATTTTACGCTCTCAGAAACACCCTTCACGTAGCCCAGTATCTGGACAAACTGGGCACTTAGTAGCTTTTTCTCTGTCACACACACACACACACACACATGCACGCACACATGCACACACACGCAGACAGATACAATTGATTTGCAGACGATCACAGAGACCAAAGTACAGGATGTGGTGACTGACAGACCGGTCCACACCAGCTGGGCTCTCTTTGTGCCCGGGATGTGGTTTCCTAGCAACCGGCCCGAGCAGCCATCGCTATGAAATGGGAAAGGAGGAGGAGGAGAGCCGGTGCAGAGGGGCGGGGGCCACTGCATCAATATTACCTCCACCACAGAGCAGCTGCAGTCTGCAGCCCCCCCCCCCCCCACACACACACACACACACACCCACACACCTAAAGATAGAGCCACACAGGCCAGTTTAGATACAACTGAATCGAGTGGAGACACAATTGAGTCTGAATTCAGAAAAAAAAAAAAGAAAAAAAAAAAAAGAATCAGTGAAAGGATGAATGTCACATGAAACAATAAAAAAAAAAAAAGAATAGTTACCTTCACAAAAGTTTTTAACTCCCAACCCTCACAAACAAGCAATTAAAAAAAGTAATAAGGATGTCTTATTACACTACATTCAAACAGCACCTGCGACATGGCTGACTGGGCAAGTGACCAACATGAATACACTAGAGGGATGCAACAGAGAGGGAGCCAAATCTCAGTCAAAGTCATAACCACACACACACACACACACACACACACACACACACACACACACACACACACACACACACACACACACACACACACACACACACACACACACACACACACACACACACACACACACACACACACACACACACACACACACACACACACACACACACACACACACACACACACACACACACGATAATTGTATGTACTGCATTGTACGCATATATGCATCGCATGAAGCCATACAAGTAGGTTCAACCTTCCACCTACTCACACGATAAGTCACTTCCAAACGCTCCTCTTATCAAACAAAGCACATGACATGTAACTAATTAGCGGCACACGGAAGCACATCTTCCACTTCAAACACGTCACATGACCCGGGACCGCAGGAAGTGTAAGAGACGTGCGTGAACACCGTGTACCAATGGGAGCCCTCGTCTGTCTTGAACCAGGGAAGATTAGCCATCACTTAGCCACATCAAAAGAGAGGAGCAGGGAAACAGATGCAGGAGCCCGGCACCCACATGTTCGCTGGGCCAAGACGCCTGGCTGCCCTCCCATTGGTTCCTCCATATGACCCCACGCTACATACCAGGCATGGCACCACAGCTGGTAACCCACGAGCTACATATAATATATATAATGGGACACCTAAATGAAAAACATGTTGGATGGGGAATGTTTCACGATGCATTATGTATTATCAAATTAGGTTAAAATCGTTAAAAAAGGGGAGGGAGGGGGGGGGAAGGCAGCAAGAAAAGCGAGACGATTCTGTGTGAAGACCCACCTTCAGTCATCGACATCAATAAACATTAAAAGGAAAAAAAAAAAAAAAAAAAAAAAAAAAAAAAAAAAAAAAAAAAAAGGTAATTCAAGGTGCCACTGGGAAACAAACCTATGACCCCCCCAAGCCAAATGTATAGTTCCCTTTCTTTGAATAAAGCCGTTCTCCATAATCATTCAATCATTCCTGATTATAAGGCTCTTCGTGCATCTGTCAACCCGCCCCCCCCCCACCCCCACCGCCTCAGAAGCCTTCCAGGTGGAAGCCCTGTCTTCTCCCAGAAGACCACTCTTTTGAGACACCTCCATGAATAAAACATGCTGTCCTTTAGCGTCGCCCTTTTAACTGTGTGGCAAAAAAAAAAACCCATTCCCCTTAGGGACTTCTTTTTTTTGTCTTTATGGGAAGAGTGCGAAGCCTCAAGCCGTCACTTATACAAACTATTTGGTTGACTTTTACCCCCCGCTTGGAAGCTTCTGCCGATCCTTCTGACCCTGACGTGAGTGTTTTCCCAGCCTGACACCGATAGCCCTCTCCGTGGTAGAGGTTGTTATTCTGCCTGTATCCGATGTTCGTCCAGGTGAAACCCAAAACCACGTTTTTAAACAGCCTTAGTTGGTCAATAAACTGGACTATGCATTTCTGGACCTTCCGTTTAAAACGCAAAGCCTTTTTTTTTCCTCCCCCCCCATTACGAGATGACCATCAAGTGAAAGAGAGACGGCTGAGGCGGCATGTCTGCTGGGTGCTCCTATGGGGGTAAATATGTCCCACATACGCTGTGTGGTTACACTGCCTGGGCTAGCCGAATGGAGGACGGGCCAAGGTTACCCGGGACACTCGTTCGTCTGCGATGGGGGCCCCACGCTGGAGGGAACACAGCCTGCTCCACTTTACAACACACACATCAACGTGGTGGGGCTTCCATTTCACCGTCACGCAGTCTCTTCTGTCCGAGGCAACGAGGAGTGACTTGTGATGCATGTCATTAAGGTGTGTCGGGATAGTCTTGAGGCTTGGGTATTACCAGCCTAAAAAAAGACACTGGGCTTGACCCTGAATGTCCACAGTGTGCGTTGAGGGTCCCTGAGCAAGATGCCCTACATCTACCTGCTGATGAACAATATGTCTCAGAATTCACTCAATTCACTCATTTTGAATAAAAGTCTATGCTAAATTACTACATGCGACTAAAAATAAATAGCCAAGGAACTGGTAGGGCTAAGGCATCTTGCTAAAGTACATCTACAGCTAGGCTGTGGACAGTAGGGATCAAACCCAAACTACCGGTAACAATCACAAAGACAGATGTGATTTCCTGTAACATGAAGGATGCTTTGATTTACAAAACTCCCTTTGATGATTTGAATTGTGGTAATAAAGGCAGGTTTGGTTGACCACTGTCTATTGTCAGTATAGCTTGACCTGCGTGCCAGTTGAATCAGACATCAATGGTTGAAAAGTGATAATTTACAGCCCACAGAAACCCAGATGGTCATGGGAAACGGCACAGGATAAGTTTGTACTTTCCACTCAATGAATTCCTTTATGAGTTGAAAAAACTGACCACCACTGATGAACAATGACAAACAAGGATCCCAAGGATCAAACACAAGGCATGCGGCTGCAACACAAGGGTGTGTATGCGGTTTTCAGTGCCATAGAGGGGAGGAAGCGCAGTGGACGTTTTGAAAGTGAATAGAATCACTATAGTACAGTATGACTATAGTCCTCAAAACTCATCAAACTCCAAAGGCTGACAGACAGCAGAGTCATGACAGGGAAGAAAGCAGAGGTTGCATGAAAGACTGGGACCAAGAATCACGACAATGGAGTTAGCTGACTTTCATGGATGTGGTTCTCATACAATTCACCTACGAGTCAGCAAGGTGAATTCACTCGCACAATAGTGAGTGAACATTTGAAAACCCTTAGAAGAAACCCTCAGCTCTTTTTCCTCTGTGTGTTTGGCTTTGGATACGAATGCAGATGTACCATGTATGTGTTCTGCCCGGTGCATAACCTTATGCACCGCTGTGTTGCCCCTCTATGTGTTTGGCTTTGAAGGCATCTCGGCACCCTGTGGTTTTATTGTTAAAACTCTCAAATGTACTTGGGTTGTTAATCACTTCGCTGATGTGCAGATCTCTAAACCAGCATCCTCGGAGCAGGGAACATTAGCAGAGCAGTGAACATGAAATGGAAGGGAGAACAATCGCAATTGAATCACCAGCAGATTCTCCCCCTCTGGCAGGTGGAAAAAAAAAAAAAAACACAATTAAAGGAGAAAAAAAAAAAAAAAAAACACACCTTCTGCCCAGAAGGAGCAGAAGGAACGCCAAAGCGCTGCCACCGACCTGCTTGCCGTCCAGCGTGTAGATCCGCTTGACGGCGCCGCTCTCCAGCTTGATGGCCTCCGTGATGTCGGTGAGCACCTGCTCGAAGGAGTGCGCCGTCTTCTTGTTGAGCAGCACGCGCACCGCCTTGCGCGGCTTCACGCCGCTGCGCATCACCGTCACCAGCTTGGGCCGCACAAAGTCCTTGCCCTCCGGGCCGCCCAGCGTGGCCTTGGCGGCCAGCGACTGCATGTTCTTCTGGCTGGCCGAGGCCTTGACGTTCACCGACCAGTTGGGGTTGACGTTCTTGGTGTAGTCCACCTTCTTGTAGAAGTTCTCCGAGGCGCACACGTAGCTCTCCCCTGGTGGTGGCGGCGTGGCGACGACACACAAGAGAAGGGGAGACAAGGAGGCGCGGTGAGACGGGCGGCGGGAACAGTGAGAGAGAGAGAGAGAGAGAGAGAGAGAGAGGGCGCCATTTTCCTTTGTTTGAGCGAAAGCAGCCCCCCCGATGGGAGAGGCGGTTTCTAAGATTTCATAACAGTGTCGAGTGACTCGGAGTTCGAGGGCATCGGCCATTTCAAATGCCACGGGGAGCGTTTTGGTTTGTACTTGAGAGTCGCCGGCGGAAGAAGAGACCCGAAGATTAACAATTGCTTTATTCATTAAGTGGTTTGACGGCCATTTCCTATATTGATTTCAATGACGTGTGGAACATTAAATATCGCTTAGAACACTGGATTCATTCGCCCGCGGTGACAGCCACTTCCATCTCAAACGTTGTTTCATGAGTCTGTCGGATGTGTACGTAGAAAAGTATGGCATTCGGTATCAGCAGATTTCCCAGGGGGAAATACATCAAAGCAGATAAACGCGTCTGAATCACATTGGAAAATGACGTCGATAGAAGCATACTTCTGCATTATTTCAGTTTTTAGTATAGTAGACAGTGGTAGTAGACAGAATTTAAATGTTCGGTATTCCCATAAAACCATTTGAAGATAAATCTACCTCAGTTTAGAAACCTGGAATAAAGTGTCTACTAGTCTAGACGGCCAATTTAATCCAGACAGCAAACAGGGACTTCTCTTAAGAGTATATTTATAAGTCAGATAGGCCAGTTAAGACTGCGAGGATCAAGATAATCTTTCCTAAGTGGTATCGGATTCACTGATGGCGGGTCAATGCTACCATTAGTCTGAATGAGAAAGACTCTGGTCCAACCTTTTCACCCCCATTTCCAAAATCTGTACCTCCAACTCTCAATATTGGGTTGCACCCAGAGAGAGAGACACACATTTTGACTTAACCAAGGAGGGATGAACAGCAATAGGGAGAGAGAGAGAGAGTGAGAGAGAGAGAGAAAGAATGAGGGTGAGAGAGACAATCAGGTATATGAAAAGGTAACCAAGACAAAGGATGATGACAGGAGGGGCAGATGACAGCTGATGAGATGAGAGGAGGGGCAGATGAGACCCTGAGCAGACAAATCACAGCCCCAATTAAAACAGACTAAATGAAGTTATACCATCTCAGGAAACGGGACTAACAACTCATAGCATCCCCTCGGGTGAAATGACAGTCACAGCCCCCACACCTGCCAGTCCACAAATGATGCCGGCAAAAACTCTGTACAGAAATAAGAGCAGAACCCTACCCCTCCCTCCCTCCCTCCTTCCTTCCCTCCCTCTCTCTCTCTCTCTCTCGCTCTCTACCGCTCATCTCTAATCCAGTACACTGGCTGTCGATTCAGCTTCTCCTCAACACCCTTCCTCTTTCAGACGACACTGAACTGAAGGCGGTAAATCGCTTTCTTTCTTGCTTTCTTGACAGAGAAGCCTACAAAGAGAGCCCCATGGCTGTACATGTGTTTCTTATCAAACGTGACCTCATGGCTTGGCTCCCAAACTAGCATTACTCCATGATATGTTAAACCGGCTGAATTGTAACAATTGGCTCACGAATTGCCAAATCCTCTTTTTGGTTTCCACTCCGAAGTCTTCGATCAGATTTGAATTTCATACGTGACGCGGCGAGATTAGAGAAGTCTAGACCGTACCGATATCTCCTAATCTCTGGCTGCTGGAAGTCCAGCAGCCAGAGATTCTGATCTCCACACCACCGTGAATGACGGTGAACTTCGTGTTCAACGTCTCATCTTCGTGTAATACCTACCGTCACGGGTCCGCGCCACGCCCTGCTGGTCAAAACACGAGTATCACAACGCATGGCAAACC
The DNA here is from genome assembly GCA_036785325.1 of Urophycis tenuis. NCBI lineage: Eukaryota > Metazoa > Chordata > Actinopteri > Gadiformes > Phycidae > Urophycis > Urophycis tenuis. Next base: position 2,437,077 of record JAXIVH010000018.1, on the reverse strand, counting down.
GTCAGCTGACACCAAAACACATTCAGAAGAAGAAGAAGACAACCCTGGTTCAAAACCTCTAGACAACACATCCAATCATAGCCAATGGAGGCAACCAAACTCCGGCCCCACCCACCTTCCTCGAGGTCGTCGATGGCGGCGATCTTGCGCCCGCCGTCGATGCTGAAGATGAAGCGCACGCCCTGCGGCAGGTTGATGTGGTCGGACAGCGAGCGCGTGAGGTCGGCCAGGAGGGCGTCGAAGGTGCGGAAGCGGTCGAGCGCCACGGCGTACACGATGCCCTTGAAGTAGCGGTCGCCGTTGCGGTAGAAGCGCACCTTCTTGGCCTTCTTCTCGTTGGACAGGGCCTGGAGCGTGCGCGTGCGGTAGAAGCTGCAGTGGGCGCTGTGCGTGGGGCTGGGCAGGCCGTTCAGACGCCCGCCGCGCGGGGTGCGGGAGGTCTTGTCGCGCTCGTCAAAGTGTCCAAAGTCCAGCTCCATGGTGAGGCTCGCTTGTGTGGCGGGAGGGGGGGGGTGTTCTGGTGCAGAGGTGGGATGGTAGTGATTAGGTCCGGGGGGTCTGGAACAACAGAGGACAGGAGGGTAAGTTCTTGGTCATTGATATTGTCCTTTAAGGGAGCGCTTGTGTTTGGACCATAAGGCAAATCAGGAAGCAGCGTTATCAGACAGTGGAATCTCACAGTAAATGGTGGGGACTGGGTAGACCAGAAGACCATTACAGTGAAGCCCTATCTGTAAATCTATGATAATTAAAGTGTGGAGAGAGTCATCTGCAATCAATCGAAGAACATTCCTCATGTGAGAGGTACATTTAGACACAACAACCGATTTAGAGAGAGGAAGACAGACAGGGCAAGTAACATGCTTACCATCAGTGATTGACATTTGGAGCAGTTAATTGCTTTAGTTGATTCAATTATTGACCGCTTAGTGATGACCACATTTCAACAAGCCAATTCTGCCAATGAAGATTTATCGTGGAAAATATTCCTGGCATTCACAGGTCATCACAGTTGGATGAGTGGGGTTTTGACTTTTAATATTTGACTATTCAAAATAAATAAATAATAAAATCTATTCATTATGTGCATATATTTGATGCACACACAAACATACTTGCATAATGAATAGAAGACTGGGAGCTATATTCGGGTGTCAACAACTACCAAATGGCCATTAAGCCATGTGTTTCATACAGTATGAGCACACACAGAGCCACCAAGCCATCCACTCTATACATAGCCTCTCAATGAGATTCCCAGTGGTTGGATCAGGGCATGTGATTGCATTATATAAAGCTCACTCCTCTTGCCCACACACTGCCAACAGATAACATATAGCAGACAGCCTGCATCGTGAAGTCACACACCCAAAAAAAGACCTGCTTATCAGAAGAAGAGACCCTGTCAAGTCACCGATGGTGAAAATTGATCAGTGTGATGTCTGAGCTTTTAGGTCAAGCTCACTAGTGGAGATGGTCACTTCCAGATTGTGATCTTGGTACTTATCAATGGTTTAAAAAAAAAAAAAAAAGGTACTGGTTGGACCCTCTGGGGTTAGCTGCTACTAGCTATTGATTGGAATTGGCAACAGATTTGTTTAAAGGCTTAATCAGTCCAGTGACTAACAGTCAATGAACAGCTGATGTATCGATTCACATGGACACACTCAATTGCAAGAGAAAAAGAACCAACACATTTAACACTAACCCTAACCCTTCTAAAGCGGTCCCATTTTGGAAGAAAACGTTGAAAACGACATACCCAAAATAAAATTGTTACTGTTCTTGAACCCCTAGGACTACAGACAAAAGCTTGAGCACGTCATCAGGTTAACCTGAACAGTGGCACACTCCCACCCAGCTGAAAAAAAAACAAAATACAGGACGACACAAAGCAAGCAGTGAAATCTAAACCCAAAAAGTGGCCTGCTCCACTGACCCAAATATGCTGTACACCATCGCCTTGTTCTAAAATAAACAGACATGCACACACAGTCCTTTTGGTTCACGCAATAGACCCTAGCAAGAAGCATGCCGTTCTTTTATTGCATGAATGTTAACATTCAGTTGATGAGGTAATTGAGTTTGACAACAAGTCCAGCTGGCATATTAACTGACCAGAGGTTTTTGCATTGCATCTTCACAAAACTTCCAAGCATACTTCACTGGTGACCATTCAAACAAACACATACAACTAAACGCACATCTATATGCATCGTTAAACCTAAAAAAGGACAGCCACTCACAACAATCAGCGATCCATCCGAAAACAGACACACCTTTATAGCAACAACGGAAATAAAACAATAGGCAAGAAAAACATTTTAGCTGTCACTTAAAAGAGGCCTCCCCCTGGGAGCGTCGTAAAATGGATGTTAGTGGGGCTTTATGACAGCAGAGCCCCCGAGGTAGGGCCTGCTGTGGCCTGGCAGTGCATCAGCTGACAAAGACAAGCGTTAAAGCCCATCTGCTCCGCTAATGGGCAGGCCTGGAAGTGACCCTTCCCCACCGGAGCATCGACTAGGACGGCCCATTGTCTCAGAGTGGGTCCGTCAAAGTGACATCACCCATCGCTGACTCCAGTGGGAGCAGTACCGTTTTGCTCCACACATTGACAGTATATAGCACAGTTAATATAGCCTAATATGGTAAGGCTTAGGAATTCGTACACAGTAGGAGCCAAGAATATCCCACAAAACGTGGAGTTATAAAAACTACATCTTTCAATCGTTGATAAATCCATAGTTAATCTCTCCGATATGAAATCCTAACATTTTTCATTTGGATTTTTTATCGAACGAATGAATGAATGACTGATTGACTGAATGAATGAATGAATGAATTAGCCCACACCTTAAACTGGGAGCGTGGATCCGAAGAAAACGGTCACCTGAGTAGCCTATCAAGCCGGCATTGCAGTAACATTGTGGGGTTCGTGGAGAACTCGCTGGGTTCTGGCTGACAGAACCGCCCACTGAACTCAATACTCCCAAGACAGCACATTTTAAACCACCTTATTAAGCGTATCCTACAGTTCATATTAAAAACCTGAAGCCGGGCGGAATCATAGGAACATCTAAATGGGTTCTTTCTAAGAATATGTAAAGTTTTAGTGCTGCATTTATCTTTTTTTTTTCATTTTTTTTTTTTTTAAACTACGACACGTCTTAAGCCGGCGGCGGCTTTGATTCAACTTGAATTACAGTAGATGGGTGTGTGCGGGTCTGGCTGGCCACCTGCTTTCAAAGCCTTGCCGTGGAAGAAGAAACGTTTAACACTCACTAATATACTACCTTCACGGTGATGACACCTCAGAGAAGGTCTGGGTTTTTAGCGATACACACACACGTGTGTTTTCCCTACGAGCCAAACTGCGCGTATTTCCAACAAAGTCATTTAACTCACCTGCGGTGCAGCTCTCGGAGTGGAGGGAACGAGTGTCGATGCAGCAAGGTAGCGGCACGCGGTCTCTGCCTTTGCCTTTGTCTGAGAGGAGTGCCGCTACCTCTCGGGCGGCGCTGCTGGGTCCTAAAGGCGTCGTGTACACAAGCGGACCCTCCCCATCACTGCAACTAAGGCCTAAAGACATGGTCAGGGGAGGGCGGAAGAAGTAGTTTCACTTGAGTGATAAACCCAAATGTAAACCTCCAAATGTCTATTATTTAAAGGTTTAAATTGTTACAGTTATTTGTGTGTGTGTGTGTGTGTGTGTGTGTGTGTGTGTGTGTGTGTGTGTGTGTGTGTGTGTGTGTGTGTGTGTGTGTTGGGGGGGGTAAGGGAGGGAGGGTGTGTGTGATTATGTGTGAGGGAGGGTGTGTGTGTGTAAAGGGGGAGGGAGGGTGTGTGTATTTGCGTGTGAGTGCATATGTGTGTGTGCGTGCATGTGCATGTATATGTGTGTTACTCAACCCTGACGAGAGGGCAGCCCAATTTTCCCTGTGAGACAAATACAGTTTATGTGTTTGAATCAGGTTGCAGAGCAGAGATAAAAGTGCATATGTCAGGCTATTTTGTGCCTTTGGTAACATAATGTTTTAAGTGGGATATTTTACCTGAGGGAAAACGTCGTAATTATGTTAGTTCGGGTCAAATGATTTTCAATTTAATTTGTCTGCCAGATAGGCACATTTAGTACAGATTTCTAAATTGACATTCTCCACAGGAGAAAAGAAAGAAAGAAAGGAAACAAAAGATCATTTTGATAATCAATTCCTGGTCCTTAGTCATATTGTTGTGTAGTGGTAGTGTATTTTTAAAGTTTAAGAGAGAGAGAGAGATGAGAATGAGACATAAGTGACAGTTGGGCTTTTTAACAGTCCGACTAGCACTTGAAAGTGAAAGACCCACCGAGAATGGACAGAGCTGAACGTAGTCTCGCTCTTTGTAGAGATGACAATTGTTTTTAAAGGGAGAGAATTACGCTGAACAGAACATTCACCACCCTAAGCTGACAGCTGAAACTAGAAAAGCATCTATCTTGCAGGAGATACGGGATATGGACGTGTCAAAGAAAACATTGTCCCCTAAAAACTAGGTCAAAAAAGATATCCCGTTTCCCCAAAATAGTCTGATGAAATGGGTTCACAGCGAAACGGAAAGGATTATGTTGTTCTTTGTAACTGACTTTGTAAATGTATTACATCTCAAAAGCCCGCTCCCAGCATGATATTCAGGAGCTCCAGGCGAGGAAACAGACCTGGTTGGTTGCATGTATTATATCAAGGTATTGTTCAAAGGTCTGTGATGTGCTTGTGTAGGGGTATATGTATCACTGTGTGTGTGTCTTTATATTCTTAGTTGAATAGCCGGGTTGAACAAATATTCCAGTGGTCTGGATTTTAGTCGGACATTTTTCTTTGTTCCGTTAAACAAACGCGTCAACTGGTTTATGTTCCATAATGCTGAAATAACAGGATAATTCCACGGTTTGCTCTGAATCTATATATACACATATATATTTATGAGTTTCAACACCCCGACCACCAAACCGCTGCAGGTGGTCTCTTATCAGTCCAGGCCAGTCTCTCTGCCTCCATCCCTCCACTGTTCCCCTCCACTCAGGCATGACGTCCTCCCGTCAGTCCTCAGCTGTCCCTACGATCTGGTGCCTCCCCTCAGCATGTCAGACATAACTCACCACCACCCCACCACCTCGCCGGCACCACCCCTGACCCCACCCCCCACCCCCACCACCGACAAACCTCAACAGCAGCAGCAGCACCCTCGCCGCCGCCTTTGCGACCATAAACCCCACCCTCACCAACCCAGCCACCATCATGATGACACCATCATCACCCACCCCACCACCACCACCACCACAACTCCCGCCACCACCAGCACCACCACCAACTGTACTTTGAAAGAGCTGTCTCATGTGCTTCTGCATGGTTTTTAGGGTTAGCCGATGGGGTCTGACTGTGGGAGATGTGACCAATGTGACAAATTGGGTGTAGATGAATAGACTTGATTTGACTGGAG
>JAXIVH010000018.1:2356599-2426599 GCA_036785325.1 Urophycis tenuis | reverse complement strand
TTCAAGTTGATCGCCCTGCTGTGCATCTTCCTGGCCCTGTGTCTGGACGTGGTCGCTCTGGTGAGCCCGTCCTGGGTCACCGCGGACAACTTCTCTTTGTCCCTATGGGAGTCCTGCAAGAAGTCCGCCGCGTCGCCGATCTGCCCGAGTGGAGTTGTGTGTCCACCCTCTCGTCTGGTGAGAAGCCCCTTTTCATACTTTCATACTGAAGCTTCAATCGGGAATTTTATTCTAGCCTAATTGCCCTTCATTTGGGGTTAGACGAACGAAGTTCGCAAATATCTGATCCAATTTCAAAAGTAGACGACATTCCGACACATGCACTAGCTTGGTTGTTGTTGGCTCCATCAAGACTAGCAATTTACGCGTGGTTGATATCCACCTTAACCCCCAATTTAAACGAATTATTACCTATATGACTACTTCTACAAATGTGTTATTATTGACGTAGATTGTTGATTTTGTGAATGACAGTCTCTGGTGGCCCTGTGGTCGGTGCGGGTGCACTGCGCCTCCTCCAATCGATGCTCGATCCCAATTCTTTGTGCTGAGCGGATCCAAGGGACCCGTTCTGGCGTATAACTTATACGTGTGCTTCGTTTATGGCTAAAAATAACTCCGAACCGTGGGACTTTGTGGTTGCTATGGCATTCATCTCCATAGCAGACTTTGTTTTGCTCTTCTTTTTTTGTGGTCAATTAATCCAAACAAGAGGAGCGCTGTAGTGTAGGGAGGCTCTGGGGGGGGGGGGGGGGGCATGGAAAACCCACTGTAAACTGTTTTTATTACAAACGATAACACGACACGTTCTGGTGGAATGGATGAAACAGCTTTGACATGTTCTAGAGTGGACGAGTCGGGACGTCACAAAAGAAAAAGCAGCGTGTTAATGCTGCTGCTCACGCCTTACATTTAAATCATGTGTTTGAATAATCAAATTTGTACGTCTATTCTTTATTCACTTTTCAAGGTTCATACGTTAGGAGCGAAATCACACACACACACACACACACACACACACACACACACACACACACACACACACACACACACATTGCGCGCGCGGTCGTCACACACACCTCCTCCTATATATACCGGCGGAGTAAAAAAGTGTCGCGGTGATTGATCGCTGTCTACTGCGGAATGTGCCAAATGAACGGGGGGGCGGGCGGTGTCAGTGAAAAGAGTGTCACTGCTTTACTAACACCCCGACGGAGGGGGTGGGTACACTTAGTTCAAGAGAAAGTGAACAAAAAACATGGCCATTATGCGGCTCCACCCACCCGCGCTTGTCAAAGAGCCTGTTGTGCACGTAAATTGTTTAGGTCCTCTGAAGCGAAGTGATCGGATTTTGGGGGGGGTCAGCGTGAATACCGTTAAATACCGCGATAGACCATAGGGTTATAGAAGTTCAACAAAAACATACATTGAAGTAAAACACAGGTTGAAGTGGATATAGCAGCTTAGTTAGGCTACTAATGATGATGTGAGTTTTTTATGTCATTATTGTCCTAAGAAACCCATTCACCTTCTCCTAATTGATGTTTTGAATATAACTGTAATCCCTTAGGTATGGGCAGGGATTTGACTTACTGAAAACATACCAGACGTTGTGGATCACCAGCAATTTGATCTGGACCTCTATCAGTGGGGAATGTAATTATATATACAAAGAAAATAACCAAGGGCGCTTTCTTTTCTCTACAGTTACAGATGACCCAATTACACAATTGTTGTATACCTTGATCCCGATTGGTCAATACATGTTCCAAGGGTGTGTGCGTTGCGTCCCGTTTTCAACGTCTAATATGATCACAATCCACGGCAATGTTGAATTCATCCTCATCTCAAAAGCACAGCACCCCCTCCATGAGCAACGCATCACAGCCCTGCCTCTGTGGTGTGTATCCCATGGTAACCAGTGTGTGTGTGTGTGTGTGTGTGTGTGGGACAGATTGGCAGATATCCACCCTGGTGCTGCTGCTGAGCGGGGCGTTGGGCACCCTGGTGAGCTTCCTGGTGGCCTCCATCTCTCTGTGTCTGGGCACCCAGAGGAGACAGTACCGCACCGTGTCAGTGCTGCTCTTCACCTCAGGTCAGTGGTGGGAGACTGATGGGGGCTCTCTCTCTCTCACTCCACACACACACACACACACACACACACACACACACACACACACACACACACACAACACACACACACACACAAAGTCTGACTCCTACACACAGACACACGCTCACACACACACACACACACACACACACACACCACACACACACACACACACACACACACTCAGGCACACACTCTCTTCTTATTGAGGACTAATAAAGCCTGATAAATAAACAAATAGATTAAACTAAACACACACCACACACACACACACAACGTGAAATTGAATTAATATGACTGACTAGTGAACAAACAGGGTCGTCACATTGTGTGGCTCTGACTCTCTCCTGTCACGTTGTCTGGCGTTACACAGCTGGCCCAGACCCTGCAGCTGTTTCCTCCCCCATACAGAGAGGATCCATCAAAAGAGTTCCCCACACACACCCACTAAAACCCCCCCCCCCGTCCTCTTCACCCCTCCAAACTCACCTCCTCCTTTTCACCCCCTCCTCCCTCACCCCTCCTCACCCCTCCTCCCTCACCCCCTCCTCCCTCACCCCTCCTCACCCCTCCTCCCTCAGCCCTCCTCACCCTGTCAGCAGAGGGACTGAGAGGGATGTGATATCTGCTCCCGCAGACGTATTGTTTAATTGCCGTGACAGTGGGGTGGCTCCGCGTGGGACAGAGGCGGGCTCTGTTTGGGCCTGATGATGTCATTACAGGAGGAAACGCAGATGGGAATACATTAGCGGTCAACCTCCCTGAACCTCCCTCTCTCCGCCAGGTTCCCAAAACCGTAATGACATTATAATGTCCAGACATCCTGTTGGGGAGTTAATTGCTAATAAATAGGCCTAGCCCCCCCCCCCCCCTCGTCCCCCATCGCCCCTCACCCCCCACACCCCCCCCCCCCCCCACTCATCACTCTCACACTAACATTCATGTCCACGAAAACGGGAGCGATGAAGAACGACCGAACCCATCGACGACCTTATGTTTGAAAAAACAGTTTTTCTCCAGGCGCATTTCAGCTCGTTTCCCGTAACCAGTATAGAGAAACAACAACAACAACAACAACAACGTATATATATATATATATATAACTATCCGGAGGGGCCCCAGTTGGATCGCTGCAGCTCTCACGATGGCGGAGAGCAGAACGCCAGAAGGTCTCGGGCCGAGGGGCCGACTCTCTCCCTCTCCCACCGGCTCGGCCGCGGGTCGCTGACTCAGAAATGTGAAAAATTGTGGCGGTTTTCTCCCGTCGGGTCGGCCGCAGCGGGAGCAGCTTTGAGAGGCCCGTCGGGGGGGCTTCTTCTCCGGGTCCCAGACTTCCTATGGACTCCGCAGTGAAGCCAGATGGGAAGGGAATGGGGAGGAGGTGGGGGGGGGAGGGTGGGGAGGGCGGGGGGCGTCTCTCCGGGCTCCGTTGCCTCGTGGTTAGCGCGGCTTAAGAGTGTCGGTCTGGGTTTGGTGACCGACGACCTAAGCAGTAATCTGTAGCACACTGTGTTCCACACTGTGTGGACACAAGAAGATGTTGTTTAACTCTTTACGCGCCACCAGCAGCACCGCCTCTCCACCCCGACACGCCTCCTCCACCAACACCAACACCCCACCCCCTTCCCCTGTTGCCTGGTCCCCTGGAGGAAGGAGGAAAAGGTGGGGCTTGTGTGTGTGTGTGTGTGTGTGTGTGTGTGTCACAAGGGCCCCAGTCTGGGAGTGCACCTCCGACGACCAAATTGTAACTTAAGTCAACACAGTCATACACACACACACACACACACACGTACACACACTGTGTGTGTGTGTGTATGTGTGTGTATGAATGGGCCACAGTGTTATTTTGATCACACGCACCCTTACTCACACTTACTCACACAAACACTTACTCACGTACACACACACACACACACACACAGTTCCTCTCTCTCACACACACACACACACATGTCCCCACCGCATTCCTAAACAATGCTGCCACTAAGCCAACACCCTCTCCTTCACTGTCACCTAGGAAACGCTGTTTCCGAGACGCTGGATAAAGAACACTGCGGTGCTTGAGACGATAGACCTAAAAATAAAATAAAAATGACAATATGAATTCATTGAGTGGGGTCTGTAGAGAATGCATTTACTACTGCTTAGTAACCAGTAGTAACTACTGCTTAGTTACACAATGGTCTAACCAGTAGACCACCGTGTAAGAGGATCCAGTGCAACTTATTTCAGCACTGTAGCCCACCATGCACAGCGGGCTTCATGTTCATCACATTCTTACAGTACAGAGAGTCCCCCTCCCTTTGGTTGCTCCCTAAGACGTGTACGTTGTAGTGTCCTTTGTGTGGGCAAAAAAGGGAAGGAGGGAACAAGTGAGCCACAGCCCACACATCACACTGTAGATACAGATTAACTCTGCCACGTGTGAAACAAGGAGCGGGACGGGAGTGCTGCCTTATGGGGGTGTTAGTGAGGTGCGGACAGCGTGTTTTTGTAACATTATCTGAGGTTACTCTTTGATGCTGGAGCGGTCTGGTACGACACAAGGTCTGATGACAACCTCTGGTTTGCAGTGGAGTGTGGACACAGGGTTACACACACACACACGCACGCATGCACACACGCACACACACACACATGCACACACACACACACACACACACACACACACACAAGCACATGCACACGCACACACACATGCACACACACACACACAGGGAGAACCGTGCAATGGATTCCAAATCCTGTAACACACACACGCACACACACGCACGCACGCACGCACGCACACACACACACACACACACACACAGGGAGAACCGTGCAATGGATTCCAAATCCTGTAACACACACACGCACACACACGCGCGTGCACGCACGCACGCACGCACGCACGCACGCACACACACACACACACACACACACACACACACACACAGGGGGAACATTGGCCGAGTTAAATACACACACACAGGAGAACAGTGCCCTCATACAGCTACCGTGCTCCACATCATTAGTTCAGTTCCATGTAATCCCCATTTTTATTCCGACCCGACAGATGTTTTCCATTGGTCGTAACAATGCAACAGCTGTACAGATCACATCCCGTAACGACACAGTTGTTCACATAGCATCAAGGTCGCACACTTTTTATGCGTTTTAGGCAGTAAATGTACTCCCTTTTTTTTTCCTTTTTTTTTACGCCGCAGTTGTGAGTTCACAGACATTAGAGTGAAGACCGTCAGGACACAACACAGTTCACTGACACGTACAGTATAAATCAGTGCATATTTGAATGTGGTTTTCATATGCCTTTTTACAGAGCAGAGAGCAGGATGACAGACAGGCAGGAAGTGGGCTGAAAGAGAGCGAGGGAATGACATGTAGCGCAGGGGACCGCAAGGCGGGATTCAAACCCCTGACCGGCCCACAAGGCGGGATTCAAACCCCTGACCGCCCACAAGGCGTGGGCGTAGCTCCTGACGCAAGCCCAGCAGGGCCCTCGCTTAGCCTGCTGCCTGCCTGCTTTCTCCTCCCCCCCCCCCCCCCCCCCCCCCCACCCCTCCCCTGAACTAACTAACGTCCTGTGTCGCTGGTTGTGTCGTCCCCAGCGGTCCTCCAGGCCTGCGCCCTGGTCCTCTACCCCATCAAGTTCATCGACGGGGCGGTGCTGCAGACGTACCACGAGTTCAACTGGGGCTACGGCCTGGGCTGGGGCGCCACCATCTTCACGCTGGGCGGCGGCATCCTGTTCTGCATGCGCACGGACATATACGAGGACGGCATGTACTGAGCCCCGGGCGCGCGCACGCACATGCACACACACACACACGCACGCACAGTCGTGCACACAACACGCGCACACGCACACGCACACACACACACGCAATTTCCCACACAGTAGGTGAGCTTCAGCCTTTGTTCATTTTGGAGAGAGGGTGACAAGATGGATACTAATATGCGACTATGTGGAGTGAAATCCACACAACGACCGCCGCCACCGCCTCCACCGCCACCCCCCCGCCCCGCCCCCCCACTCCACTCCACTCCACTCCACTCGTGGTTGCCCTGGCAACGGCAACCAGCCCTCCGTAGAGTGCTTGGGTGAATAAGGTTTCTGGTTTCTGGAGATTGGCTGCCTCTGTGGTGGAACTCTGTTGGGATGAGTTGAAGAGTTGAGGAGGATATTTATTGACGGACTGTACAGGATTGGCTTTCTCTTTACTCTCGTGTAATATATTTTGAGATTTTTTTTTTCTCGTCTTTTTGTGACGTTTTTAGTTATTGTCGTCGATGATGCCATTATTTATCAGTTAAAAAAATAAAAGCATAAGAGGCGTGTCTATCGTCTTGATGAAACGTGTGTAGCAAGTAATGGCGTTTGATGTTCGGTGTAGCTGTAAATAAGTCTTTATTTTCTCTACCATCAGTAAGCTATATATAGTACAAAGGTATTTTTGCAAACATACTCATAAACCTTGGTTTCAATAAACTTCAGTTTACAGAATTTGGTTTCATTCGTAGCAAAGAGTCTGCTTCTCAGTTCAAAAAACTCTCTTTATAAAAGTGCGGCACATTTTTGGTTGTACAGGTGCTATTACTGTGACGGGTGTGTCAAAATGGAGCAAGAAAATCACAGAAATATAGCGGCACCATTAACACGTCGTCATCCCTTCAACAGCACAACAAGTGAAAAGGAACCCATTCAGTACCAACACATTATGACACATCCACACTCCTTCAATCACGCAGAACAGAGCGTGGACCGGACACATGATGGTGAGTGTAACCGCGGTTACACAGTGCTTTCTCTGCTAACCTGTGGGCACTCAAAGCGCCAAACAATGGCGCCTCACATTCCCTCACACATTCCCTCACACATTCCCTCACACATTCATTCACCGGCGGCATTGACGACCACGCAGGCCACCACCACAGCAGCCAGCTTCCTGGGGAGCATTCAGGGTAAGGGAGTCTTTCTCAGGGACGCCTCAAAAACACTTTGGAGAGTAGCCTGGGGATCGAACCGGCAACCGCCCGGCAGCCGGAGCGACCTGCTGTACCACCGGTGCCCCCTGCACAATGTGGCCCGTTCACCAGTCACCAAGGGAACGATAAATAAAGGCTTTTCTATGAATATTCTGGTGTGGTATGTGTGGGAGCGTGTGTGTGTGTGTGTGTGTGTGTGTGTGTGTGTGTGGCAGGTCAGCAATGGTCCCATAATAGAATAGGAGTGACCTCTGGGGAATGTATGACCCGAATAGTGTTGGTTATAGGTGACAGGAGAGGGGGGGGCATAGCACAGAGGATATGCAACAGAAAGGCTAGAACTCGCCACGTGTGTGTATGTGTGTGTGTGTGTGTGTGTGTGTATGTGTGTGTGTGCGTGTGTGTATGTGTGTGTGTGTGTGTGTATGTGTGTGTGTGCGTGTGTGTGTGTGTGTGTGTGTGTGTGTGTGTGTGTGTACTGCCTCCCCCTTTACTGTGTCATCACCGCTGACTAGGCGAGGTGAACGCTGCTGCTGTCGCTCAGTTAAGCATTTCTGTTAATAAAGAACCCAGAAAAGCTGTGTTTCCAGAGGTCTCCCTGGACCATTTGAAAATAATCATCTTTTCTTGAAAATGCTCTTGAAACGTTACAGTGCGCCAGGCTTCTACTGGTGAAAGAATGTTTTTTTTTCTGCTGCTGTTCCCCCCCCATTCTCTTGTTTGTCTGGCTATAAATCTCCAACTGTTACATAACCATGTATTTGTGGTTCTCCGAAAGAAAAACACTCTCTAAAACTAATTATTTCCATACTCAATGTACTTGTTGCTTGGAAACCACATATGCAACATTAATTCCTTACCCAGTGAGGCGTGCACATAGACATTGCAAAGTATTTGTTTATTTAGTCATCAACAAAGTTTGCTGTACAACAAAACCGATGCATTTAAAGTTACTCCCTCCTGCCACCTATTGGCTACATTGGAAAACACTGAAAGAGAATGCATGGGGAACTAAACAACTCAGATTATACATAAAGACAACCATATACTAACATGTATAACCAAACAGAACAGAGTCAAAGGATATCACAATAAATAAGAGTTTGTACCTTGAGTCTGTTGTATTTCAATTAGGATTAGAATTTAATTTATAAACTCAACAGGCAACAATTATGCAAATTTATCTTTGAGTAATGTCGGTCTTTAGTTTGGCAATACAGTTCACAATAGTCTGGGTAGATTATAAGATTATGCTTAACTTTAACCCATTCAAATTTACTATCTAAACTTCTTTGGGCTAAACTAAACTAAACTAAACTGGGCTAACTGTCTGGTTATTTTTCCTGCTTTGGACATGTCAATGTTTTACATTTCCCATACCAATAAAGCTCTTTTGAATTGCATTGAGAGAGCGAGAGCAAGAGAGAGAGAGAGAGAGAGAGAGAGAGAGAGAGAGAGAGAGAGAGAGAGAGAGAGAGAGAGAGAGAGAGAGAGAGAGAGAGAGAGAGAGAGAGAGAGAGAGAGAGAGAGAGAGAGAGAGAGAGAGAGAGAGAGAGAGAGCGAGAGAGCGAGGGCGCCCCCCAGGGCACAGTAACCGTCCGGACCCTGCGATCTTCGACATACGGCAGGGACAGATTCCAGTTACTGATCCCGGGGGACACAGCACCACCACCTCCTCCACCTCCACCTCCACCTCTACCTCCACCTCCTCCTCCTGGAGAGGGACGCACCGCACGGCAGCCCCTGAACACGATGCTTTAGTGGATTAGTTAACACGAGGCCTGACCGGCGTCCCTCATGTGCACTGCTCTGCTCCTGCCGGGGTGAAAACACTGTGCAGTTACCACAAGCTCAGCCTTTAACACAAAAAAGAACGAGTGAGGACATTGAACATAGCTCACAGTGCTCACAACACCAAGATTGAAACCCTAATTCATAAATAAAACAGATAAATAATGACTAGAACTTCATCAAATTAAACAGAAGAACAAACAGAATACCTCACATCCTATGCAGAGGAAATCAGTGACTAGCTACTCGCGTCTACAGGCGACGGAGGAACAGCGAGCCGTCTCTCCAATACTAAACACGTTCCCCCTCATTCGGCTCTTGTTACCTGCATGTCTCCTGAGTGTCTCCCACAGGTCAATGTCTGTCCCGACGAACGGGAACGCGGCGGCTAAATGGACCGAAGCTCAGGCTATGAGGATATATCACAGAGACGTCCCTTCCTCCAATCCACGGCCACCCCAGGCCCCACCAAAATTACACATTAACCTCTGTGGCCCCCTTACCCCTGGTTGCTGATCTGCCCTGCTCCGGCCGCGCTCTGGTTAGCCGTCCTGCACGCCGTATCTCTGTGGAGGGAAGGGCTGCTCGTTGTGAAAGGAGTCCACGCACGCGCTTACAGTCTTTACAAAGGTTCACGTTGTGCTGCACACAGTTAAAAGTGGCTTCCCCCATTAAGCACTACCTTCACATTGTCCCACATCGTATGTATGTGTGTGTGTGTGTGTGTGTGTGTTTGTGTGTCTCACATATGTCATGTTAACAGTTTCTCTTCCATTGTTGATCTTCAGTTTTTAAAAATGCTTGAGCTACTTGGTGAGATCTCAAAGGCTGATAGTGAAACCAAGGAGGCTTTGGAGCAGATGAAGCCTTTGGCCTTCCTGCACCAAAACCATATATTATGGTTGCAATATATATTGCAATATATCCCATGGATCAGACTCACGCACGCTGTTTAGAGTTTATAAAAAAGATCCTTTAAAAGAGAAAAAGAGTGTGCACCTTTATTATATTAGACTGCACTTTTATTACATATAGAGCGTTATCTCTGAAAGCAGTGGTGTTTATTTCCCTGCACCAGCAAGCCTTCCCTTCATCTCCATGTCTCTCTCTGACCGAGCGGTCCAGCAGCTCCAGTTCTGTTTCTCAGGGGAAGAATATGGAGCAAGAGAGGCCGTGGAGCCGTTCGCTAACAGCCAAGCGTCCATAAGCATCCTCAGCATTTATCACATGCAGGTCATGAATGATGCAAACAGAGCCGGCGCTGGGAAGCACTCAGGTGGCGGCTGACCTTGTAGCGGCGAGCGGTGAATCTCAAACACGACCCGGCCAGCAGATGGCTGCTTTCACAACCTCCACAGACTGATCCTTAAAGCTCACACTCACAGACTTGCACTTTTAACTTTGAGGCTGCCTTTTTTTGTGCCTTTTACTGGGAAAAGAGCAGTGGGCTCCTGTCGTGTTATTACACATTATTTTGATAAGTGACTGGTGAAACTGGTTGGCTGGTGCATTGATGGTGCACTCCTGTGACCTTTCACCTGCAGTCTGTTGTGAATTAATGAAGTATGATGATGATGATATATATATATATATATATATATATATATACATACATATTAGTCACAGGAATGTAATTGTTGCACTGGTCAAGTATAATATTGTGAAAAATAGTAAATATATATATATATATATATATATATATATATATATATATATATATATATATATATATATAATAGTATAAAAAAAGGTAGGGTAAGTCTGGTATTTTTTAAGCTTTTTGGGTCATCTTCGTTGAAATTCTCTTTTCATCCCGAAAGCATTTAATGAATCAAATGCTATATGAGTGTGGTATCTGTTGCTGTTGCCGGCCCGTAATATGACCGAATGAAATGATTGGATGGCTTACCTGTCTGTCGATCTAAGGCTAAGCAGACCTGTAGCTAGCGAGCTACTCCTTTGTTTTGGCGGAGGGGCTTTGGAGGGAGGCCTGCAGGGAGAGGTGGGATTTCTTCTGTTGGATACTTTCAAGATTCCTCTGGCTGGTTCCCCCAATTTGCCTATACCTTTAAGTTTTTATATTTGGAAATAAGACAATATTCAAGAAATATATATATAGGTAGCAATAAATATATTAGGTAGCAATTTTTACATATTTATATTTATATATTTAAGATATTTACATTACAAATTTCCATCCCATATTTCCTTATGTAGCATATTTTTTATTATTCAATACTGGTCTTCTGACTATACCTGCACTGTATGGCCTTGTTGCACCACCATCACTGTGAAAATGCACCTTACAATCATCGTGGAACCTACAGCACATAAATGTGGACCTTGTCCTTTCTTATTTCTTATTTCTTTTATTTTTCAAGTCTACGTCTTGAGCTGCTTGGACCTTGAATTTCCCCCAGGGATCAATAAAGAATCTTGAATCTTGAAATAAGTATCTTACTGCTAAGATGGTGTGGCCAACCGATGAAACAAAATGTTGTTCATAATGACAAACATAAAAAACTCAAATATACTGAAACTTTTAGATTTCAGTGTACACTTAAAAACACAAAGAGATACAATAAATAACGATAATATTGATGTGTGATTTCAATATTTCAATTTAGTTGTTTCTACAAAACATACAAACACATTATTTACCGTAGGTCTACATTTAGAGATTATGGCATTCCAAGAAGATAAGAAGTTTATTTTCAAACCAGTGCATTACTAATGGTTATATACCTAGTCACCTTAATAAAGTTACTAATTATGTTTTTTTTTATATTTGTTGTTTCAACCCCAAAATCACTAAAAACAAAAGGATGACAAAACCACCTTTTTCAAAAGATTCAGTGCATTTCTCGGATGACTTATGTTCAGGGAGTTTCAGGTTATGCAAATAGTTCTTGAGATAAAGCATCAAAACACCAAGGTTGTCTCCTCCTGGTTTACAATGCAGCATTATCTGGTGTATGCAAGTAACTACCTTGAGAGGCTCTTCATTATCATGTGCACACAGAAACGCACACACTTGTACACATGTGCACACACACACACACACACACACTTGGTCAGAGCGGTTTCAGCCTTTTTTGTTATTTTCTCTGACAAAGACATTTTGAAAGACACTGAAGCCCACTGTGCAGCACTATCAAGGGGAAAAAGGCACTTTAATCTTTTTTTTTTTATTTCACTTTAATCACATTTATATAAGGACAGATATGTTTTATAGCTTACACAATACATAGCAAGGAACACAGATTAAATAAAATGAAATAAATAAAAACATGTTACTCTACAGCCGGACAGAAGAGAATCACAAGGAGGAGGGCACATTACAACACAACGATTAGAATAGAAGATTATTACTGCATGTTTTGTCGTAGGACAACAGAAATATCTGTCCCGCTGTTGACAACATCACCACGGCACTGAGCTACACTGTAACACCCTGTTGTTACACACTCGTGGGTTCAGAGATCACTGAAGGCTTTGTCGGTACGATTTGACCCTGTAAAGATGGCAGGGAGATTGCAGAGCTCTTGACACAGCCGTGGTGAGACATGGCGCCCTTTAGAGACGTGCAACACAGCGTCCCTCCAGGCGGGGGGGTTTGAGCATCACAACACCCAGACAGTAGCGGTGTTTGTTGCCGGAGGTCGCGGGGGTTCAGGTGATTCTAAAGTGTGCATTCAGACACCAGACGGCGGAGGCGGGTTGATAAAAAAAGGTTTAGCGGCTTCACCCGCACAACTCGGCGGAGACAACCGACAACAACGAAATAAAACAGCCGCGCGCTTTGAACACGTTCTGTTCGTCGGTGTGGTGTCAAAACACGGAGAAGCACGGGAAAAAAAAAAACACACAGTTTGTCGCCGGTCGAGATCGGTTGAGACGCGTTGCAGAAAGGCCGGCATGACATCGCAGAGGTAGGACACGCGATGCCCCCCCCCCCCCCCCCCACCTGCATAAACCTCAGTCACAGGTGCTGGTGTGTAGGTTAGCGACAGGCCGCGGTGACCCACTGCCTCCCACGCAGCGGCGGTGGACTTCCCGGGAGGAGGAGGAGGAGGCGCTGGAGGGGGGCGGCGAGCCGTGAGTCTCCCTAGGAGAGCTGGTCCTCGTACTGCTTCCTGAAGCAGTCTCCGGCGGGGAAGAAGTCCCAGCTGCGCTCCTGGTACATCTTCCACACGTACGACTCCTGCCGTACGACGACGGCGACAGGATGGGGGTGAAGGGGAGGGACACAGCAGGTCAATACAATACAACTGGCGGCGCTCACAGCTCCATGCTAGCTGAAGCTAACGTGCTACATCTGATGCTAACGTAAACAAAAAGCGGGGTTGGGGGGGGGGACTCAACTGGCCAGTGCGTGTGTGTGTGTGTGGGGGGGGGGGCAGCAGGTCAATACAATACAACTGGCGGCGCTCACAGCTCCATGCTTGCTGAAGCTAACGCGCTACATCTGACGCTAACGTAAACAAAAGCAGGGGGGGGGGGACCCACCTGCCAGTGTGCTCCGTCTCGTCCTTGTTGATGAGGTACATGAGGAAGAACCTGTGGAACGCCGCAGAGAGAACACACACCAGGTTACACCACACGTGGACTGTACCTGGCTCCTGGTTGCATGGTGATAGACACACACACACACACACAGTATACAGTATATCTAGGTGTATACACACATGTAGTTGGCCAGGTTGTGCTCGTCGAAGGTGTGCGTCTCGAAGCCGTGCGGCGTCGTGTCGAAGTAGTCGCTCCCGATCCCGCAGATGCAGCACTTGGTCTGCGGGGACACGAGGGGTTAAACTCCTCCGCCTCGCAGTCACGCACGCGTCCAAACTGTTCCAACTTACTTGGCCTCGCAATTAAATGGAGTGAGACAACATGGAGTATGAGAGAACGCTCATATGTACCTCCATGTCTTCTTTGACCTGCTCCTGTTGATCCCTGAGTTCTCCAAAGGCGTCGATGATCAGACCTGAGACAGACAGCGGAGACCGGCTCAAACCTTGTTTCTTTGTATTTATGGTGAACAGAAAGCGCAGCGAGGACAGCGGGCCGGTGAGCACGCTGGGGGGGGGGGGGGGGGGGTGACCTCCTGGTGTGAGCGGGCCAATCATTCACCCTCTAATAGCTGTTAAGATGTTTCATGATCCTCTGTGCCTTCATGGACAGGAAAGTGAAGCCAGACAGGGAGAGGTGGGTTGAAAGAGAGAGAGAGAGAGAGAGAGAGAGAGAGAGAGAGTGAGAGAGAGAGAGAGAGGAGGGGTAGAGAGAGAGGTAGAGAGGTAGAGAGAGAGAGAGAGAGAGAGAAGAGAGAGAGAGAGAGGGGTAGAGAGAGAGGTAGAGAGGTAGGAGAGAGAGAGAGAGAGAGAGAGAGAGAGAGAGAGAGAGAGAGAGAGATAGAGGGAGGGAGAGGGAGAGGGAGAGGGAGAGAGAGATATATAGAGAGAGAGAGAGAGGAGAGAGAGAGAGAGAGAGGGCTTTCCCATACCAATAAAGCTCTTTTGAATTGCATTGAGAGAGCGAGAGCAAGAGAGAGAGAGAGAGAGAGGAGAGAGAGAGAGAGGAGAGAGAGAGAGAGAGAGAGAGAGAGAGAGAGAGGGAGGGAGGTAGGGAGAGAGAGAGAGAGAGAGAGAGCGAGAGAGAGAGAGATAGAGAGAGAGAGAGAGGCTAATGAATGCAGCCGTTGCACTGAGGGCCACGGGTCCAGACCTTGAATGATGGCGAGCAGGATGACGATGACGAAGAAGAAGAAGGTGATGTCAAAGACCACCGGTACAGCTCGTAGTCGTCCCCCGCGGGGGTCCCTCGATCTCATCGCCGATACCCCCGCCCGCTCGCCACGCCCACGTACATGTGGAATAGATAGCACTGCAGAGGGGGAGAGAGAGAGACAGAGGGATGAGAGAGACATAGAGAGAGGGGAAGGTATAGAGATGAGAGAGAGAGAGCGAGAGAGAGATGAGAGAAAGGCAGTGGGATGAGAAGAGGGAAGGAGAGACAGACAGAGAAGGAGAGAGAGACAGACAGAGAGGGAGAGAGATGAGAGAGAGGAGATGAAGAGAGGGAGAGAGAGAGG
The DNA here is from genome assembly GCA_036785325.1 of Urophycis tenuis. NCBI lineage: Eukaryota > Metazoa > Chordata > Actinopteri > Gadiformes > Phycidae > Urophycis > Urophycis tenuis. The sequence goes on along the minus strand of JAXIVH010000018.1, from coordinate 2,411,618 downwards.
CAGAGAAACGAGAGAGGGAGACACAAACAGACAGACAGACAGTCACAGGGCCTCACGGTCATCATGTCGTCACACTTCATGTCGGGCTCGTCCCGTCCTCCCCCTTGTTGTAGAACTTCCTGAAGAAGTTGAAGGCCACCACGGTGTAGAGGTAGACCACCACGGCCAGCAGGCCCACTGTCATCATCAGCTGTCAACACACAGCACACATCCTCATTCTGTTTACACTGTCATATCATTTGTATATATCGCAACCCCCTTTAGATTTTTTTGTATTCATATTTTTATATATTTATACTTATATTTTGCATGCGTGTTCTAGCACTAGGGATCGAGGGAAACGGCATTTCGGAATAAAGTTTACTTGACTTGACTTGACTTCAGCACACCAGGAACGGTGACGCCACTCGCTGTTCCTACCTTCACTCTTGAGTGCTGAATTAAGAATGCACTTAGGGACTATTTGCGCGACCGCTGGTCATAAAAAAACAAGAATAATCTACTGAGCTCGTGCCGTGACTCATAGGGCTTCTCTGCACCCGTCCACCTGTTGATTCTCAGACCACATTGTGCAGCACGTGGCCTTGTTGTACTATGATGTGCTCACGGTGCGCTGAAGAGGCTCTGCTCGCATCACCTGCTTGCCGTTGTGGGTGACGGAGGACAGGATGGTGCGCAGGTCTTGACGCCCATGGCGATGTCCAGCAGGTGGCAGGCGAAGAAGAAGTTGTTGTAGTGTCCCAGCAGGGACATGATGAGGTACCAGCACAGGTACAGGAACGTCTGCGTGGGTCAGAGGTCAGAGGTCACAGGGAGAGCAGGCCGTCTTAATTATTCTCAAAGTGGGAATTTAAGGGTTTGTTGTTAAGAGCTGAACTCAAAGTAACAGTGCCTCGTGTAGTTTTATCTTAAATATGTGTTAATACTTAAATGATCATCATTAAATGAGTGTCCTTATGTGACAAAGGTATATTCCCTTCATAGTATACAATATAGAAGTTCAACCATAACAGGATAACAAAGGACAGAATTACTCATTTTGTTATACATTTTATGATTCATAATCAGGCTATTTCTCTGCTTACACCGTCAGTAAACACAACTCCAAACTTCCAGATCTGGTACTTGAGGTCGATGGAGGTAGCCCTGAGAAGGAAAACACCATTGTCACGTTATTATAACACCACCACGTCTATTGAGCTTAGAATGAGCTGTAGTGCTTCACCAGGTGAACATGCAGCTGTCACTGTGTTAATGTGTGTTTATGGTATTTAAGTGTCTGGTTAACCAGGTGAACATGGAGATGCCACTGTGTTTAATGTGTGTTTATGGTATTAAGTGTGTGTGTGTGTGTGTGTGTGTGTGTCTGTGTCACCAGTTGAACAGGGAGCTGTCACTGTGTTTAATGTGTGTTTATGGTACTGTGTGTGTGTGTGTGTGTGTCATTATAACACCACCACGTCTATTGAGCTTAGAATGAGCTGTAGTGCTTCACCAGGTGAACATGGAGCTGCCACTGTGTTTAATGTGTGTTTATGGTATTAAGTGTCTGGTTCACCAGTCGAACAGTGAGCTGCCACTGTGTTTAATGTGTGTTTATGGTATTAAGAGTCTGTGTCACCAGTTGAACAGGGAGCTGCCACTGTGTTTAGAGTGTGTTTATGGTATTAAGTGTGTGTGTGTGTGTGTGTGTGTGTGTGTGTGTGTGTGTCTGTGTCACCAGGTGAACATGGAGTTGTCGGGCTCCTCCTGCTTCTTCTCGTGCTGCTGGCTGACGTCCAGCGAGGCCAGGTCCACCCCCAGCAGCTCCGCGATGCGCTCCCTGCCGTAGATGTCTCCGTACTTATCTAGAACCTGCGCGGTACGCACAGAACCTTAGCACACGTCACGCTCCGTGGTTCCAAACACAAACACAACGAGAACCGGAGCAGCAGGACACGCCCACCTTTCTCTTGACAAACTTGTCCCAGTAGTTGTTTGGAAAAGATCTGCAGACAAAGGAACATTCAAGTGCAATTATAGTTTTTCATTTTTGTTTTGTTTAGGTTTTAGCTTTTTTTTGTAATTACCACAACTCACACACACACCTCGCATATTACGTATTTCAAAGTAAAAATCCTAAAGGCCATCACATTTCTATTGTATTTCCTAATTGTTAGAATCATTTCATAGTACTCACTGAGTATGTCCACATACTCCTACATGTTATATCTGACAGTACTCGGTGTACATCCCAGTACTCACGGCGTGTTGAGGACCAGCCGGTCCCACTGCCCCTTGATGTCGTCGTCCTCGGGCTGCTCTGTGATGTAGACGCCGTCAAACTCCAGCTTCCTGGCCAGCTCCTTCTCCCGCTTGAAGATCACCAGAGGGATCTGAGGAGGGAAACACACCCACTGGTGTTACAACGTACAGAGAGCGCAGTCAGCCGCTACCAGTGGGGCGGCGGTCTGATGTGAAGAGCTGATATAGTCAATATATATACTGTATGTAATATGTAGCTGTAGCTGTAGCTACCATGCAGACCACTAGAGGCTGCTCATAGAGAAACATACACAGTGCAGGTTTAAAACACCTGGTTGTACCTTGAGCTACAGTAGGATCAGGTAAACATCAGTTATTATGTTAGCATTATATCGTTATCATCAGTACCTTGAGTTATATCAGGTTCATATCAGTTAGTATGATTGATGATGATGATTTTTAGTATTTATCATTATATAATTATTATCACAATCAGTACCTTGAGACAGTTGTATCAGCTTAACATGTTATCAGTTATCACGATCATCATTACTATGATCATGTGATCAGCACCTTGAGACAGTTGTATGAGCTTAACATGTCATCAGTTATCATGATGATATTTTCTTATTTTGATCTCATGCGGTCCGCACCTTGAGGCAGTTGTAGCCGATGATGCAGATGAAGGAGATGACGGTGTGCAGCACGGAGAGGAAGGACATGGTGGGCTGCATGTACCCGGTGCTCTCCTCCAGGAAGAAGTAGACGGGGCCCTCCTCCTCCTCCTCCTCCCCCCCGGGCTCCATCCCGGAGCCGTCCTCCTCCCCGGAGCCCTCCATCAGCCCGCTGCCGTCCAGCATCCCGCTGCCCTCAAACATTCCGGAAGCTTCCGCCTCGTCCTCCGCGCCCAGGGGGCCGTCGGACACCTGCCGTTTCAACCACATGTTAACCCCCGATGGCTCGGCTGGGATCGCCCCCCCCCCCCCCCCCCCCCCCCCACCGGCCGCTAGGTGGACTATTCTGGTTAGGAGCGGTAATGGACAGGGTTGACAAACATACAATAATGCTGACATATCAGTATGGGATGTGTCCACTGCACACCTACCAAATATATGTAAATAAGAAAACGCATATCCTTCCCTAAGTCATCTTATTAACTAAGTCTTGGAAAGATAGTAGGGGCATGGTCTGTAAATGTTAAGATATTAAAATACTAAAAAATGAAGAATGACACATTGAAGAGACACAACTCTTCTCCGTTTTGGCACCGCAGTGGTGGAACGAGCTCCCTGCCAATGTCAGGACTGCAGAGTCACTCCCCATCTTCCAGAAGAGACTCAAGACCCACTCGTTCACCTGAGTTCACCTGAACCCTGCATAAGATCCATCCTCTTAAAAAAAAAAACACCCTAATTTCCTTATTTGTTGTACGTCTTGGCACTTTAATCGCTCTTTGTAACTTGGCACTTAGTCAAAGATGTTGTATACTAGCAATGGTTAACCTAGCCATTAAAATTTGAAATTGAAACTTGTTCTGGTGACTTTCTTACTGTATTAGCAGCAAAGAAATGTTTCACCTTCTTATGACAACTTCTTATTCTATGTAAGTCACTTTGGATAAAAGCGTCTGCTAAATGCCCTTAATGTAAATGTAAACGTAATGTAAATGCATTGAGCATGAAGCCATCAGGTGAGAAGCAGCATGAACACTATTCGACCCTACGCAGTGACAGCATGACACCGTGTTTCCCTTACTCTGTAGAACAGCAGGATGAAGTTCAGGGCGAAGGCGAGGAACAGCGCCAGGAAGCGGAGGTTGTAGAAGTTCCTGGAGAGGTTATTCTGGACAGAGAACCAAAAGCCGTCAGACAAACCAGATCAGACAGCCGCGAGACGTGCACGGCGCAGCGCAGCGTGCGAGACACAGAGAGACAACCAGGGTGGGGCACCATGAACTTGTTCCTCTGGACGTCCAGCTCCGTCCACATCTGGAACCCGCCCTCTGCCACCGGCGTCTTCTCCTTCTTGGACACGGCTTTCCTGGGCCTGCGTTTCTCCTCCTCCTTGGCTTGACCTTCTGTATCCACTTTCTCTCCATTTTCAACACTGAAGAAGAAACAACAACCACCATGAAATCACACCTCGACACAGATTGTCCTGTCTGCTTTTTTTTTATGTACGGACTGGTTTCATTTGGTCGTTTTGTTGACAACAACAACAACAACATCATCAACTAAATCCCGAGGATATTGTGAGAGAAAGGCGTACTCTGCTTTCTCAGGCTCGGGAAGCGGTTCTGGGGCAGCGGCGGGCTCGGGGGGTACCGGCCCAGCATCCCCCTCCGCTGGGGTCTACAGATACAGAAGAACATGGAGAACAAGAATGGATCAAATGCACTGCTCGGTTAAAGCCCGAGGTTAAACCTAGCTGTACATGGTGCAGGGTTTAATTCAGGCGGTGGTATCTCTTCTAAGTCCTTTCCATTAAATAAAAGACTAAAGTTCTTCAGTTTTCTTGTCAATTTAACTTTGGATGTCCAATTTTAGGAAAGGTAGTCATTTGTATCCATATAAGGACATTCAAATAACCTACCTAACCTACTGAGGTTATCGAACCCAGAGCAGAAGAACGGAGCCACAAGCTCACCCGAGGTCACCCCCCTCACCTTTTTCCTCCTGGTGATGGGGGTCCCCTCCGGCGTGGGGGGCTCCACGGCCGCCTCCACCCCCATGTCCCCCAGGCCGCCGGGGGCGTCCACACCCGCCCCCCGGCCGCCCTCCTTCTCCTGGGCGTCCTCCTCCTCCTCGTCCCCCGTGCCCACGTCCCCCGTGTCCGCCGCCCCCCCGGCCTCCTGCTCCTCGCCGGCGCCGGGCTCCCCGGGCAGGTCGGCGTGCACGTCGTCCTGCGTGGGGTCCGGCATGCTGGCCAGGATCTCCGTCACCGTGATGTTCTTGGCGCCCTCCACCAGGCCGCCGCCGAACAGCGTCTGCCAGATCAGCATGAAGAAGCCCTTGCACACGCCGCAGATGAAGTGCAGGATGCTCATCAGGATGGTGGCGAAGAACACCGTCAGCGCCACCACGATCTCCTTCACCGTCATCCGGCGCACGCGGCGATACTGGCGCCGCAGGTTGCGGAAGGTGAAGATGGCCAGGAAGCCCAGCACGCTGTTGACGAAGTCGCCGAACGCCGAGCTCGACTCGGGCGGCGCCTCCTCGCCGGTCGACTCCTCGTCGCCGCCTCCGCCGCCGCCGCCGGCCCCTTCCCCCTCCCCCGCCGCCGCCGCCGCCGCCGCTCCCTCCCCGCCGCCCTCCGGCGCCTCGTCGTCCTCCTCGCCCTTCTCCTCCTCCTCCTGCTCCGAGATCTGCGAGGCGATGATCATCTCGAAGATGGTGTCCTCACAGAAGTTGACGAACATCTCCATCTTCTCCGACTCGCCGCCCTCGTTCACCACGTCGAAGATGAACTGCCGCTTGGACTCCCGGACCTGCGGCATCTCCCACTGCTTGCGGTTCACCTCGCTGATCTCAAAGTAGATGCGCTCGATCTTGCGGCTGGCGCCCATGATCTCGATGCGGCCCAGGAACGGCCGGAAGTAGTTGAGGACGCTCTCGGCCTGCTGCAGGAAGTTCTTGAGGCGGGCGTCGTGCGGCACGTGCTCCGACAGGTTGGTGAGCAGCACGGCGATGTTGAAGCCGATGTCCTTGGCGGGCTCCTGGAAGCGGTTGGCGAACTCGTCGTAGTTGATCATGTCGTTCTCGTCGGCCTCGGAGCAGGACAGCAGGAACTGGATCTCGGAGGGCGAGTACTGCTTCTGGCTGTCCATGGACTTCTGGAAGTCCTTCTTGGAGATGAGGCCGCGCGGGTCGGTGACGTAGTCGCGGAAGGCGTCCGACGCCACGATGTCCTTCAGCTTGAGGAACATGTCGAAGAACTTGAGGATCATCTCCACGTTGCTGGAGGACTCCACCAGCATGTCCACCATCTGGCGGGCGATCATGCCGTTCACGATGTTTCCTGGACAAACATCGGAAAGGAATTTGGCACAACTGGGAGAAACAAAATATACATTTTTGAAGACGTTTTTTTGGTGCCGTACCTTCTAACAAGGAAAGCAGCATGACAACCATGTCTTTCTGAAGGTCCAGGAGTTCCTTCAGTAGACCGATCTGACTGGAGTCCTATTAAAGTAGAGAAACATACTTCTATAAAACAAATGGAGGGGCACAATCTCTCAGATGTTATGGATTACGGATGCATTATGTGATGTTAAAGAATTTTCATTGTTGTCATTCCAACAGGTTATAATTCACCTTGTACTGCACTAAATAAACCAAATAAACCCACAGAAATATCACCAGTGTCTTTCTTTATGTAAATATTCTACTTCTGTAAGGGCCCTAAACTGATTCATTAATTCATGTGTGCATAGAATGAAGGTAAAGGGTTAAAGAAGGCAAGCTAGATCTGAATGGCTGACACCGGTGAGTCGGTGAGTTTGAGAACATCAAGTCAAAGAGTTGACAAAATCCTCAAGTAAACTGTGCTGTCCACTTTCTATACTTGAGAACAAGCTTCATAGAAAGTATTGGGGACATACATGATCACTGTTCACAGTCTTTCAAATGCCACCGCAACAAGCCAGAGACAAGCATTTATGCACATGAGGCTGGATTTGTTTTGAAGTGGCCTCTACAGTATGTCAGCTTCTCCATCCTTTTGGTGTTGCATACTGCTTGCCAGGGTTGGGAGTGGATATGCAGCCTAAGCCAGCTGAATACATGCCACACAGCCGTCTATCATAGAGCATCACAGGCAGATGGACAGACAGACACCTAGGAGCATACCTAACCCTCAGAATTGACTCATAGTCATGGTGGTGTGAGGGCATACTTCATAGTCCAGTGTACATAATTTCTCGTCTATTATTCAGTCTCCCATTATCAAACAGGTTACAGATGAATGAATCCTGCTAAAAAGTATATGCTGCTATATGCTTTATATTGGTTTATTTGTATAAACCACACAAAACTACTTACCTCTACAGTATATGAAAGATTCTATGGTTGGATCACTAGACCCCAATAAGTTTGACAGCAGCTCAAAGGTTGTCTACTCTAATGCGTTGTCTACTGTGAAGCCACTCTTGTAAGCCTCCTAGCTACTTCATGACCTACCAGTAGAGTTAGCAGGACGGGACAAAAGCATCACTCCGCAGACCAAACTGTAAGCACAAGGCGACAAACTCCAGCGCTCAATGTTAAACGTGTGCATGCACAGAGGTGTGTATTTGAAGGGCTGGCAGGTTAATGGCAAACGGCAGAAGTTAATAGGATGTTCGTTTCCTCAGAAAGTCTTTAAAACGACCTGCCTTTCAGCAAAAGTAGAGCACAGCTGTTTGTGAGGGTTTGGTCATGTGTGGTGAGATAAATTATGTACTATGGAAGGATTCCATTCCAGAAGACAGAAGCTGCTCGGCTAGGCAAGATGTATTTATTGTGAAGTGTGTATTTAACAGTGCTATCTATGCTATCTCTCTATCTATGTTATAGTGAAGATTTCATTAGAATTTTGAATTTTGAAGAACTTCTGAACTTCTGTATCTGAATTAAACTCCCTATAAATACTAAAATTAAAATAAAATAAGCAAATTGAGGGGTATTTAGTCGTAGTGCTGAGGCAGGTGGTTGTAAAGAGTCACTGATAAAGGAAAATCAGGGTTGAATAAAGTACAAACCAGTAATCACAATACCACGTCAATAGATAAATAAATAAAATGAATACATACTTTACCCTGCATTGACCATGTGAAAAACAGAATAATCAATATGGATGAAATGGAATTGATGACAAGTATTACAAAATTAAAAGATTACATTGCAGAAAAGTTCAGTCTAAATCAGTAAATGCTACTTTAGGTTGTTGTCTTGTGAATCTGTCTTCCTCATTGGAAAGAATCAGGCAAATACTTTTGCTGTAAACAATCAAATACAAATTAACAAGTAAGCAATTATCAAGTTTTCAATGTTATCAATAACAATACAAAATAATAATTGATTAGCTGCAAAGGATGAAACTCAACATTGTCCTAGACGCTGTACTTATGGATACAAATTCTCCTAACCACCATGCTATTGGTACATAAATATGCATTAGCATAAACTATACAGTATATATATATTTTTTAATACAATTAGGTTTCTTAATTGTGTTCTCTTGCAGCCGTACACTGTTCTGTGGATATGTTCAATGCGGATAAAGACTGTCCTCATCACAGCGGGATGTTACCACTTCAAAGATAATGCTCAGAAAAGTCATGTTCAAGCAGTTTTAATAGTATTTTATTGGGCTACAAGTCTCTATGCTACCATGCCACTAACCATACCACGCTGGCAGCCCAAACCAGTTCAGCAAATATTACAATGTTCTCTAATGGATGCACAAAATATTCCATAGAACAAAAAAGGTCACACCATTTCCTCGGGCAGTACTTTGACTGTTTGGTAATTTTAGCTCAGGCAGAAGAACATGGATGATTGATTGAACTCATGGTAATCAAAATCTGCACGAACAGAATAATGAAGTCAAAATATTCCCCGAGAAAAGTCTGTGTCTTGTTCTTGTTCTATAAATGAATTTCACTTGCAGGCAGCAGAATATTTTTGTGCATATTTTGAGTGTATGGCCACCAGTGGTTCATGTTAGTGTTCAGCAAACACTATCACAAAACTTGTGGCTTTATTTAACTATAACACAGCCTCTTTGGTGACTGTACTTCTGTACCTCCATGTTGCACGAGGCTAGGTATGCAAATAACCACTTAGAAGCTGCTTAGGAATGTGCAACTTTGCATTCAGGAGTATAGTGAAATATACAATACTTTTTTTTCCCCAAATGTGCTTAATTAAGCGTTCTCAATTAATATTATATCTGGCACATGCGCAAAAATTACTGGCTCAACATTGCAGATGGTCAATACTGCCCCTATTGCCTAAAAAAAACAAACATCAATACAAAGGATTCCTCATGCATACAATAAACTAATGCATTGACAAAGCACTATTGATTTTGTGCTTTTTTAGCTATTTGTTGATAATAAATGCAGTCCAATGTAGAGTTACAAAATGGCTGAGTGTTTCCCTGTGTGTCCCTGGATCCTAATCATCATTAAAGTGATGTTCAGGGGGTGGGTGACCGGTGCGTACCTGAGCCAGCTTCATCATCATGTGGGCAAAGACGTGGAGGAAGCCCACCACGGCGTCCCAGAGCCTGCTGTGGGCCAGCGACTGCTGGTTCCCCGTGCATGGACCCTAACAGACCACCAACACACACTCAGTAAGCACCTCTGTTAGCACTGAGGAGCGCTAGAGGAAAGGCTTTTCTGTCAATAATTTCATAGCATCAGACAGACAGACAGACTTACTTTAATGATCCCTGAGGGAAATTGCATAATCATAACAATAATAATAGCAATAATGACATTCACATTTAGCACACTTACATTTACTTATTGTACATAACAAAAAAATTCACTCACACACACATATTATATATTTGCCATTATATTTACCAAAAAACAAAGTAATCTTTTGTCAACTACTTTGACTGCCCTGTCATTCTGCAGCTTGGGAAACACCAGGGTGAACACAACCTGGGCTACGTTCTCCGGTACCTGGATGTACTCAGTGAGGCTGTTGAAGATCTGCTTGGCCACCAACATGGCTTTGGAGAAGTTCTTCTTGCCCGGCTCATCGATGATCTCCTTGCCAGAGTAGTACCAGTAGAAGTCACTGATGGACTCCTTCACACAGAACAGAATCACAGCAACGTGTCCATGAGCCTCTCAATATATATTTAGTCTCCAAGCCTCGTTGGCGAGAATGGGAAGAAAAGTCAAGGGTTAAGGGAGTTTCAAGATAAGAGCCCCCTGACCCACCTGTAACCGCAGCAGGTAGTCCACGGTGCAGATAATGATGTTGATGGTGGTGGTGCTTCCTGTCTGCGTGCGCAAGTAGTTCTGGAAATCTGCACCCAAGTAGAGACTCGTTACAACAATTCTGCAGAGTTAATTAAGTTTTACCTGCATATCTCAGGGAGTAATTGTTTGAACATCTTTTCATCCTCACCGTTATTGTGACCTTCACACAGCAGTTGCAGGAAGCGGAAGAGGTCACATGTAAACTCATCGTCTGCCATGACTTTCTCACCTAAACAAAAAAAATCTAGTTTTAATTCAAAGTACAAAAACAATAGCACTGCGTAAACTCTGTGCACTTTGTGAAGTGTATGTTTCTTTCCTGACTTTCACACATGAACACGTCTGTAACGTAAGGGAATAATGACTGTTGCGATGTAGCCTGACTGTTGCCATGACTACTGACTGTTGCCATGACGACTGACTGCTGCAGTGAGTGGCGACCGTCGACTCACATGCACAAGATGCAACAAAACACAACACAAGATATTGTAAAACACACGTGTACAGCGAAGAAGCCAGGCAGACACAGGACATGAAGGCTTCACTGTTTTACTGCACATTAACAAGACGATAAGGATGGCGTCATCCAAGAGCAAGTACAGATGGGAGGATGAGAAGAAGCCTTGGCAGAGCAGAGCTACAATGGAGCAGAGACTGAGCAATAGAGAGTGAGTGAGACAGTGAGAGAGAGAGAAGAGTCACAGAGAGACAAATATAGATAGAGAGACTGAGACAAACATACAGTATATACAGTATATAAAGAGAGAGAGAGACAGATAGACACATACTGTATAAAGAAAGAGAGAGAGCAGGAGCGCGAGAGAGAGAGACACACACACAGAGACAGAGACAGGCGGATAGAGCCCAAGAGAGAGATGGTTTACCCTCTTCTCTGTTCATGTCTGGGGCCATGAGAGAAAGGATGTGGAGGTGAGAGTGGGGGTGGGGGGGTGGGGGGGTGGGGGGGGTGGGGGAGGGAGAGAGGATCAGTGTGGTGACTTCAGAAGAGGACTGGGAGATGGGAAGGCCAAGGCTTGTTCATTCATTCATTCATTCATTTACTCACTCATGATTTCAATTATTGATCCATGAATTCATTCATTTGTTCACCCATACACTGTTTAACATGAAAACATGAATGACATGGTTGGAACATAAAAGTTTGACGAAACATAAAGGTTTGACCGAACAAAGGAGGAAACAATGAAAACTCTTTTGAGTCATTCAAGAGTTAATCAAAATAATAATCACCATTATTTTGATCAAAATGGGTTAATGAATGACACTCAAAATGCCTGTTGTGAATATGATTTATGATGTATGGTGTGAATAGGACTGTGATGGTCTGCACTCAACGCTGACCTCTGGGGCGCTTTTAATCTCCTTAGTTTGTGTGTTTGCTTCATGTTCTTGACACATCTCATACCTCATAACTCATATCTCATCTTCTCCCAAAGATTAACGCTTCCAACAATAAAGACTTCAAAAAACAAATCACATACCGCATAATTCCTATGTTCTTTGTGGGATCAACAAAGGCACAGTACCTTCCAACTAGAGGGCTGTAGACATTCAGCTCACACGTTATGCATATCAGCAGGTGTGCATGTCAACACTTACTTGTTCCTTCCTCTGAGACCATGCCCAGTCCCTCCGCCTTGTTCTGCCTCTCAAACGCGTTCAGATCCAGGACACTGAAACAGACGGCGTCATCACATCCCCCACCCAACACAACATGTATGGGCTGAACAGACCACACCACACACTAACCAATCATGTGTTTTGTTGTGTTTGAGTGTGTTGTGTTTTCTGCAGATGACCGTGAACACTTTAGACTGACCTGCACGTTTGCATCAGTGCCTGGACGCTTAGGAAGAATCCCACATCCTTTTTATCCCTCAAATACTCCAGCATTTTCTGCCAACAGGGAAACAACAAGACACATGACAACACGTCTGGGAGGTGCTTCAGTGACTGTGGATGTGACTGTGTGTGGTCATATGGTGTGTTCAATGACTGTGGATGTGACTGTGCGTGGTCATATGCTGTGTTCAATGACTGTGGATGTGATTGTGTGTGGTCATATGCTGTGTTTGGAGGAGATAACGTACCTGCTGGACCTCACAGTTGCCACCATTGAGGATTGAGATGCCCAGCTTGAGGGTGGAGGACACCATGGCGCCGGTTTCACCTGTAAGGAAGCCATTGCTAGATTGAAACGCATTGCATGGACGACTTTAGCCACAGTGGATAAACAAGAAGCATTCGCCAACTCGCCACTAGTGTGTATCAAATAGCACTGTAATAGCCACTTGTGCTTGCTAATAGTAATTATATAGCCACTATGGCCACTCAAGCAGCACTTAAATAGCAACTATGGCTAATCAAGTAGACCTCTACGAGAAACTGTGTCTATTCTAGGCCCTATAGAACTAACACAGCTAACAATGATCCTCTGACGCTGGTTGACAATATACATATTAAAATGAGTCAGACGTCAAAGGGACCTTCGACTGGCACTTTACTTGGCAACCCCCCACCAGGCAGAGCTACATGCACACGCCACGGGTTGATACCACCGAACGTGGACGCAAGGGAGTTATTGTCAAGTGCAGAATAACACTCAGTACAGTGAAATTCTTATGACATGGCAACGGTCGTCCACGTAGAACAAAAGACATTTCTGTCAATTGATTTGGTAATAAAGAAGAAAAAAAAATCAAGCAATAGTAGCAAAGTGAAGAGCTACAGTAAGAGGTCAGAGTGTCTTGCTCAAGGGGCCGGGGACTGAACCAGCAACCCTCTTGTAGCAGGGAGGAGGAGCTTACCCTTGCAAGCGCTGATCATTTGCAGGATCATCTCGGCAGTGCCGCGATTGTGGAGGCGAGACTGTTGGTACAGCAGCCTCTGCTTCTCATTTTCCTTTTCCTGTGGCAGACGCAAACATCGTGAGCCACTCCCGCTTTCTTCAATGGCTGTCGTACCCGAAGAACAGGAATGGATAGAATGGACCCTTCCTGTTCTGTTAGAAACATAGACTGGGCCAGTGTGGTCACTGCAGACGATGCTACGTTTTATTATGGATTTTAGATTTTGAGTTGAAACAACAACAAAAAAAGGTTGACACAATTTTTTGGTCAGTTCACAGATTATTTATTTTTTTTATCACTTTTGGGCAATAGTTTTTTTTGGTGCAAAGCCATAACCCAAACATTGGTTGTCCATTTGCTGGGGGAGGGACAGCAGAAATAAAACATAAAGAATTGCCTTTTACAATGCCGTTCCATCGTTTTGGCTGTTAATGTTGAATAAGGTTAATTACACCCTAAGGTCTTTTCTATCCAGTCCCATTCTGTAAGCCCCGCCCTGCACTCACACCTCATTCACTCCAGTTTTACTAAAGACTTACCTGCTCCAACTGCTTTCAACACCAAATACTTCATCATTGAGAGCTCTCTGTGGGCCACGCTGAATGTGACCCATGTATTAAATCCACTAAATGTTAGTTATGGCTCCCATTCATACATTCTCTCACACCAGGTGATGTAGTTAAGTGACTGAGTATTTTTACTAGGTTTCACGCTTGCCAACTGGAGCAAGAGTAAGACTACAGCCAACAGCCTGGAGGTTTTGCAGTATCCTACTGGCTTACCATCATGTCTTCATTTCACAACTCGTATATTCATGCTGTTTCCTGTTTACAATCGCAATTACACTTTCCATCTTCGTTTCCACTGAGGAGTACTATAACTCCAGTAAGGTCTCGCCAGTGTAATAATACACCAGAAAACGGAATTTTCAGACATACTGTAAATTCATGTACACGTGTTATCTCTAAAGACAACAGCAAACGAGCGAATGGATATTCCATTTTAACCAAAAAAAAAAAAACAGTACAGGCCGCTATAAATCCCCGCCCCCTCCCCCAAGCACCGCCCTCCCGGCCACAGAGCCCCTCCCCCCACCCCGTAGCCCCTCCCCCCCACCCACGTATGCCTGACCGTCGTCTACCCGCTATGTGTGGTGTCAGAGGACCTCATTCTGGGAGTACGGCTCATTCATTAAAAAAGCACTGTACAGGACTGGTTCTTTACTACGCCTTGATCATACAAGAGTATGCCAATGATGACTGTCGATGAGCATTGGTTTTCAATGCTGCATTAAAATCAGTCTGTTTGGATATTTGTTTTTGGGGGGTGTGTTTCAATGTTGTGTGTGTTGTGTGTCAGACACTGGCTTTCACTGTAGTCTGTCAGTAATCTAAGTGAGTCAGGAAAGAACCATCGATTAGTCACATTCCCTTAATGGCAAACGGGGGTTATGAGGGGGTCACGTGTTTTGGTGAGACAGAGACACGGAGAGAGACGGGGAAAGGATGGAACAGTGATATACAGACCGACACAGAGAGGACAGTTCTGGATGGGTCAGTCGGTCAGTGGTGTGAGTGAGCACACAGAGGGTCAGTTTGTCAGAGATTTAGAGCATGGAAATGGTTTCACGGATCATTTGTCATTTACAAGCATGCGGCCACTGATTCTTGTTCACAAATTTTATTTGTACAATATTTGCTTGACTCGAATATCATCAGAGAGAAATTACCATGGTCAAGGGAGTGCTCTTCAGCAATAGAAATGTACTCGTTAAGAAGATTCTTTCAAGCAGCATTCAAACTTACTGAAGCTGCAAACTCACGTTCTCATGTTCAAGTTCACACGACTGAATCAATTCACAAGAAGGAATCACTTTGAGAGGATTCGTTTGGAGCGCGTTTGCTAACGCGCATTCTTAAAACCACGGCCGTATTCTGCACTCTAGTGCATTTAACTTAAACCACGGCCATATTCTTGCACTCTAGTGCAATTGTCTTCTCTGTAAATATCAATCGTGCGGCAAATATTAGTGCCAGGAGTTAATCTTTCCAACACTGCGACAGATAAGCGAGGAGGAACTCCTGAGGATTAAGACACACGAGGCAACACACAAGGCAAGCTCACACACACAGATGCACACACACATACACATACACATACACACACATACACATACACACACACGCTGACACGGAGAAAGACAGGGGTGGTGACAGGCGGGTGACGGAGACAGAGCGCGGGGATGGAGCGAGAGACAAAGAGATAGAGGTGGTGGTGGGGGGGGGGGGGGGGGAGGAGAATGTGGGGTGATGTTCCGTGATGAGGTCACTCGATGCGTCGAGAGCTACCGCTCCACTGTGTTCCCGATCCCAAGCCCCTGGCCGCCCATTACCAGCTCCGACTGTCGCACCTCAAAGGACATCTCAACGTCAGCGTTGGCCTCCTCCGCCTCCGCACTCTCCTCCTCTAGGTGGCAGCTCTGGAGGAGACGGGATGGAGGGGGTGGGGGGTGGAGAAACACACAGAACGGGCACAGGAGATCAGGGTGGACTACTGGTTCGGGGGGGGGGCAACTTCATAACATGGGGTTACCGAGAGGATCAAAATATAATTAGGATGATTTCTCTGCATGAGAACCATGGACACGGTCTGATCTGCACCTTAAGGCCGTTCACATAATGTATCTATAATTCCACGGGAGAATAAACATGTAGGGCTTACCTTTGCCATGATATCGGCATATGCCATATAGAGGTGATCTGTATCAAGTTTACTGTAATAAAGAGATGAGAACAAACACATATGGTCATTCAGGGTTAAGGGTTGGGGCGCATTGTCTGATGTGATGTTGTTCTACCAGTGGGTTCTTGAGACCGTCGTTGCATCCAATCGTGACCCAAATACACGTGACCCAAACCCGGCCAACACACAGTGTTTTAAACTTTGTGTGTTGTGTACAGAATAAAGACGACGGCCTCTTGGAATATAACATCAGGCACACGTCTCTGTGAGGCTGTGTGCATGGGTGGCCAACCCAGTACCCCTGGAGGATGTGTGGTGTGTGCTAACTTGACAGGACTCATTGGGTTAATGTCGCTAACTTCTAACTCGCTAACTGTGTGTGATCGACACTCAGGAGCAGCCGAACCTCTTTTCTGTCAGAGCGGTCCTACTGAAATGCAGGATGAGCTGATGAAGCGGGTCCGGCTTAGCCTCTTTCTCCTCTTCCTCTTCTCCTTCCTCCTGCTCCATGGCTTTCTGGGATACAGGCAAGAGGAGGACGAGGAGTGTGAGTGAGGGTAGAGAGGACATGAGACGAGGAGAGATGCCACATCCGGGCTCCGCTCACAGAGAGATCGTCGATCATGCGGTCTTCAAAGGAGTAGCCGTCGGTGTGGATCCAGTTCCTCTTGTAGCCCTCCAGGAACATGTTGGACGCTCGATGCCTGGAGCCGCAGAGGGAACAATTAATAACCATCTGTATACCATTACTTATAATACTAATAATGTGATGATACTTGATGCTTGAACTGACAGAGGTCAAGCATCAAGTATACATACGCATCATTCTGCGAATGATTAGAATTGAACAGGATAGTGCGGGATAGGGAGAGGATAGTCTACTAGTGGCTAAGGTGGCCCACTTCTAGGCAAAAAAGGTACTGGGTTCGATCCCTGATCTCCACGGCCTGACTGTGGGCATCCCCTTGAGCAAGATGCCTAACACCTGCCTGCTCCTGAATGATCCATGTATCTGACTTGACAACAGGTCCAAAGTCAGTTCGGCTTAAGTACTCTTTCATTGACATCATCAACACAGAAATGTCTTCCTTTGAACTATACTACTTATACTATTATGGTTTAGCGTCAGTATCAATGTTGTTGTAGTAAGATTGTATTTCTGGTCTTTACCAAATGGATGAGCAACAAGCAGCAATCTACATATATCATTTTGGCCAAATTCAAAAAAACATAATATTTTCTATATTACCGTATGTTTTGTCACAATAAAACACACATATGTGTTTTGCAGGTACAACAAAGCTAACTCTTTTGAGGCATACCCTGGGACCGGCCCCCCTGCCCCCTAGAGTACACCCTGGCTGTGAGCTAACGTCTGACCGGTGCTAGCAGTGAGCGGGGGAGCCCACCTGGGGAGGTTGTACAGGGGGGTCATCCTGAAGCAGGCCACCACGGCCCGCCGCCGCTGCTTGGACAGCAGCTTGTGCCACACCATGTTCTTGGACTTCAGCGGGTGCTCGGTCTGTGGAGGAGCAGAAGGCATGACGAGCCGATGGCAGATATGAAGATTTAGACCTGTTGCCCAAACGAAGGCGGGAAAGTAGTGACTAGTTTTTGTTTTCTGAATGTGTGTGTGTGTGTGTTGTGTTGTAGTGTGTGTGTTATGGTGTGTGTGTGTGTGTTATATTGTGTGTGTGTGTTATAGTGTGTGTGTGTGTGTGTGTGTGTGTGTGTTATGGTGTGTTGTAGTGTGTGTGTGTGTGTTGTAGTGTGTGTGTGTGTGTTATAGTGTGTGTGTGTGTGTGTGTATGTGTTATCCTGTGTGTGTTGTAGCATGTGTGTGTGTGTGTGTGTGTGTGTGTGTGTGTTGTAGCATGTGTGTGTGTGCTGCCCACCAGCTCCAGATGGTAGAGGACAGCAGAGACCTCCTGCACGCGCTTCACCACCTTATCCGGGGCGTCGGCGTCCTCCGCCTTCCCAGCCATCTCCTTGTACAGCGTCATCTGCCAGCGCATGGACGGGTTGTCCACCTGGCCGCCCAGACACAAGCCGTGACCATCACACACAGTTACACCTAAAGGCTGGTGACTCTAAAGCAATGTTAACCAATCACTCATGACCCGATATTTGCACTGAAGGAATTGGGATTTAGAGATGGCCATCTAATGTCACGTCATTGAATTGGACATAGAATATTATAAGCATTAGCGTGACCAGTACTTGGGGCAGGACGGCAGTTTCGGTGTTTTGACTGCCCACCGAAATGTCCTGGGTTTGAAGCCCCCAACGTCCACTCCCTCACACCTACCTCCTCGTGAACTACGTGTATCTGAATTCCCGTTACATCGCTTTGGATGAAAGCATCTGCTGAAAGAAGGCAGCACCGATCCTAGTCTATCCCATGGCTTTTCCTGACCACAAAACACACCTCGTGCCGACCAAGCTCACCTTGCCCTGGAAGTGGAGGTTGTTGTGCAGAAACTCTCTGACCTCCTCGTCGGTGTCTCTCTGTGGAAGGCACACATTTCGGTCAGCCGGCGTCCGCTGACTGCTCACACGGCAGCAGTCGAGTCGCGTTGGTGCGATCGCACGCCTCACACCGACAGGCCTATCATGTATCTCGTGGCACACGATGTGTCACCATCCCCCCCCCACTGATTAAATGTAACCTCCCACAAAGAGGG
Organism: Urophycis tenuis; assembly: GCA_036785325.1. NCBI lineage: Eukaryota > Metazoa > Chordata > Actinopteri > Gadiformes > Phycidae > Urophycis > Urophycis tenuis. The sequence goes on along the minus strand of JAXIVH010000018.1, from coordinate 2,393,100 downwards.
GCGAGAGACACAGGGTTTTACTGGGCGAGCGGTGCGGACTCAGGGAACACTACCAGAGAGTATCGTATCTTGGCCATGTTGATGAGCTCCTGGTCGGCCGGCGAGCACATGTTGAGGCCGATGGGCAGCATCTTCTTCAGCGCCGCCACGATCAGGGACGTCTGCACCGAGTACCGGTCCCCGCGCTTCTTCTTCTTGGTACGCTCCGCATCTGAGCCCCCTCCCTGAGCAGGGGAAATCATGTGGGGGGGGGAACCCGACAGGTGTTTATGGTTCGGAGTAAGCAGGAGACGGGGGGGGGGGGGGGGGAAACAAAGGAAGGTAAAATAGAGATATACTGTATATTGGTGGATGTTGGTGTCGAGGTGAACACGTGTTGCATTGAACCCACAGCAGCCCTGATTCAATGCCAGGCACAGTCGCTTTGATAGATAGATAGATAGATTGATAGCATCCCCCCCCCCCTGCCACTCCCATTCAAGTACAACTACCTGTCCAACAATGCGACAATCAAGCAACATCTACAAGCGTCTACATTCACACAAAGTCCCATTGGACGTCGGAATCCAGGAGAAATACCTGTCCATCTGACTGCTGTATAAGAAATAGAGAGTAAAAGAAATGAGGTCGATGACACACAAGTGTGTTCACATGTTACACACAGATCATGGATTCTTTTAACGCTCCCAATGTACTGTGCCTGATTTGTTTTGATGCAACAGGGTTCCATAGGCACAACATAACGACCTAGCTATGAAGATCCAGTTTATCCCCTGTCATTCCCGACTGTATATGAATGAACATGTCGCTGAAGCTAGCTGTCACCGCTAACCCCCACATGTCGTACACATAAACACGTCCCGGTCTGAGCTCTTCACGGTGAGAGGGTATTGTTGACATGTGAGGCGATGTGGGGTGTGAAATGTCTGGCTGCGAGCGAGTGGGAGTGGGAGTGGGAGTGATGTTTTGGACAGATGACTGACTGGCTGTAGGGGAGGAAACAATTCAAGTTCACGTGATACCGCATGCTGGGCAGCAATCCATCCGATGGACAATCCACTCGGCATTCTCCACACAACGGAGAAAACACCTGAACGCGGGTCGGGGGTTGGCAGGTGAAAGAAGCGTTGTGTGGAACGGGGGGGGGGGGGGGGGGAGAGAGAGGGTTACATGGAGTTCTGTAGTAGAGGGGAATGCAGATGGACACCCACACGCACACGCAGTTTAGGGTTCAGCGTCACACAAATGGAAAGCTGCCTGAGAATTAGCGGAACTTCACAAAAACTGTGAAAGGAAACTCGTTTTTTGTTTTGGGGAGACAGTCGCCCCCGACACTCTCCCAGCCACGGTGAAATACTGTAAACCCTCCTTGGCATCAGGGATTATATGTGGAAGCAGAGCGCAAATGTATGTCAATATTCGATTTAGGCAAATGTAGATTAGCCATTGCATGTGCATGTGAAAGATTAAAAAAGATAATGAAAGCAAAATCACAACTACAATTATATGAGATAAATATGTATGTACATGATTTTGTTGAATGACAATATCTACAATTAAATAATTATGTACTAAAGTTAATATGACTTTTCTAGGTGTGATCATAACTGTAGTACAACAGCTATGCTGGATTTTGTGACTACATACATTGTCTGATGGCTTTGAAACAACATAACGATGAAGGACTTAAAAGCCAAGGTAAATTGAGCCGCTTCTCTGATTGGTTAAGAGCAGGGACACACGTGTTACGGGGGGACTTTGGTTAAGGGGTCCTGGGAACTGGGAGCTGTAGTTCACGTTAGACGGCTGGTGGCGTGTTAGCGCGTGGGCACCAGGGAATGAGATGACTACATGACGATGTGCCGTGAAGTTGGAATGATGGAAACAAAAAAAAAGAAAGAAAAAAAAAAGCGATGGCACCTACTTTCATTCATTGTGCAAACGCATTACAAATACCAATGCTGCAGAACCACAAACTTCTATTAAAAAAAAAAAAAACAACAACAACAACAAAAAACTAAAGAAAAAAATCTCAATGTAAAAGAAGGTCAAAGGAAAAGCCGTTGAACGAAGACTCCAACCCAGCTAGGATCAACTAAGAGCAAACTGACAGGTAGATGGCGCCCCGCCCCCAAATCCGGGCTCCGCTCAGGGGTTGGGTGGGGGAGAGAGCAAGGCGCCATGGGCCCGCCCCTCTGCAGCAGAGTTCTTTCATCAAGCGCCCCTCGGCTCCACTCGCTCACACACTGGCACGACCCGGACCGGGCCGGACCACGGCGGCGTGCTCCGGCCCCGGGCCTCGTGGGCCCGCACACAGACAGGGTGGTGGTCTGATCCCCGGCCCGCTGATCCATCATCAGACGTATACCGTATATATATACCGTACTGATAGTGTGAATACGATCATTAACACCAATGGTGTGCATCAGGTCTATCAGGTAGCTACTGTATATATATACCGTATGGACTCTTTCTTTGACACTGGATAGAGAGGGTGGATAGATTAACGCCAAATGGTTGAAGCCTGATGTGTGTGACAGATACATGTCAGGTCTATCGGTGACATACCGTATATATATACTGTATTGATAGCGTGAACAGATTGTTAACACCAAGGGTTGATGTCAGTCTATCAGTGAACATACTGTATATATAAACCGTATCGCGAGTGCGAAGACATGACTGAGGCCAAGGGGTTGTGTGATCCGCACGTGTCGGCTGTGTGCGCAACAGTGCGGCGCTTCACCGCCGTGTGTAAATGCAAAACGCCGCCGCCAGAGAAAGTAGCTCCGTGCCACAATTCTATGTTGTCTCATTCTAATTTTGTCTCTTCCCAAGGACTCAATGTGAATGCATCGCTCCGATTGGCAGCGCATTCGTAGCCATCACACGCTGGGAACAGCTGGACGGATCGTATTTGCGGCCGGAGGATCTGTTTTTGGATTTAACTGCGGCGGGCGTCCTGGCTGGCGGCGGTGGAGTCGGTGAAATTCGGATGGGGCGAATAATCTCTCAGAATATCGGGATTACATGATAATAAGTGTCAGGTTTACTCGAAAAAAAAACGTGTCAGGTTGACTCGAAAACTAAATTCTCTTTAAAAAAAATAAATAAATAATGTAACATCAATGTGATGTTAGTGGAAACATTGATGGTACCCTCCTACAGAGGGCGCTATACATACTCGCCTATAGCTGATTGGCACAACTGTGTGCTCTTCTACTCATTTAAGCTGAACCGCAATAGGTACAGAATCGTAATAGATCAAACGCTGTCATATCCTGTTGAGGCATCCCTGTGGATTCCATCACGACGGTTCAGTGTGTGTTTTCGCCGGTGTGTGTCTGTGTGTGTGTGTGTGTTTAACAGTTTGTGCGTGTACCACCGGGCATATGTCTGCGTGCACGGAGGGATGGGGGGCCGGGGGTCGGGTGTGCCAGTGTGTGGGGGGAGAGGTTGATGAAAAGCTCTCCTGAGGTGTGGTGCCATGCGATGCGCACAGCAGCAGGCGTGCAGAAACAACTTCTAACCTCTGAGTCTCCGCCCTGCGCAACCAGCGGCAACCCACACAGACGGGGAGAGGACACAGGGTGGGGGGGGCGCGGCACCAGAGAGAATATCATGGGACACTATTAGCATGGAGCACCACGGGGAGCTTTGCTCATGGTGCTGCACACGCACGTACACACAGGCGTACATACAAGCGTACATACAGGCGTCCATACTGAACATACATACAGGCGTACATACTGAACGTACATACAGGCGTACACACAGGCGTACATACTGACTGACATACAGGCGTACATACTGAACGTACATAGAGGCATACATACAGGCGTACATACAGGCGTACAGACGTGCATCCTGAACGTACACACAGGCGTACACACAGACGTACATACTGAACGTACATACAGACGTACATTCTGAACGTACATACAGGCGTACACACTGAACGTACACACAGGCGTACATACTGAACGTACATACAGGCGTACATACTGAATGTACATACAGGCGTACATACTAAACGTACATACAGGCGTACATACTGAACGTACATACAGACATACATACAGGCGTACATACTGAAGGTACACACAGGCATACATACTGAACGTACATACAGACGTACTGAACGTACACACAGGCGTACATATTGAACATACATACAGGCGTACATACTGAATGTACATACAGGCGTACATACTAAACGTACATACAGGCGTACATACTGAACGTACATACAGACATACATACAGGTGTACATACTGAACGTACATACAGACGTACATACTGAACGTACATACAGACGTACATTCTGAACGTACATACAGGCGTACATACTGAACGTACATACAGACGTACATACTGAACGGGCACACAGACATACATACTGAACGTACATACAGACGTACATACTGAACGTACATACAGGCGTACATTCTGAACGTACACACAGACGTACATACTGAACGTACATACATGCGTACATACTGAATGTACATACAGGCGTACATACTGAACGTACACACAGGCGTACATACTGAACGTACATACAGACATACATACTGAACGTAAACACAGGCGTACATACTGAACGTACATACACGCGTACATACTGTACGTCCATACAGGTGTACATACAGACATACATACTGAACGTACATACAGGCGTACATACTGTACGTCCATAGACATACATACTGTACCTAGATACATACGTACATACGGTACATACATACATACATACATACATGCATACATACATGCATAATGTATGTACTGTACATAGACATACAAACAAACATACATAATATACATAATAAGTACATACCAACATGTATATATTGTATGTACATAGACATACAGACAAACATATATACATAATATATGTACATACAGACATATATATTGTATGTACATAAACATACAGACAAACATACATACATACATACATGCATACATACATACATACATACATACATACATACATACATACATACACACATATATACATACTGTACATACACGCAGACATACACACATACATACAAATATGTGTACATACTGCACGTATGTATGTACACACGCACAAACACACATACCTCCTCCACTAAATCACTATGGAGTTTCGTTTAAAAGGAGAGCAACCAAGATAAACAATAACAAAAAACATCAAGTCTAAAAGAAGGTAACAAATGAGGTTATATGATTTACATCTTGGGAGGAGAATAGGTTAATAATACACCATACAGATAATACACCTGTGGAGCCTGTAGAGCAGGGCCTTTCTGTCACTATGCAGGGTGCCTCACTATGCTAAAGGTTAGCCATACAAGTCTGTCTCGACTCAATAAAGACAAGTAAAGATGATAAGAGGCTATGAGTATAATAGCGATTAAAGTAACAAATAGGAAATGTGCTAATGTAAATGTAATGTCCATACATGGCTTGTTTAGCAGGACGCTGCAGAGAATATAATAACAGTAGTGTATAGTATGTGTTGTTTATGGCAAAACCCAGAATGCAATGGGGGAAGCCATGGCTCCGCCATCTTGGATCTGGCGGGGACTCACCTTGCTCATCTTGCTCTTGCTGTCAGCGGTGAGGAACGACATGTTGTTGATCTCATTCATCACCACAAAGTTCTGCTCCTCTCGCTTGAAGTTCTGCATGCGTTTCATAAAGACAAAACCACACTGGTAGATGTCGCAGGGCCACGGGCCCTCAAAACATATCTCACAGGGGCAAGAGAAAGTTGTGAGACAAAGCACGACCACCACCTTTTTCTGTTGCCCTTTTATGAATATTGTAAATATAAAGTCTGTAAATATAATTTTACTAATCTTACTTTAGAACCTGGTTCAATTTCTGAATCGGCCCTAATATCATTATTTATAAAGGATGTTTCTTTCCCTAACACTTCATGTCTGCCCGTCCTCAGCTGGTAGGGCTGTGTTCCTTCTGTCCTTCACTGGGAGAGTTCCTTGTGGGGGACTTACTCACTCAGTAATTGTGATGAATCTACACAAATCTATTCAAATAAACGTGACTTTCCTGGGCTGAGTTTTGTATTGTTCGCAGTACAATGCCACAATGGGACGATGTTGCACTTGGACCATAAAACAATGACCCTCTGGTACTACATTTAACTTAAGGTTTGAACCGGAACTAGGGTCTACCTAGCGAGGCCGACTCACGTGAGACTTGGACCAGAATATGAAGACCTCTCCAACCATCCTGAACAGCTCCTCTGCATCGGGGTCAGGACAGGTCAACCACCGGGCCCTGAGGGAACACACAGTCAACACAAGCTCTCAACCGTGCCGCCGATCCAATTAGACAGAAGCACATGGATGTGATCGATTGTAAAACGGTGAAGGTTTATGCAGGCGTGAAATGTGTTTTGAGATCAGTGAGATTTGTTTGGAGGTCTTCAAGATGAGACCACACACACACCTTCATGGCCTGGTCTTGGCTGGGACAAATATTTAATTTCGTAACAGATCTTCAATTTATGAAATATAACATTAAAATTGAATTCAATCAAATACAATAAAATTCAATACAACCAAATACTTAAAATACAATTCAAACTCAACTCTTATCCAACTCCACCCAAACCCCACCGGGTTGCCTAGTTCAACCCGCCCCCCCCCCCCATCACCCTGCTCCGCCCTCCTACCTGTTGTTGTCCACGTAGCGGATGAGCAGGGGGTACAGGGCGTACAGGTCCCTGCAGAGCACGGCGAACTCGTCCCGGATGGTCCCGTCCTCCTCGTCGCCCTCCGACTTGCCCTCCATGCGCAGGTGGTCCTCCTCCGCCACCACCTTGCCCGTGCGCTTCTTCAGCTTCTCCATGGTGGGGATGAAGTGGGACTTGAGCATCTCGGGCTTCGCCCTGCTCACGATGGGCTGGGAGAACACTGCGGAGGAGAGCGCAGGTCGCCGGGGGGGGGGGGTGAGTCTGGATCACTTGCTGGTGCGTGTTGTTGTTGTTGTTGTTGTTGTTGGTTGGTGAGATGGTTAGGATACGCGTTTATTCAATGGAGCTGAATTATAGATGTGAGTTGTTAAGGGACAGGCATCTTGCTCAAGGTCGCCCACAGTATGGCGGGGGACGGTGGGGATTAAATCCTGGCGTGGCGTTCCGCCCGACAACACCTCGACCACCACGCTGTCCTGCAGACAACCAGCCTGGAGACCATCCTGATCATGTGACCTCACATTCTGTTTTTGCTACACGGATCAGTCTGGACCTCTGGCCGACATTTACATTTTTGTATTTTTCTATATTTCACAATTAATTTTGCGCTTTACAGTGCTTACTCTATTCTAGTCTAGTTTTAGTATGTTTCTATCTCTGAATAAAGTTGTAAATGTGCACCCCACCCGCCAGCCTCTTCATCCAGGAGGCCTCGTCAATGCCCAGGTTGTTGACCACGATCTTCATGATGCTGCCCAGCAGCTGGTTGAGGTGCTCCGAGGTGACCTCCGTGCAGACCTGGTTTTCCAGCTCGGGGAAGTTCTCCAGCCCCCTCTCCCACCACCGGGGCAGGTAGTTGCACAGCATGGGCAGCGTGATCTCGATCACGTGGGGCATCTCCGTGTACCGGGCCCCAGACTCCGCCAGGTCCCCGATGTCTTTCAGCAGGAAGTCCAGCTGGGGGATGTCCGGACACAGCTCATGGACGTCACTGGGGAGACCCAGGACTGGAGGGAGGGAGGGAAGGGGAATGGGATTATATATATAACATTGTTGGACATCGATGGTGAGACAGAAAACACAGAGAAATGGGTGGACTGATGGCCAGAGGATCAGCCAGAGCGACAGACAGACGCTGGTGAGGGCAGGCAGGCAGACGTACTGGCCCTCTCCCTGGGTGTCTTGGTGGTGTAGACAGAGAAGGCGTTGAACTCGTTGAGGTTGGGCTCCATGTAGGCCACCGGCATGGCGGCCGCCAGGTGGGCCAGACACTCCCCCAGAGCTGGCCTCTGCCTGTTACAGTCAGAGGCTTTGTTTAGTTCCTCTGCTCTAATCCAACCTTCATTCACAATCCAGGCAACCTAATATGCCAAGTCATCAAGTATCATTGCATGCCTCATATCTCAACACGTAAGTACCATAATATGCTATGTAAAATGCTCATTTCCCAAACATCCTAAGTGCCTGAAATAAGAAGCACCCTAAGTTGCTCAGCAACCACTATAAGCCAAGTAACGATGAGCTAGATGAGGTGCAAGCACATGCTTGAGGCTCACCTCTCAACGTAGGGGTTCTTGACGGTCCCCAGGGAATAGATGCTGCACATGATGCGGTAGCACGACATCTGCAGGTCGTCCACTAGTACGACAGGGAAAACCCACCAAAAGAGACGATTTAACATTCAAACCAATCAACGACTGCATGAAGAGTATCAGAAGTATTGACTACGTGTGCTTGACCCACAGATGACGTCATCTCCGAACTGGTGCTGAGCGATGTGGTCGAACAGCGAGGTCAGCACGGGGAGCAGGGCGATGGTGGTGTAGTTGATGTTCTGGGACACGCCCTTCACTTGCTGCACAACAGAGGTCAGAGGTAACCGGAGGTCAGGGGCCTAATTCACCAAGCGGCCATCTTTGCCTCCGCCACGAGGCCACGAGGTGAGCAAGGCCCATTCACATTCTGTTTAGAACATTTCAGAAACCGTTGGAAATATGTGAGCATGTACACATGAATTAGCCCCTACCTGATTGCCTTTGGATACTTTTCCTAGTTTTAAGTTCTCCACCATTTTCTCGATATCATCTGCAGCGCTCTCGAAGAAGGAACGCAGCCCTGCTTTTACGATCTCAGGCCCCGATTTCATCACCGTCCTGACGATGGGCAGAAGACAGAGTTAGACAGCGATGGATAGATATTGTTTGGAAACCTAGCAGAGAGAACCAACTGTAGCCAAAATGAAATCATTGACAATTGATTTAACACAATGAATGGTAATGGCTGTACCTTGCGTCCAGAGAACGTGCCAGAATGTGGAGGCAGTTCACAATGGCTGGGGCGTCGGTTCCTACAAAGACACGTTTCATTTATTTGGTCGCTGTTGATAGAATATAATGTGAGAAAGGAAAAAACAGTGGAGGAATTTGGAGAATGGTTCAGATGCCTTACCAAAGAGAGACACTCTGTGTCTCACCAGAGCAGACATTTTACAGAAAATACTGATGAAGAAGAAGAAGAGGAAGAAGACAAGAAAACAAACAAGGCAGTGGAAGGAAAAGGGAACGGAAAGAAGTTCAGAGGAGAAAAAAGGAGGGAAAATGAATTAGAGGACATTGTGAATACAAAGAAAATGGTTTGGAAAATAGTCAACAATAGATGAAAAGAAAACTGGCAATCATGAAGACACATCAAATAATTATTGTGTGTAATGTAAGTTGTGAGTGATGCATTAACACGTGTCAGCAAAGCAGCTGCCACTATGAGAGCATGGACCTTGTACGCCTAGCGGCCATGGGGAACACCGCCTTCAGTTCCCCCGCCCAAGCGTTCAGAACCAAGATGGCCGCTTGGAAACTGAGGCCCATTACCTGGCTATCATCTCCTTCTCCTTATTGGAGGAGTGTCCACCGCTGCCCAGAACTTTGGCGGGCGTAGACAGGAAGTAGAGACAGTGGTTTTTGAAGTACTGGTTGATCAGGGGCAACAGGATCTGAAAGAGAAAAAGAAAGTAGAGACACACACACACATATACACACAGTTAGAAACAGTCTGTCTCAACAACAGTCAGCTGTCTTTGACTTCAGCGACAGTCGTCCAACCTTGGCAAAGAACTTGATTTCCTGTTCATGTGGGGACTTCTCCACTCGCCCACTGCTGACCACAGCCTCTGTAAACACACGTAGGGAGGACATAGTAGAGCAAAACAGGGCTGACACCAACCTTACTTCAGATTAATTGATTAATCAATCAATGTTACTAGCGGGAAATTCACACAACACAAGTCACCTGAGCAGAGAAAAACAACCCAGTGTTGGCATTTCTGAAGCAATGAACAGTAAATATTTTGTATTTGTTCATTCAATTAGAATGTATACATTTTTCAAATAAATCTCTTATCTCACTGAGTTTTATCTCCATCGGTCCCCACATTTACCAGATGAATAAACCCTTATGACCCTAATCTTCACGTCAGATATCTGCTGAACCCCTCTGCCCCCTCCATACCCAGATGAGCAATGAACTCCTGGGCGATCTCCATCCACTTGAGTAGCTTCTGCAGGAAGCCGTACGCAAACCTCTTCTCTATGGATGAGATGTCCGACTCCATGTCCTTCAGACCCCTGGAGGGATGAGAGCAGCCGGTCAGTCAAGCATTACAGTTAACAACACAAGACAGCTGACAGATAATGTTTCACCCGTACGAAAGAGATGGATATTGACAAAATTGTATACAAAACAATACAAATTGAAAAGATTGGAGTCTCTTCTATCTTGGCCTTGATGCTGATGAGCAAAACATACTTAATATTTAATTGTATAATTTTTTCGAACAGACTGAAAAGAAAATCTAAACAAATGTCTAAACAATGCGAAACAAACTTCTGGAGACATGGCATAGCAACTAGCTGACAGCCAGGTCAGCTAGTTGCTATGGTGATTTCGTACCACCGACTTGTCCGCGCACAGTCGATTAGCATTCCAAATGCAACAATGTGTTCAGATGGCTTTGAAACCTGGTGACGGCGTATCCGTTGAGCTGGAGGAACTTGAGGAGTTCATGGGCCTTCTCCCTGTCTCTGGCCTTCTCCTTGGCGGTCAGTGTGTCGTAGGGCACCAGCAGGGGATGAGTGCCGCCTCCTACACACAGAGAAAAAACACAGAAATCAGGTTCTCAATGAAAGCAGGAATCACCACCGTATTCATTCATTGTAGCACGTTGATAGGGTGTTGCTATGTCAGTGACATGGCATTCTGCATGGTGTTCTCATGTGCTACTAGGGTGTTCTAGGTGGTTGCTATGGTGTTGCTATGGTGTCCTCAGTGGTGAAGTCAATCACCTTTGGACTGTAGCTCCATCTTCTTCTTGCGTCCCCATGTGTTGTGGTAGTTCTCTGCCAGTTGTTCTGCCATAGACTGGAGACAGAGGGACACCATGAACTCAGATAAAAAAAACGTATATGTGTATGTGTATAACATACACTAAGACGTATGCAAGTGCCAAGATGAACTGCCATACCTGCAGATCCCTGGACAGAGCCATGTGTGAGATCTCAATGGGCTGAGGGCTGTAGCCGTGGCTGGGGTCGTAGGTCGCCTGGAACACACAAAACAACCATGAAAGGTCATCCCTATGTGACAGTGTTCAGTGGTTTCCATGATGACAACCATGTGTGGCTAGCCACTCTACCTGAGCAGTCTGGGAGATCTTTCTGGAGGCTGTCTTCTTCTTCTCCGTCTCCTCCTCCTCCCGGGCCTTATCCATGGTCCACTCCCACGCCAGCATGGCTTTGACGGACTCTTTGATTGGCCAACGGTAGATCTCTTTGTCCTATCAGGAGAAGAGAAGCCGCTGAGACCATGAGCAGAGAGAGAGAGGGAGAGGAACTGAAGGGGACTCTTGTTGAAGAACATCACGATTGTGGTCTTACCTTCTCTGAGAAGGTCTTGTATGGTCTCAGCATGGGATGTGTCTTTGCATTCTCATCCAGTACCTCACCGTAGGACCAGTTGTTCTGAATCTGAAACGCGACATACATATGAGTTAGACGGATGATCCTACTTATATGGTCCTATTTTTAAGGGCTTGCTCCAACACAGCAAGAGAAAAGGCTGTAAAATACAATGTCCGTTTAGAACATGTTGGGATATGAGAGAGTTAGGGAAGCATAAAGCGTAATAAAGCATACCTTCTCAAACGCCCATTTATCATGGGTGTGCTCAGCATATTTGTTGATGAAAAAATCCAACCTCTCAGGAATGATAGTGCTGCAACCAAAGACAGAATTAGCAAACACGCACTCTGTGAAGAGGTTGTATGATAGGATATCCCACTCCACTCCAAATCCATCCTCTACTTGAAACCCTTTCAGATGAGGCCCTCACTTGGTCGTCTCCACGGGCTTGGGGTCGAAGTTTCCCTCTGCGTCTACAGAGGCTTTCTTCTCGGTCTTGGAGGAGTAGGTGGCGTCTACGTAGTCTGGAGGGATGGCCCCAGCGATGGCGCAGATACACGGCATGGCGATCTTGAAGATCTCAGCGTCAAACTTCTACGTTTCCAAAAGATAAACACGTTACAGAAATTTCCAGAACGTGAAATGTCAATGGGTGAACAGAAACTATTTGGAAGGAAACACTACTTTGTGTGCGAGCGACTCAAAGATCCCCCAGAACAGCTTGCGGGTCAGATGCAGTTCCTCCTCTGAGGAGACACCAAAGTTGGCCCAGCCGTTGGGCAGGCAGTAGTACTTCCAGCAACGCTCGTAGTGATTGGTCAAGAGCTGCGGGAAACAGGAAATGAAAAAAACCCAGATAGTTTTGTTCCCTTGGAAATCACATTATTAAACATATGGAGAGAAGGACATATGTTGTCAACAGCGTGATGAGACCATTGTCGTCAATTTAAAAAAAGGCAGAAGTGGTGTATTTGTCGTACCTTCAGCGGCATCTTGGCGTACTCGTTGAGTATTGGAACATCAAATACCAGCCGTCTGAGGAGATGTTGGAGCATAGAGGGACGAAGATGTCTGGGGAATAAATAAGAATAATTCATTCACAACATTCATCAGTAAAACTGCCAATCGCTGCCAAGGGTTCCCCAAAAGGGCTATTAACTATTTCAAACCGGACAGTCAAATGTTTGACCTCCACTATGCTCATTGCCTTCCTCCTGCTGCTCTGACCAGGTGTCTGCTAATCTGTCCTTACTTGCAGAGGGCCATGAGGCACTCTTCGATGATGTCCCTCTGGGCCTTGGTGAAGGCGCGGCCGCGGGACAGCCGGTAGATGGTGTGCAGCATGGAGTCGATCATGATGGCCCGGTGGTCGCTGCCGGCGAACAGCGGCGCACACTTGGTGATGAGGGGCAGCACGGCCGAGCACAGGTACCGGTTCAGAGCCAGCGCCATCTCAGTGGTGCAGAAGGCCGCCTGGGGGAGAGAAACACCCAATATCGTGACAGATTCATGGTGAGATCGGTGGAAATGAAGGTCTCATCTGGAGATCATGGTCATGTTGGTGGAGCTGAAGGGTTAGAATAATCTAGAAGAACCACTAACCGTGTCCAGGGAGGCAGCGGCCCTCATGTCTGGCAGGAAGCCCACCTCCAGCACGTGGAGCAGGAAGTCCTGGTTGTCGATGCCGTACACTCTGTCCAGGAACAGCACCATGGGGGCCTTGTGGTCCGGCACGAAGCTGGCTGACATCTTGGGCTCGATGATGGTGTTGTCTAGGAGATGGGTTAAGGCACTACATTAGGTGCTGTTAGTGTGTTTACACACAGGGGAACCTGGGTAGGATGCCGTCAAGGGTGAAGCATATTTGTCATTTGTTATGAATTCCTAGTAATTCATCACAAGACTATAGATTATGCACACAAATAAAGTAAATGTCTGCATCATTCTGCCTTGCATCCACCTTTTCCAAACGAGGGGATCTGTAGAGGCAGACTGATGACCCCCACCAGGTCCTCGATGGGGACCAGAGACCTCAGGATGGCCCTGATCCTCAGAGCTTCCCCCTTCCCCGCCTGGATCAACTGCAGGATCACAGACAAAGAACACAGTACATTCAGCATTATCCAGGGGCAGGAGGGCATCACGGTTAAGGTTTTTAACGACTCACAACCAAAAGGCTCTGGGTCCGATGACCAATGTCTGAAGTCTAATTCTTGGCATCCTCGAGCCTTACCAGTCATTGAAGTGAATGTCAATTCACTTAAGTCGCTTGAATAAAAGAGACAAATAAATGACAGATAAATGACTGAACACAGTTATACTCTTGCTGTTCCCTCACCTTAGTATTTCACCAGTAAGCCTCATGTTCAAGTGGAATCCCACAGCCAATCAACATTAGACATAGTCTAGTAGAAGACAGCTTTACAGCTGTATGTTCTTGGGGTATTTACCATAGGTTCTGGGTATATAAACTTATAGAGTTCTTACGTGCATCTCTGGAGCACAGCGCCCCAGCAGGTCAATGAGGGCAGAGTAGAAGGACATGATGGCATTCCCCAGGTGGACCTTGTTCTCCTCGTGCTGCTCCTCACCTCCAAACCTGGCCAGCAGAAAACATAGTCAGACACACGAGAGATGGCTCTCATAAGACTTCACTTTGTTAGCTCAGTTCGTATCGTACCTAACATTTCTGAACGTTTTTTTTTACGATCGATCCAATGTCCAAATGAGTCTAACATTCAATGTGCATAATTCAACGTGAACGCCAACTTGAACCGCCAATTTTCAACATTCAAGGTTTTCAGGTCTTCAAGCTCCGGGTCTTACATGGGGAAGCGTCTGTCCTTCTTGACCGTGGGACCGTCTCTGGCTGGGTCTTCAGATATCTTGATGGCCTCCTCGATGGCGGCCAGCAGCCCGTTGCCGCCCTCCCCTCTCAGGGCCGGTCCGAAGCACTCGGGCCGGCGGATGAGCAGCCGCACCACCACGTTGGCGTTCTCCTCCACGCTCTCCCCTGTGGACCGCAGGCAAACACACGCTGGTGGTCAGGGTTTGCCTTCACACCGCGCAGGGACATGCTGCTGTCTCCGGGAATGGATTATGTGAGTGATGTTGCCATGGGAACAATTGATTGCAGTTTCACCAAGGCAATGTTTATCTCTGGCTTATTGAAAATACTTATTTAAAAAAACGTTATCAATTTAATTTAAATATATATTTTTTCTTTTACGGTATTTTGGGTTGTACTGTCCAATACAACCTAACTGTCTAACTGTCCGATGTTGAATAAGACTCATGGCGGTTCTATGTGAATGAGTCCCACCTGCTTGTTTGCCAGCAGATGTGCAGCAAACCTTCCATGAGTAACCCCTGATGAGGTCCATATACTATGATACATGCAACATGAGCGTGTTAAGGTTGAAGAGTACCGTTGACAAACACAGCAAAGCGGAGGAAGTCCAGGTACTTCTCCCCACCACAGGGGTTCCAGCCGATGTCAGGATAGCCCTTGGACAGCAGCATCGGGCAGCTCTGGAGTCCACATCCTGCCAAATACTTGACCACCTAGAGAGGTATCAAACACAATCAGACTTGGACAGCTCTGAGGGGTACATCCTGCCAAATACTTGACTACCTATTGAGATACCAATTAAAATCTGACTTGGACAGTTAATTAAAACTCATCAAAATCTATAAAATTAAACAATCCTGTTTAATCCTTGACAACCTAAACATGTTGAAAACAAATCAGACTTAGGCAGCAGTCTATGATGAAGGAGCTTGTTGGACGTGGACAACGAGTTAGTGGAGGGACAGGGTTTACCATCTCAAGGTCCTGCTCTTGCAGGGCCAACGCCAACTCATTGTTGTCAATACAGGAGGCAGCCGCCACGTCCAGGGGTGTGGAACCGCTCATTCCTGGCAGAGAATAAATCAAGATGATATCAACATGGAAGACATGGCTCAATGCTGTATTTCTATTTACAACAGCAGGGGAAATGAGGCTTGTGAACACTGACCGAGGCCAATGCCGCTGTTCTGCAGAAGGTAGTTGAGATGGTCGAACATGGAGCGCTGGTTCTGCCGACTGATGCGACAGAAGTAGCACAGGAACCGACAGCAGCTCGTCACCATCCGAGGAAACCTGATCTCCTGGGAAAAAAACATACAAGACAAAAACATTGAAAGACAAATACTGTATTCCAATTCCTCCTCAGGGTGCAGGATACTCTAGTGGTTAGTGTTTGACTGGGTTCAAATCACAAAGTCTGCAGGCTACCTGTAGGCTTCCTTGAGGAAGATCCTACCTCCTACCTCCTCTTTGAAGCAACCCCTACCTGCTCATTATTGACATAAAACAAATCTACATAAAACAGTTTCCTGCAAGTGGCTTTGGAAAGAAATGTCTGCTAAGTAGTACATAGTGTTGAATATCCTGAATATAGTGTGATTGCATGGCAGCATAATGAGGTGTCCAGGTGTACCTTTGAGTCGCCGCCCCCCAGCACGTTGACCATGACCTCCATGACGGTCTCATGCATGCCCAGGGCTCGCATCAAGTTGGGGTGCTGGTAGAAAACTTTATTGCTCATGATGTTCCTAACACAGGAGAAAAGGTAGGCAACGCTATTAATATTAGCTTCCTTACACTTCCAATCAAATCTATAACAAGGGCCCCTATTATACCCAGATGTATAGATGAACCGACCACCAACCATAGTGGACTGTACCAACTGGTAAGCTGATCGATCTAAGCCATGTCTAGTTGGACACTCCCATGTGTGATGTCACTACAGGGTCGATTTTGTAACGGCTTGTAATAATAGCTCATCAACATCCTAACCCGATGCTCTGGATCATGAGCCTCTCCTCCTCAGGCCCCATCTGGACGATGAGCAGCGACCGGATCTGACCCAGGCACTCCAGCAGGTCCATGATGTCCTGGATGGACACGGCGTTGATGGTGTAGGCCTTGGGCAGGGCCCGGATCAGCTCCCCCAGGCCGTCGTACTGCCGGTGGAGCAGGCTGAACATCATGCGCACCAGCTCGGGGTTCTGGATGAAGGACTCCTGGGCCCAGTGGATCATGGTGTGGGACACCAGCTCCTGCAGGGTGCCTGGTGGAGCAGGGGTTTGGTGGGAGGATGGTTTCTGTTATGGTGGTTCTGCTTAGTAGTCATGAGTCATGGGGTGCATGGGCTCTAAGGTCAACACCAGACAGAGAAGGGATTTAAATGGACAGAGAACGTATGGGGACTCGTCTCTCTCTCTGCTTCTGTATCTCATTGGGCAAAAAAACTGGTGCTGGAGCTGGTGATTTGAATTTGTAATGAGTACAGAACTTGATTGGCTAGTGAACAGCCATCATATGGTAAGGGTTACACCAAAACAATTTAATGAATGGGATAAGTGGATCTCAAGATTCATATGGGCGGGTAGAAGGCCAAGGATTCAATTTAAAACACTGCAACTGCCTAAAGAGAAAGGGGGTAGATCACTACCATGCTTAGCAGACTACTTACTATAAGGCAGCGCAATTAAGACCACTGGCATGCTGCTGCGATCCAAATTATACAGCAAAATGGAAGGATTTGGAAATTTCACAATTAGATATACCGTTACAATCTATACTGGGTAGTAAAATACTGTATGAGCAGCATTCTGGTGGCCTGAATCAATGGTCTAAAGTTTGCCTTCAAATTTGGTATAAGGAATGTAAATCGCCACTATTTGAAAGACAGTCTAAACTGCTGGGGTTGCTTTTGACCCCGATTTCAAGCCTGCAAGGATTGACGGGAGGTTTAAACATTGGTACAGAAGGGGAATCACTTCTTATTGTTCAATTTTATTGAAGGGAGAATTTGATAGTTTTCAGAATATTTCGGATACATATGGATTGGAAAAATCGGATTTTTTTAGGTATCTTCAAATCAGGTCTTATTTTAATGATGAGATAAAAGCAACAGAGGAATGTGAGCCTAACTTAATTAACATATTCATTGACATGTACAAAAAAAAGGACAATAAGAAACTTGTTTCAACACTGTACTCCCGTATTCGATCTAATAAGAAACACTTAACAGATAAGGTTAGATTAAGGTGGGAGAAAGAATCTGGAACTGTTATCACAGAAGAAGAGTGGTTGAATATATGCTCTGTGCAGTTAACTTCCACTAGATCCGGTCTTTGGAGAGATTTCTGCTGGCGGAATCTGATTAGATATTTCATAACTCCTAAGTTAAAATCTGTGCAGACAGGGGAGACAGTCAGTGGTTTATGTTGGAGGAACTGTGGAGAACAACTAGCAGACCATTTTCATATATTCTGGAGCTGCCCAGCTATTCAGCCATACTGGCAAGAGATCATGCGGGTAATCCAAAATATTTTTGGCGATGAAATTCACTGCTCTTTTTCCACAATCTATCTCGGCAATATTGCACCTCATTTACTGGTGCGAGACAAATATCTTTTAAAAATATTATTAGCAGCCAGCGAGAAAGCTGTAACCCGAAAATGGTTGCAGGCCACACCTCCAACAGAGACAGACTGGATAGATATTGTGACAAATATCCAAAATATGGAAAGGATGACCTTTTCTCTAAGTCTACGGATGGATAAGTATTTGCAATACTGGGAAAAATGGATTGTGTTTGCAGCCACAAGAGATGCTCACTGAGCCATTACTGTATGAACTGACTTGTATCTCCATCAGTATAATGTCTGTAAGAATGTGTAGGTGACCAACTGTTTGTTCTATGTTTTTCTGTATGTTGTATGTTGTTTATGTTCTTCCTATAAAAATAAAGTAAAAAAAAAAAAAAAGAACAGCCAACATATGTAAAATACATACTGCGGTCCCACAAAAGATTGACCATCCCCTGGAAAAGAGATCTCCTGTCAACACACTAGACTGGCAGCCTCTGTTACATACAGAATCCAGGCGGTTGTGAAAACACAAGACTACGACAGAGACGATGCTCACCAGGTTTCTTCTCTTCCTCGGCTTCAGGCTCCACCTCCACCTTCTTCTCCCGGAACCTCCTCACCTTCTCCAGCAGGCGAAGCAGCCGGCCGCGGAGGGAGGTGTCCACCTCCTCCCCCTGCTCCTCCTCCTCGATGTGAACGCCTAGCGAGGAGGTGAGAGGTCTGAGCGATCATCATCCAACATGTAGCAACCTGCCATGTTGGGCTTTCCTCTGATTGCTGATTGCTACTTATCCCAATTCATCACACTAACTCAGTTTGTCTTGCTTCTCCAAAATTTGGATTGTATGTTTCTATTGATCTCAGCCTCCATGATCTGTACGTAAAAAGTGAATATTGGTGGGAGGTGGACAGAAGACTGACCACAGTGTGCCAGCAGGTCCATGTGAAACACCAGCAGGGAGTCTCGGACCTCCTCGGGCACAGGGCACTCCTGTTCGTCCGAGCAGTTCTTGAAGTTCATCAGCATGTTGACCTGTGCGTCATAGGAGATACAAGGAGATTTACTTTGTTTATCTGAGATGGAAAATCTGGGCAAGACAACATTAGCTGTGCTGAAATGCTGCCGCTATACAGTACTACCTATGTCTGTGTGGAATCGATCCAAAACGCAGGCACTCTATGTTGACACAAAGAGCCTTTACGATATATTTGTTATATTCGATATACATAATATATTTGTGGTTGTGGTTCAACCGCTTGACCAATTTACTACTACAATAACGAAACGGTTTTAGAGGCAATCCTAGTGATGGGGATGATCTCCATCATGTGGTCTTCAACACTTGCTTCCTGTTCAATATATATATATAGTAACCTTATAATTTACAAAAACCTTAGAACAAACATTTTTACAAAGAAATGTGGAAAATTGCTTTTAAATGAGTCAATAAGTACAATAAATACAACAAAGCAATGTATTTGAACCAAAGAATAGCAGACGTCCTTGCTGTACCTGCTCCTGTGGCGGCGACCTGAACTCCCGGGTCTTGCGGGCGGTCTCAGCGGCCGACATGGTGAAGGCCAGCATGAGCTCGTTGTAGCGCTGTCTCTGGTTGCTCTGTATCTGGCAGACGAACTGGTCCGAGAACGCTATGATGGCCTCCACCCTGTGGCGCAGCTCGCAGTCACAGAAGTACTGCAGCAGAGTGCACATCTGGCGGAGAGGAAGACAGGACGGTACCACGCTTTACACGACAGGAACACACACACACCGACACGATGGATTATGGACTTATGGAGAGCATCTCATTAAGGAACGGAAATCCATACTCTGTTTTTTGGTCTGCGATAAGATAATAAGAAAGAGAATTAAAGAACTGAACTGAACCTGACTGGGGGTATTTTCGGTAGACCTTAAGAGATGGACGTGTACCTGCAGCTTTACAGACTCCGGGAGCTTCATCTGGAAGAGTCCTTGCTCCAAAACCTCCTTGGCCTCACCAGCCGCCTCTCCGCTCTTCACCTCCTTCTCCGTCTCCTCCGCGCCCTTCTCTCCGTTCACTTGCTTTGCCTCCTTGGCGACTTGTTCTGTCGCGTTGTCCATCTCATCCTCACCTTCGTACTCTTCCTCCTCGTCCTCCCCCACGCCCTCATCGTCCTCTTCGTACTCCTCTTCCTCCTCCTCCTCCTCAGTTGCATATTCCTCCTCCTCTTCGCTCTTCTTCTTCTGGGCCTTGATGGCGAGCCTGGGCGGGGCCTCCGCCTTGGGTCTGGCGGTCTCTTCGGCGGGGGCCGGCGGCAGTGGCAGCGGTTCGTCGCTGCTGAACACGGTGGGCTCGATCATCTTGAGGATGTGCCGGACGTCGTTGTCGTCGAACACGCCCATGATGAGCAGGGTGCTGACCAGCTTGAGGATGGGCACGAAGTGGAACTCCACGCTGCCCCCCACAGGGTCCCGCATGGCCTGGCCCCCGTCCTGCACCGCCTCCGTCACCATGTTCAGGGCTTTGGTCTTCAGCACCTGAGGAGACGCGACCGCATGGCGACGGACAAGGTTATCAGGGCACGGTGATAGCAGCACACTCACTCACTTGATGCAAACGGTTGAATCAAGGGGATTATTCCAGATGATTATTATTGTAAGCGATCATCAACACATCTGAGCGTCTGAAGATGAGTTCCCCAAAAACATTTATGTTTAAAAAAAAACATTAACTTCTGCACTGCAACTTCAATGATTGATTTGGGTTGTCAACGAGTCAGATGATCGATTAATCAGTCACAATAATTTACGAATCATCCATATTTTTCATGCCATATCAACACTGAATATAAATAACAACCCTAAAAGATAAATAACAAATAGAAACAAAGCAACAACCAAAAATAATCATAAGAATACATTATGACAATGACAACAGACTAAAATCCCGACAGACTATTTATCTTAAAACGTAACCCAATAAAACCCATGAATCCCTCATGAAATGGCCCACAACAGACTCCATCCCCTTCCCCTCTCGTCTCGCCGCCTCACCTCCAGCGGGATGAAGGGGCTCAGGGTGTAGATGTCCGGGTTGGTCCCCACGAAGCCCGTGGGCGAGAAGTGCAGCTTGGGCCGCAGGCAGGTGGTGAGGCCCACGCCGGGCAGCGCGTGCGACTTGTCCTGGTCCGAGTACAGCGTGATGCTGCGCGTCTCGTCCGTCATGGGCACGATGAACTCCTTGTTGGTGCCCAGGCGGTTCCTCTTGGCCGACTCCAGGTGCATGCTGATGAGCAGGTCGTAGAAGCCGCTCCGCATGGGCCCCGGCAGGTAGGTGTCCTCGATGGCGTAGAAGAGCTGCGACTCGTCCACGTGGCTGCAGAGCGCGTGCGCCACGCGGTTGTTGCCCAGCGCGCACACCGAGTCGTAGAGCTTCAGCGTGTGGTAGTGGAACTTCAGCAGGTCCATGCGCTCCGACAGCTCCAGGATGTCGATGCAGCTGGGGGGGGGAAGAGGGGGGAGGAGGGGGGAGGTGATGAGGAGTGTGACGGGTTGCGGTTTACAGAGGGACATGAATGTGGTGGACGCGATTTTTGTGATTACGTTGTGGATTTTGGACAATAGATTGAGGGTAACTTTAAGCATGGTGAAGATTAGTTACAGAGAAGATTGCAGTATACCAATCATTAATATTTGGGGGGTGTACGGTCACACGAAAATCAAAGTATGAAGAGTTTACAAACAATTAGGTTTAACTTTTATCCAAGCTCCTCCAGGCCCCAGAAAAAAACAGAAGAAGGACCGGAAGAAGGACCAGAAGGAGGACCAGAACGAGGAGAAGAAGGAGGAACAGAAGGAGGACCGGAAGAAGGACCAGAGTTCATACCGGTTCTCCTCGGGGATGTGCAGGGCCATCATGGTGAGGGGCTCTGAGCAGTCCACCATCCAGCCCAGCCGCTCGCTGACGCGGGACGTCTCCGGGGACAGGAAGTTGTTGGGCATGCGGCTCCAGATGACGGGGGTCAGCATCTGGACATCAAGGCGGGGCGGACACTGGGGCATGGGGTTCTTGCGCTCGCTGCGGAACATGGCTGCCGAGATCGGCATGATGTTCTGAAGAGAGTGAAGGAAATCAAATAATAATAACATTCAATAATAGCATTCAATAGCATTGATGTTATGTTAACAATCGATAATATTGATAATATTGAATTGATAATATTCCATTACTACAATGAATACACCACCCAATTTGAGATGTACTTTACTTACTACCAGATTAGCACGAAGATTAGCAGACACTGAATAGTAGATTAAGATAAGGAAATGCTGTTATCCATTGATTTCAAACATCCAAATGCTATCGGTACAATAATGTTTCTGTCCGGTTTCGAACCGGGGACCTTTCGCGTGTGGGGCGAACGTGATAACCACTACACTACAGAAACAACTGCGTAGAGAGGTTATACCGAAAGAGTTCATAATTTCAGTGGACATTGCATGTTTCTGATTTCAGTGCCTTCATGAATTCATAACTCATAACTGATTCATAACTGATGAGGTGCAAGAAGCCTAACTGCGCAGTATGTGTAGTGCAGTGGGTATAGTGCTTCACTAACATGCAAAAGGGAACAGCTTGGAATCAGCTTGCCTATGATTACCTATAATAAGAACATTTTAAGGAGAGCCACTTCAATTGAGTAAACATCTACAGGCATTTGAAAATTGAACGCCAAACCATCTAAAGCGTAGGAGCAAACAGTCAGCTCAGGTACCTATGTGAATTCTAAAATGACAAAATTTGTGCTAAGGCTCAAGAACTGCCATTTCACAGTTTCCGTAGTGTAGTGGTTATCACGTTCGCCTCACACGCGAAAGGTCCCCGGTTCGAAACCGGGCGGAAACATATTCTTTCTGATGCACTTTAGAACATTAACAGGAAAGCCACCTGTCTTGAGTGAACAACCGCAGAGCAGTGTTTTTATACATATATACTGGGGGGAAAGCATCTTGCTCAGGACATTGGGGTTCAAACTCAGAACTATCGGGCCAGGAGTCATGCATCCAAACAACAATACAATCCTGGCACCACAATAATGAACGATGAACGATGAACAGCAATAGGAAGCGGCTCTAGTGTTTAGTGGAAGTGACCTTGAGTTTGCCGAGCTCCACTTGGATCACGTTCTGATTGGACGGCAGGACAAAGACCGCAGGGAAGAGTTTGGTGCTGGGCTCCACCTGAGAAACACGATGTTACCAACAGGTAATACAACTATTCAAACTGCATTAAAAAATGTGTCCTTTTAACATCCAGCACTCTATCCCCCCTCTAACCTGGTAGAAGGTGTTGATCTCTTTCCCGTTGGCCGTGAAGTTCATGAGGCCTGTGTCGAGGTCAATCAGGCAGCCAATCACAAAGTCCTCCTGGCTGACGCGTGTCTGCTGGGAGCCGCTGAACTCCCCTCCCCAGACCATGTAGCAGTTACTACGCTTTATACTGCAGGACACACAGGAAGCAGACTGTTTATATACTGCAGGACACACAGGAAGCAGACTGTTTATATACAGCAGGACACACAGGAAGCAGACTGTTTATATACAGCAGGACACACAGGAAGCAGACTGTTTATATACAGCAGGACACACAGGAAGCAGACTGCTTATATACAGCAGGACACACAGGAAGCAGACTGTTTATATACAGCAGGACACACAGGAAGCAGACTGTTTATATACAGCAGGACACACAGGAAGCAGACTGTATTCATACAGCAGAACACACAGGAAGCAGATTGTGTTCATACTGCAGGACACACAGGAAGCAGACTGTGTTCATACTGCATGACACACATGAAGCAGACTGTGTTCATACTGCATGACACACATGAAGCAGACTGTGTTCATACTGCATGATACACATGAAGCAGACTGTGTTCATACTGCAGGACACGCAGGAAGTAGACTGTATTCATACTGCAGGACACACAGGAAGCAGACTGTGTTTTTACTGAAGGACATGTAGGAAGTGTGGGGATAATTTTCCAACATGGTGATGGATACCTGTCATGGATGTTTCCCTTGTCGTCCCCGACTGTTAAGGTCACGTTGCGGACCTTGGTGAGGTCAAAGTGGGGGTCGTGTTGGTGGTAGTCGGGGGTGATCCAGCCCACCCACACACCGCTCACCTCCTGGCCGGCAAACACACGCACCGAGTAGTAGTACTGGAGGTAGAGGAGGAAATGACATCGTTCACATTGTCGTCATCAGCGCCATCATCATGGGTTTTGTCATCATCAGTCTTTATCTTCATCATCAAGTCAACATTGTCTAGTTGAATTTCCCTTCTGTCAATATTTTAATATCTACTTCATCAATCACACTAGTATAATAGTATTACTTATGATAAAGTATGTTGAAGGTTCTGTGTGTGCAATTTAGTAGCAACTAGCATGAGGTTGCAGAATGCAACCAACTAAACCCCCCCCCCCACACACACACCCATCCCTCTCCAACGACTACTGTGGCCTGTATCGCCTGTATTGCGCAAGGTACCCTTAGGGATTTCCGTTTTGTAAAAAAGCAGCATTAATTAATGTAATTGCACCAAGGTCAATTTTTGACGACTCTAGGCTGCAATCAGTCTAACCATTCACAATTGTGTTTCTTTGTCATGGTCACCTGTACGTACACCTCACTACATTAGACCTATAATTATTGTTGTATATCTGTATCTGTATCGATCATTAATATTGATAGCAGTCGGCGCTACAAGCCAGGGTTTACATGCACTGCGGGATGAGAATATAAATGGCTTTTTTTGAGAACATGAGACTGTGCTGTTGTATCGCTGTATACCTTGGATACCAGCTTGATAGCCTATTTTTAGCTATCAAGCAGGGAATCAACCACAAAAACTAGCGTCTCCAAAACCTGGATATACGAACGAATGCACACCCACTTCATCAAAACCCCCTTCATCCACAAACTGCCACTTGCTGGATTATTTTACACTTGGATTAAAAAATTGGTTCTAAATTAATCCTCTAAATACATAGGATATTTTGGTGAAAGGACAGCTCATTGGCTATATGTGGTGCGTCCAAGAGAGGATTAAGCTTGTGTGGAGCTCTGCCTGAACAGGCGGTTGATTCTGATGTCCACGTCAGAGAGTGTTAAGTTTCAGTTGGACACTTAAATATAACACTCGTATAACTAATATAACTCCACAGTGTGTGTGTGGATGTGTGGCTCTCCATCTGAACCTGTGGTAGATTCTGATAGAGGCTGAAGCTTCTCGGACACGCTGTGTAACGCCACGATGTGTGTGTGTGGATGTGTGTGTGTGTGTGGATGTGGATGTGTGTGGATATATGTGTGTGTGGATGTGTGTGTGTGTGGATGTGGATGTGTGTGCAGCCCCTCTGGGAGCGGTTAATTAGGATGTCTGCATCCGAGAGAGGGTGAAGCTTCAAGGACACTTACAGTATGTGTGGTCGCATATCATATACAACATTGCGCATTGTAACGCCGCTACACAACTACGGTACCAAACAAAGAATCACCAATGGAGCGTAGACGGGATATCACTGCCATCCTTCCTACAACTATGAGCCCACCATGCAAGCAGACATGCAACATGGCGCGCTCCCTGGAAGAGGGCCCGCTCCCTATGTATAAAAATATATATGTGTATATACTGTATTTATAGGGAGCGGGAATATGTATAATTTATTCCATTTCTGCCAAGTCTGTTCCACTAGATGCCACTAAAATCAACACACTGCTCCTTTAACCTATATTGTTTGATGGTGACATACAGTGAGACAGATCATATAGTATAATATACTATAACATTCTAATACCAACAATAAGTAAGCATAATTATTCTATTCTAATTATTAACAACAGTGACTCAACAATCAAATATCATCTTACATGTATGTTTGTTAAACGTTAAAAGTGGGGCCTGAATCCATCTTGAGTGCAGATAGATGGAGATAGATAGATACTTTATTAATCCCCATAGGGACATTTTTGGCATCCAGTAGCATATACACACACATATATCACACAGGTAGAGGACCATAGAACAAAATTATATTTTGCACAGGGTGAGGAACATGAGGGTGAGATGAAGGGCCACAGTACCGTGGTGGTGTTGAGGATGATGTCCATGTCATCGCGGTCGTCGGGCACCACGTCCTCCATCAGCCGGGGCATGGTGGGGACCACCGGGGGGGGGCTGATGAGCGCCGCCTTCTTGGCCTTGAACAGGAACCTGCCGATCACATGATCACATGAACACGAGGGCCGCACATCGATGTATGACATACTGTACTTAAAGTGACATCACTGTATATGTCGGTATCTTTTAAATTATATTATTATATTACCAAATTATATGATACCAAAAGATGAATCCCGCACCCAATATGTATCCCACATAATTCCCACATAATCAGACATAAATCCATCATGAATCCCTCATGAACCCAACATGGAGCCCACGTGAGCCCAACATGGAGCCAACATGAACCCAACATGGAGCCCAGATGAACCCAACATGGAGCCCACGTGAACCCAACATGGAGCCCACGTGAACCCAACATGGAGCCCACGTGAACCCAACATGGAGCCCACGTGAACCCAACATGGAGCCAACGTGAACCCAACATGGAGCCCACGTGAACCCAACATGGAGCCCACGTGAACCCAACATGGAGCCCACGTGAACCCAACATGGAGCCCACGTGAACCTAACATGGAGCCAACGTGAACCCATCATGGAGCCCACGTGAACCCAACATGGAGCCCATGTGAACCCAGCATGGAGCCCACATGAACCCAACATGGAGCCCACGTGAACCCAACATGGAGCCCATGTGAACCCAGCATGGAGCCAACATGAACCCAACATGGCGCCCACACCGACCCTTTCTTGCGGCTCTTCTCCGTGGACGCGTCCTTCTCGTTCTCGCCGTTCTTCAGCGCCGGCGTCTCCTTGGGCACCGAGGCCTCCTTCTTCTCCTCCTCCTGCTCCCGGCGCGTGGCCGACTTCTTCAGCACCTCGTAGTCCGAGTCGGGGTCCATCTCCAGCACCTCGTCCTCGGGGATGGTGAGGGTGCGGGTCAGCGGCGTGGTGCCGGCCCGCACCTTGAAGGTCTCGTGGAACTCCACGGGCATGCTGAGGCGCAGGAACATCAGGTCCGTGGTGGCGTTCTGGGAGCCGAACGTCTTGTGGGTCAGCTTCAGGCAGGGGGCGCTCTCCACCGTGCCGTCCACGCGAGACAGCTGTGGCGGGACACCAAAAACGCATTAAAAAAAAAAAAAAATCTCATTGTGTTTGAATTGATGGCTGAAACGCAGCCATGTTCAGTAACACTTGCAAAAGCTTTGTACCACCCTAGATTATGAGTGAGGCAGTACCTCAAGGTGGGGGTGGTCAGTAGGCACGGGGATGAACTGCGGCAGGCTCTTGCTGAACCACATGGTGATGTCACGCTTCATGTTGATGGCGAAGGGTTCGAAGCCCTCCTGCAGCCCACAGATGGTGAAGTAGCGCAGGCTGCTGACGTTCTGACCCAGGTTGATGCGGCCCACCTGGGACAGACCCAGGCTGCACACCGGGATGAAGCCTGCGGGGAGAGGGGGGGAGGAGGGGGAGGACAGGGAGGACGAGGGGGAGGAATCAGCAGGGATGGCCTCCCGCACTGATTCACTTAAAATGGCTCCCTGTGTCACAACGGATAAACTATAAAATGGTATTATTAGCATGTAAAGCTCTTCATAATGTATCCCCTTTACTATGCAGACCTCCTTGTGTCTTCGGTTCTTTCTTGCTCCCTGCGGTATTCTTCAGCAGGTCTACTGGCGTTACCAGCCATCAACCTCAGCACAATGGGTGCCAGGGCCTTTCCCTTTGCTGCACCCTAACTTGGAACTCAAGACTGCGCTTAAAACCCATCCTTTCAAACCAGCCTAATCAATTTACCTGCATCAACTTATTTTAGACTATGATATGGATTTTTAACCCATCGCTGAGCTATGCTCTGTTACTTATTGAATGTCTTATTATTGATTGTAGTTGTGTTTTATTACAGGTGTATGTTTTAATGAGTACTGATGTTTTATTGTTTATTGTACATTATATTACTGCTCTTATATCGTGTAAGGTGACCTTGAAGTGCAATGAAACACGCCGTTAAACAAAACGTGTTCTTATTGTCAGTATCATTGCCGGGACCACTCACCCTCTCCTATCTCAATGTCCTTGAAGGCCATCTCAGAGCCGGAGTCGCTGATCAGCATCTCCCCGTTGAGGGTGAACATGATGTTCATCTCCGTGAGGTCGATCATGCAGCCCACCACGTCGCCCGACAGCCACTGGCGTCCGAACGGCTCGTTACCGACGTGCCAGCGCTGGGCCTGGACACGGGACACAAGACACATGTTTCTGTTCCACCGCCATAGCCAGGTCACTAAGCAAGCGCACGCAAGGGGTGGGGCGAGGGGGGGGGGCGGAGCTAAATCGTCTCCCATCCGTACCTTGAAGCCGTTGAAGACGTAGGCCAGCTCGTCGGCGCCGAGCTCGGTGTCGGCCCGGACGCTGGGCCGGGCCCAGCCCACCCTCATCTCGCCCACCGTCACCGCCTCGAACTCAAAGTACCACTTCCCCTGGGTCACGCCGTAGGACTTCTCCGCCCGGAAGACCCGGACCTTGTCGCCGCGGGCGCCCCCGGACCCGGGCCCGCCTGAGGCCCAAAGGGAGGTCAGTTTAGCGGCGGTGCAGAGTTAATTGGCACGGTTAATTATAGACGCGAAGGGAAACAGCATCCCTCCGCTGCGTCTATAATGTCACGCGTACGTGCAGGCGATGCAGGATTTTCACGGTGTGACCTTTGGATCCTTTGGATGTCACACGATGCATATTGAATGAGTGAGATGACATTATCGCAGTAATGTGGAATACTTGATTCTGATTGGTCGGTAACGTTCCAAGACGTACTGCGGCATTTTAACGCTTACAAATCAATCCGCTACAAATCCTAACAAATTAACAGCAACGGTCGAATAGAACGATCGACCAGCTGTTTCCTTGACAATCAGCTCAAAGCACTGCAGAAGAATATTACATTTTCAGTAGATTAAGGTCAACACATTATTGATGAAATCAACTCCATTATTGGAAAATAATAGACTGTGTTTCCCAATAAGGATAAACCCTGTGGTGGTGCTACTGTGCACACAGCCTCTACATGAAGAAATGGTCTGCTGTAGTCTGTAAGGGACAGGTGAGGAGAAACGTTGTGTGTGTGTGTGTGTAAATACGGAGTGGGACAGAGGATGGTGTCCCAGCCAGGGCCATAGAGTATGAGTGTGTGTGCGTATACAGAGTGAGACAGAGGGCCGTGTCCCAGCCAGGGCCGGGGACTCACTGCTCTCCTGGTCCGGGGGCTCGATGTTGTATCCATAGCCGATGAGCGTGCGTACGGCAGCACACACAGTGTCTCGGTTGGTCTTCTTGGTCTTCTCGTCCAGTAGGTTGTAAGGGACCAGCCGTGGATTGCGCTTGTTGTAAATGTCCTACGGGACGAGATTCATACGGTTTGAAGGCTATACTGCTTTTATATTAAATATGGTTTGTGTCAATTTGTAATCGAATTATATATGTATTAATTAATTAATTGCAAATTAAGAGTACGTGTTTGAGTTAAACCTAACATTTCATCCTTTTTTAATTTCTAATCTAATCAGATCATATTTTATGGATACATTAGGTATGTATCTGAATTAAATCTGAGCTTCTGCACTTCTTTCTTCATCATTGGCCCATTCTGAATCACAAACAGCAGGTCCACGTCCACATTTCACACACCAACACTAACTGCTGTAAACCATAACAACTGCCTGTGGTCACCTGCACGATGCTGTAGGTCCAGCCCTGCTTCACCCGGTCCCTGGCCCACACGTTGTGGCCGTTCTCCGCCAACCTCTCCACCAGCGTGTTCTGGTTCGGGGTCAGCTTGACGTGGTTCAGGTCCAGTGGAGCGGGCTTGTACCCGTTACTCTGAATATAACTGAGAGGGGAAACACGGTTAGAGGTATTGATCGCATGTGATCAGTGAGTATTGATTCAATACAGACGTGTGAGCCTTGTGGACATGGACACGCGTACGTTTTGGGCAGTTTGATCCTCTTCAGGTTCTCCTCTGCCTTCTCGTCGCCCATGCCCACATGGCAGCCCAGCGCCAGCAGAGTCCTGCAAATTAAACCCCACAGGAGGGAGTCAAACACACACAGGAAATACACACAGGAAGGAGTCAAACACACCCAGGAAACACACACAGGAAATACAGTGGAGATACAGCCTGGAAAAAACAAACACAGGGAATCTGGACAGGAAATATGGTGTGGAAAAAAACACAGGAAATCCAGGAAGGAGAATAGCAGCTGAAGGCCTGAAGGACTCACTTGAGCGTCTCCCCAGACATGGCCAGGTTGTAGTTCTTCTCTGGGTCTGGGAGACCCTGGAAGTCCACCAGGCAGGGGTGCAGCTTCTTGTTGTCATCGCGGACCTGCACACACACCACGTCGTCTTAGAAGCTTTGAATCACTTTGAATCACATCGCCATCAACAAAACGTATCTTCATTTTGGGATGAGAGGCCACTGACCGAAGCGAAGGTCCAGCCCTGCTCGATGCGGGTCACGGCCCACAACTCGTGGCTGTTTTCTGCTAGCTTCTCACGGATGCGCTCCAGATGAGGCGGCAACACAATCTGCATGGAGAATGGATTCATCAAATATGTCAACAGTGTCGTAAAATGAAATACTGGAAAATTGCTGCAATGCACTGCCTCCTATCATGCGCTACCGCAAATAATTAAACAACCAACTAACAAACCACCTATTACACTCCAATAGTTTCTCACACACAGACGTTTTTTAGAGGTTCAGTAATTTTTTTGCATTACTTCTTGTAGTGTAGCAACCATTTTTTAAGCAACTCTAAAATTGATGGCATGCTTTGAATATTCTCAGTCAAACTTTGCATAAACACATGTGCTAAAAGACTAAATGCAAACGTATTAAAGAGGTGCCACAGATGAGGTCTTCCTCTGAGAGCGTCAGGGTCAGGGTCAGTGTGGGGTGGTACCTGCACCGTGTCCACGGGGCAGGGGGTGAACGCGGTGTGGGACAGCGACTGCGTGGGCCCCAGGAGGTTGCGGATGCCGTTGAAGTCGTGCTTGTACTCTTTGATGGGCTCGATGCGCAGGCGGTCTCTAGGCAACACCGCCTCGTAGCATGGTGCGTAGCCCGGGGGCGGGAGGAACTTGAAGTCGCCGTGGCGACCGCCCAGCAGGAAGCGAACCCTGGGGGTCGAAAAAAAGGTGGTCGTTTTAGAGATGGACACATGGGTTGTGATATATCGTGATATGTGTAAAACATTACTTGGAACAGTTTTCATGTAGTTTAAGTTAACTGCGTGATCTGTAACAGATAAACGTATCTCATGTTAGCTGTATGAAGAGAATGCGGTAATCATTTCCCATTATGCTTACTGAGCAGTGTGATAATGTTCCCATCCTAACCTATGAATGACCACAGCAGTTTATATCATCTGTTATCACAAAACTTTTTGCTGCAGTCCCACCTTGCGGTCAACACCCTAAAAGTCTGCCTTATTCTCTGACCCCCTACGCGGGTCTTTGTTCAACTGCTGCTCCAATATTTCTTTAGTATTCTGCACTACAAATGCTCATGATTTAACCTTGCATGTGCAAAGTTAGTCCTTAACGCCCCACTGTGTGCACAGCTCTGCCTGCCAGCGTTCCTCGACAAGCTCCAGTGTGACGTCACTGGAGTGACATCACAGGTTCCGTTATGAAACATGTCCGTACTTGACTCCGGCCGAGAAGCTGACCACGGGGAAGAAGAGGCCGTCCAGGTTGAAGTTCTCGAACATGCCCTGCACGGGGTGGCCGTTGATGCGGAAGGAGATGCTGGGCACGCTCAGGTCCAGGCAGCAGCTCACCACGTCCTCGGCGGTCAGAATGTGCTGGTCGGGCGTGGCCACGTTGCGCGGGACGCGGCCTGCGGACGCCAACGCAAGAACATGACGTACGGGGCTCCGGGTTCACACAATGATGAGGCTACATGTCGTACTGTTGGTGTTTAAAGCAGCAATGAAATGTTGCACCTTCATATGAAAAATGTACTCTTTGTAAGTCGCTTTGGATAAAAGGGTCTGCTAAACGCCCTAAATGTAAATGTAAATGTTATTTGTGTCTTCTTATGTTTGATTTCGCTGTCCTGGTCATTTTCTGGATTTACCGTTTTTCCTGACTATATTGTATTAAAAAACAAACTTCTGTACTTTCAGTCGCTGACATTGTAAACGTATAGGGCACGCAACAGAGGAATGCGTCGCTGTTTTTTTTTTGTTGCCAAGAAAGGATAACCGTTAAAAAGCGCTCCATAAATATAGACTGCGTTTTTCCAAACGGTGACACTTGTCTGTGAGGTCACACGCCTCTCACATACCAAGGCCCGTGTCAAGCAAACAGGGCAACGGCCATCTGGCCGGGGGGTGTGAGGGGTTAGGTTTCTGGCTCAAGGACATTATGACTCTGGACATTATGACTATGGAACCAGCCACCCTTCAGTTGCCGGATCACCAGTGAAATCTATCAAAGAACGGAAAACTATAAAATAAATACTATTATTGTGGGGAGGTTTTCACAATAACATTTTAACTTGAGCTCCACGCTACCTGACCACAGGTGGAGGCCGTCGAAGCCGTAGGAGTAGAGGTCATCCCCGACCCCGTTGCTGCCCCAGCCCTCGCCCCCCCCGGGGTAGGGGCTGTAGCCCTCCGTCAGCGCCCAGCCCACGCGCAGGTGCACCGGCTGGGCGGTCGGGAAGGACTCCACGTGGTCCACCATCACCTCGAAGTACCACTTCTTGTACTGCGTGGAGCCCTCGCACGTGCCCAGGAAGATGTTGGGCCGCATGCTGGGGAGGAACAAGGCAAAGCTCAGAACCCTTCAATGTCCATAAGACAGACAGGAGTGACAGCAGCAGCATCAATTACACATTAGACACTTGGGGTCTGTTTGTCTAGAATCCCCGGACAAAAGTGCACTGCAGACATCAAAATAAATGCCAACAATGATTACCAATTGGTAATACCACTATTTGGTAGATGCTTTTATAATAGCATAATAAGGGCATCTTGCTCAGGGAAGCCGACAGGTCGACTGCGGACACTGGGGTTCGAACCCAGAGCCTTTTGGCCGGGTCAGCCCATATTTCCTGTTAATAATAAAAAAACCCACCTGGTGGCATAGTTGATGAGGTTGGTTTGTAGCAGGAGGTCGCGACCAGGAAGCAGATTCTCTGTGATGAGATTCTGATTGGACCTCACAGCCACACCGTTACACACACACAGGGAGCACAGCACATCCAGCACCTACACACACACACACACACAAACACACACACACGTTTACTTTAATACGTGATCATATGATGATGTTAAGTACTATGTGAGACCAGATGACCCCCTGACCTTGTGATTGCGTCCATGCTTATCCAGCAGAGAGATGATTGACTTGATGTGGTTCTCTTGGATGATGTTGAGGACCTCTGGACTCTCGATCAGAACACAGTACAGCACCTCCAGGATTCCTGTTGCAGGGCGACAAGCGGCAGATGAATGATCTGCAGGGCAAACGATCCACCGGCTCCCACCGGGCGGGGGGGCCGCCGTGCCCCTCTCACACCCCCCGTTGGGGAGTCAGAGGGGGCCGGACGTAGCGGGAGAAGCCGGGCCCCACCTGAAGAGGCCTCCAGGCGGTCCAGCTTGCTGACCAGCCAGTCCAGGTTGTCGCAGAACAGGGCACAGTTGGAGCGGTTTCCTCTGATCAACGACGCTTCACGGGAGGAGAAGAGAGAGACGGAGAGTACGCAACGATGAAGGTCATTACAGTACCTCGGAATAAACACATCCATAAATCAAACCAATGGACACTTACAATTCTAAAATGAATGAATAGATAAATACCCTGATAGTGGCATCAATTATTCAATCAATGAATCAGTCAATTGGTCATTCAATCGACTCCATCTATCCATCTATCCATCTTTCTAACAGCTCTGTCACAGGGAACCTACCAAGCAGTTCATACAGTAGATTAACTATCTCCTTCCAGGACTCAGCAGCCTCCTCTCCGGCAAACTCAGAGAAGTGTGCGGCCGTGTTGTAGACGTTGAGGCGGTCCACACAGTCCAGAACCAGAGTGATCATTCCCTGTCGGCCCACAGAGAGGTTAACATGGACGGCATGATGCGGTAGCTCTGCTGTTTTACCGTGCACAGAACATTTCATCTGGGAGGGCAAACGCCATGTAATGAAACTGTCTTCATGGAAATCGATTCACAGAAATGAATCTGTGGATCTGTGTGCTCATGAATGTGGCCTGGAATAAAGTGATCTGTCTTGTCCTGTAAGCTTCGCTCGTGACAGTGGAGCAGCTCATCTCATTGAGCTTCATCACCACACACAGTGTTACACAGTGAGGGTGAGGAGGAAACCCTTTCGGGGCTGATCTCAAGCCCACCTCCTCCTGGAAGAGGTTCTGCCGGTTCTTCAGGGAGCGCAGCTTGGACTGCTTCTCCTCGTGCTCCAGCTCCTCCTCAGGGGGTCTGAAGTAGAAGATGAGGTCCTGCAGGGACAGGACCACCGAGTCCATCTGCAGCGAGGCCGCGCTGGCTGACTTGTTCTTGCCGTTCAGGGCGTCCAGACCCCTGCGGACCACACACACACACACACACACACAGCAGAAACACACACACACACACACACAGCAGAAACACACACACACACACACACACACACACACACACACACACACACAGCAGACACACACACAGCACACACACACATACACACAGCAGACACATACACACAGCAAACACACACACACACACACACAAACACAAACACACAGCAGACACACATACACAGACACACACACCAACACACACAGCACACGCACACGCACACACACACACAGCAGACACACACGCACACACACACAGCAGACACACACACACACACACACACACACACACACACACACATACACACAGCAGACACGCACACACACACACACACATACACAGCAGACACACACACACACACAGCAGACACAACACCCTCAGGCATAGGGATCACAAACAGAGCTGAGATTCTGGAGACACGTGGAGCGGACTCCAAACGATGGTTCTGTTATTGTCACAATAGTTCTAGTTCTATGATTGTGGGCATCGCCGTCTAGGCTAGTTTAAACAGGTCCCGTTCATGAACTAGTTACCCAGTATTGTGGTTCTACTGGGTAGCGGTATTGACTTGATTAAATAGATAAGTTGTGGGATTGAGAAACCGAAGCCTGGGTCCTTACTCAATGAAGTGACTGAAGGGGCCATGGTTGTACTGGTCTGTGGTCTTACTTGATGAACTGGTTGAAGAGGCCAGTGGTGCTGTAGATCATCCTGGCAGCCTGTGACTCCTCCGTCTGGGAGCGAGCCACGGTCAGGGCATCGTCCATGTGGCCCTCTTTGTGGAGGATGGCCTGGCAGGTAGACACAACAACATATCCGTCTATCCAGATCCAGAACAATTCATCACCTTGAACTGAAAAATTCTGAATTGGACTTGGATAACTTGAAAAAACAGGTTGGCATTTGTATTTTGCCAGAGCTTTGTTGAGGAATCTCTCGCTCTCTCTAAATAATTTCTCTCTCTATCAATCTCACTTTCTTAAGCTCTATCGCTCTGTCACTGTCTCTCTGTATCTCACACCTTTCACTCTATCTTCCACTCTCTCTCTCTCGCTCTCTCTTTCTCTCTCTCTCTCTCTACCCCTCTCTCCATCAGCCCCCCTCTCTCTCCATCTAACACCAATCTCTCTCGACCATTGTATATCTCTCTCTACTTGTATCTCTCTCTCTCTCTCTCTCCCTCTCCTGCCATCTAACGCCTAACTCTCTCTACCTTTCTCTTCAGGGGTCCGAGGCGGGCTGACTTGGCGTCCACAGCGGCGTAGGTGAGCCACAGTCCGGTGGTGAGGTGCTGGACGAAGCACATGGACTCGCCGTACTTGATCTCGGGGATGCCCATGCCCTCCACGTCCCTCTTCTTGGCCACCTCGATCTTCTCCTGCTCAGGGGGCGGGGGGGGGGGGGGGGGGGTGAGGACCATCACAGGGTCAGAGAGGCTCGTAGGAACACACAGAGGTTGAACGCAACATGATGACGCTGATGAGCTGTGATTGGCTGTCGTGTCTTTAGAGAGGCTTAAAGACAATGGGCTGATTTGATTGTTGCTACAATGTGTCGGACTAATTATATATTACTAATTAT
>JAXIVH010000018.1:2324099-2351599 GCA_036785325.1 Urophycis tenuis | reverse complement strand
CTTACAACTGTGGATGTGCGACGCATGCCTATGCTAGCAGGATACATTTCAAACCGCTGTAGCTTTAGCGTTACGTTCATAAAAACATCTTACATCTTGTAAGATGTAAAAGGTAGTTAATTTAATTGGTTTATGGGTTGATTATGGATGAATTACCATATCCAGAGAAGTGTTGGACAGCATTTCCTGCAGAGCTCGGACAGACAGGGACTGCTCCAGTATGAAGCAGCAGATGGCCAGGTCTGGGGGAACATTCTACAAAAAAAAAGAATAGCCTCCTTTCAAGAAAACCACTCTGGAGACACAAGGGGGGGGGGGATGGGGTGGACGTGGACAGGAGGTCCCCGCGGCCTACCTGGGCATTGGAGGTGGTCTCCAGGAAACACAGGCGGTTCCCGAAGCCTTCGCAGGACAAGCACAACTTGATCTGCTCCTTGAGGATGGAGGCGGTGCACTGCAACACGACCTGGTCGTCCTGGGGAGAGCAACACAGGGACGACTCAGGGCTCCATGGTTGGACATGCTGTACGCACGGTACGCACGAGTACCTCGTACGGTCTCACTGTGATGGAGAACCGTGACTTGTCACCGGGTCCACGAGAAGACGAAAGCAGAACCTGAGATTCTTACATGAGGATGATGTGTTATACTTGTGATTTGTGATATGATATATTTTATATATTTTTATCTATGAATGAAATATGCATTATAAACAGAGACAAAGAACTAACACAAACTTTTGAAAGATTGGTTGTGTTTTTATTATGTAATTGAAATAACTACCCACTGCATGTTGTAACAATAGTCAACAGTAATACTGAGTTAAAAAATATCATGAATCCTGCACGCACAAAAAATGTGGCTTAACATATTTATACTTGAGCTTTTCATTTGTTTGATTGATTTAATTTAGTCAAACATTTGATTTCATTCATTCTGTTGACTATTTGATTTGATCGTATAAAGTCACAGTTCAGGCTCATCATGTTTATAAAGGGACTGGCGAGGAAGGTTTGACGACGTAACCATTCATCACCAAACCCTGCTCACTTCAACTCTGAGACAATTCTGCCTCGACTTGAGAAAAGTCAAAGCCATTAGGAACAGCGGCAAACAGGCACGCCTTATAAATAGACGAGAAGAAACAGCTGTTCAGCCTTCTTTTTACCACCTCCCATTCTTAACCTTCACTTGTATTTTCCTCCTTTGTGGATGTCCCAGCGCCAGCCGCCACTCACTGTACGCTCTCTCTCTTTCTCTCCGTCTCTCTCTCTCTCCCTCTCTTTCTCTCTCTCTCCATTCTGGCTCTAGCTCGCCTGCCACTCCTCTCTCGCCCTCTATTTCAGGCCCAGCACCTGCCGCTGACACATTCTCCCCCGGAAAGCAGCGGACATGTGAGATCAGACTGCTCAGCCCTGGCGTCCAGAGAACAGCTTCAACAACATGGCCTGATGCCACCTCCCTCACTGGTCCTGGCCACTGAACTGGTTTTGTCATCATGATTTTCACCATTGTTTTGATGTGGAGGATTATGTTACATGTATTGAGAATGGGCTTGCTTTATATCATTACGAGTACTTTTCTTTTGTCATTCAAGAGATGCTCGCAGGGCATTAAGGAACAGCTAGGGGTTAGACAGTGAACACAGACACATATCATTAAGGAGCAGCTAGGGGTTAGACAGTGAACACAGACACATGTCATTAAGGAGCAGGTAGGGGTTAGACAGTGAACACAGACACATATCATTAAGGAGTGAATACAGACACATATTAAGGGGCAGGTAGGGGTTTAGACAGTGAACACAGACACATCATTAAGGAGCACCTAGGGGTTAGACTGTGAATACAGACACATATCATTAAGGAGCAGATAGGGGTTAGACAGTGAATACAAAGATGTGTTATAAAGGAGTAGATAGGCGTTACTAATCAATTAATCAAATGCGCAGACAATAAGAAAATCTGGTATCTGTGGCTGTCGCAGGTCTGTTAGAAGCCCATCCAAACATTTCAATCGGCCCAATCTTTGGCCTGAATAAAAATTGCTTAGCTTAAAGGAGTAGGTGAACATATCACTGCCAACAAACAGCAGGGTTAAGCCCTGATGACACTTGTGCGTGCACACTTCTCTGTGCAAAGATCCCAGACATGGCCCTTTTGCCATCGCAGGCCTCATGTTGGCTGAGGTTTGCATCAGCTAATCTCTGAATGGTTAAGCAGGGGACAGGCATAGTGTTTGGACAGCCAGACATGAGAATACAATGAAAGCACCTGGCAAAGTGAAGGCAATGTATTCTTCCTCAAAAGGAAGAATCAATCTGCACATATTTGCTGTGCGTCCTGTCCATATGTCGTGACGTGGATCTCCACAGAAATGCTGCCCACAGAACTGTGAATCCAGCTTTAGATGTTCTGCTTTATAAAGAAAATGTAAAGGCAGGTCGGGGCAGGGGTCTTTCAGCTCAAACACCCCAGACTAGACTACCTCACGTAGTTAGATATTACTATGATTATTTAATGAGTAGCTCTTCACTCTTTGAGTGAAGCAGACAGATTTCAACTCTTTTTGATGCATTGAATTTAATTAGGGAAATCACACGCCAATTATATCAACCAGTAGGCTGTTTGGATGACATCATCACACGGTGCTACATTTTCACAAGGCTTGTCTCAATGCTGAATATTCACATTACTTGATTCAGGTGATTACTTGGACTAATGTGCTTTGGGAACACTTGTGATTCCTTAATTTTTAAAGCAATGACAATAGGATAGTGAATTGTTATGCTATTGCATTCTGTAACACAATGAAGGTTGACGGTCTGTGGTGAACTAGGTCTCCATTAAAGTGCCACATTGAATACGAAACAAATGAAAGTTATGAGTGAACTATTGTTAAATTAATATTAAAGTATAAGAAGCAGACTACTTTGACGGCTACAGAAGATAAACGTGGCCCCACTATAAACCCCCCTCACAGAATAGGGGAGTCCATATGGACTGAAGCAGGTGGAGAAAGGAACAAGACTTTGAAGTTGATAATCCTCATGCTGTAAATATAGAAACTCTAAGCTGAAGCGAAGGATGTACTGTATAAGACCCGACAGTGGTTCATCGAGCTGACGTCATGCCTTTCAGACCATTAACATTGTGATTATCTGATTTATTTCTATATCAGTGCTACTAGTATTTTGAAGAATTGCGACCAGTTGAATGATTGAATTCTTGCTACTTTAATAATTATCATTGTTACACTCATTTTATTTCTGCTATATTTGGTTATTAACAGCTGTCAATTGTCTTTACTTTACTTTAAAGCTGACAGACTGAACAAACTATCACTAGAGAGTCAAAGACTTCTCCCTGGCCCTGTTTGTTTACAACAGTGCTATTAAACAGGTGGTAGCCACTGATGCAGCTAAAACTATCTATTATTAGCTAAAATTTCACACCACTTAAAATAAAACTTGACCCAACTTGCTAAAGAGTTGGCATGGTCAATTTTGACTTGAACATCCTCTGTGTGTTCAATGTGGGATTCGTGTATTAGTTCATACTTAATGGTTAAGGTTATGAAAATCTTATCTTTCGCCTAATTTCTCAAACTAAATATTTTCCACAAAATAATGTTAGATGTCTTCTGTTTGTCACTACGGCTGTGTAAGGCCTAATTAAAAAATCTGCTGTTCCCAAGTAGTGTAGTGATACCATACCTCACACCCCAACCACATCTCAAATCACAGTCATGGTATTGAGGTGAAATACACAACCATGGTTCTAGAAGGGGACTTTCGGTTTATACCCAACTCTGCCAACATCATTATGACACTACAGTTTCTGCTATGGATTACAAAACCGCCTTGCTCATGGGCAGCTCACCTGGGGCCTTGAACCCTACACCCTGCGGAATTTGGTTTCATGTAATCAGCAACAGCGGAGGTTAAGAAACAGTCCAAGAGCTTTGTACAATGTTAGAACTGTCAATGTTGGGCGAAGCGTAACAGCTTTAATGCTACATGGCTAAACAATAACCTATCGAGCAACATGTAAAAATAGACAACAATGCAAACTAAATCGGCAGAAGCGCTTCACATTAATGTAGACACTGTGGCGGTCCAGCCTGGGTTTCTCAACCACTTCTTGCAGTTCTCGTTTCTTACAGAGGCTTTGGGTGACCCGCCGTACGGTCAACCTCAACTACAATGCCAAAAGCATCGCAAGTTCGTCAACAGACAACATTTCAACAGATATGCCGTTAACGCTGGGGAACTTACCGTGCGCAGAAACTGAATCTCTTCCTCTTCAGCCGCTTCAGCCATCCCTTCAGGACATAAGAGACCTGACCTACAGAGAAATAGAAAATAAAATCACCAGTTGATTCCCAGCCAGCCACCCTGAGCCTTGTCCCTGTGCCGGTGTCTGTGTGTGTGTGTGTGCGTGTGTGTGTGTGTGTGTGGTCAGTGTGTGTGTGTGTGTGTGTGTGTGTGTGTGTCTGATGTGTGTGTGTGTGTGTGTGTGCGTGTGTGTGTGTGTGTGTCTCTGATGTGTGTGTGTAAGTATGTGGGGGGTAGGGGGGGTGAGGAATGAAGGACAACATTGGCATGGAACTCATGAAGGTCAGTTGATCCAGAAGAGAGAGAGAGAGAGAGAGAGAGAGAGAGAGAGAGAGAGAGAGAGAGAGAGAGAGAGAGAGAGAGAGAGAGAGAGAGAGAGAGAGAGAGAGAGAGAGAGAGAGAGAGAGATTGACAGATAACTCATGTTCATTGTAGCATCAAATAAGGGGGTGGTGTCAAGTCACAGTCATAAACGTGGAGGGCTGAGGGGCTCTTGGGCCCTAGTGAGACAGCACATTTCAAATAGTTGTGTGACAATAGGTTATGGGCATTCATTTTTCACAACAGTCCAACAGGTTGAATTAGCATTAGCTTATTAACTAACAAATACATAACACTGTCTCAAGCCATATGTTTATGTTCGCCGAACGAAATTGGTCAAACTTCTACAGGTTGGTAAAACCTATTAGCTAGTTACAATAACAATATATGCGCATTACTTTACACATTACATGCATTATTATTCATTTAATACAAAGGGGAGAGCGATGTAAACAGCGAGTGCTGGAGTTAGCCCACCTTCCTCACTGGAGACAGGTAAGGAGGAGCCGTTAGGTTCCTAGGTTTCACCGCTATAACTATAGATTCCAGTTTCCATTTTTGCGGTTAAAAAAAAAAAAAAAAAAAAAAATCCAAGCCAGGTTTACTGTCATATACTCAACCCATGGCCAAACATATTTGGACCAACATACAGTCAATTTTCGGTCGGTACCCCCCAGTGTGGCCCCATCGCACTGCATGCTCAGTATACAGTGTGTTGGTTCAGCCGCAGGGGGCGGTAGAGCGGCGCTCTGCCGTATTTATCATGAAAGAAGAAGACGGTGGTACGTTCGCGATACCTTTCCTCGAGATGTTATAGGTGCACAAAGATCATTTGAAGGAAATGTTCCCAAACGTAATTTAAATGAGTCCGTTTTTGATTGTGAATGCACGTTAATGTAAACGTTTAGCTTAACATGTTGAAGTTGAATAAGAAAACGCGGTGACTCTGAGCTTCTTCTGGCCTCTTTACTCTGGAACGTTCCTCTGCACGTATCATGTAAGTCTTCCAAGATCATCATTAATGTACTTAGCTCTTATTTGTTTAGTAATTTGTAATTGTACAGCTTGTGGGGTTATGATATTTGCACAGTAATACATCAATTATTGGTAGCAGAGAGAGCCTTTCTTGGCAGGAGCGCAAAGATCAGATCTGGTTTCTGACCTAGTGACTTGGTCATTTGTCCCTATGTTATGCGTGACCAACTTTCTGCTTTCCGCCGAACCCAGCGACAGATGAGCATGGACGACCTTGCACACATGCTTACAGACCCTCTTGGTACAAGAGAAGAAAGTAATGGGCAGATCACAGAGGAATGTATGCTTGGGAACTGTCGAGTGAGTCTGCCCGAGGATCTGCTGGAGGACGTGAGTTACGCGCGATCGAATTGCTTTGTAAAGCATGTAATAAAATGTGGATATATTTTAACGGTATCTGATCGTACAATGTGTTACAGCCTGACATATTCTTCTCCGTGATGGGTGAGAGTACATGGACTGACGTGCTGTCAGACTCCCAGAGGCACCACCTGCGCCAGTTTCTGCCACAGTTCCCATCGAATAACGTCGCTATGCAGGACGGTGCCGTCAGTGACCTGTTCAACAATCAAAACTTTAGCTTTGGAAACCCCCTTCATCTGGCACAGAGACTGTTCAGAGGTGCTTCCTATTTAATATATTCAGATCTCGCTCGCCCAGTCTCACACATCGTTTTCAATACGACCGGAAAATGGTTTTAGTTTTAGTGTTTATTAATTGTGTTGTTGTTTTTCCTTGGCCCATGAACTCCAGATGGCTACTTTAATCCTGAGGTGGTGAAGTACAGGCAGCTGTGTGCCAAGTCTCAGAGGAAACGGCGGCTGTTCTCTCTACAGCAGTACTACCACAGATTACTGAAGCAGATCCTTGTTTCCAGGAAGGTAAAGGGACAACTCAGACGTTAACTGTAACAAGGGCTGTTTCCTAGAAAATGGTAGTACTGTGCAGATGTGTTCTAGCATTCTAAAAGCCTAAAGCCTTTTTTATGATTATACTTTATATTACTATGCTTTTACTATTGTCTAATGTTACTACTAAGCACTACCTGTCCATTACCTTGTTTTAGCTGTTTATGTTGTAACTCCTATCTTCTGTCCATACCAATATGATTTGATATGCTACTGGAAAAATGTCAATTCTTTCAAGATCAATGAAGTATTTATATCTGGTTGTTGTTGCATTTGTTATGTTGTGTTTTTGTGCGCCTGCCGACCAGCGTGCTCCATCGGGTCCTCTGCTTTGTGCGCCTGCCGACCAGCGCGCTCCATCGGGTCCTCTGCTTTGTGTGCCTGCCGACCAGCGTGCTCCATCGGGTCCTCTGCTTTGTGTGTTCCCGTTGTGTTGCAGGATCTTCTGGAGCTGGCCGTGCACAGCGGGCTGCACGTGCCGCAGAAGCGACCTCTGAACCCCAGGAACCAGCTAGAGCTGCAGGAGCCCCGGATTCGCAGGAGAGTGGGCCGCATCCTGAGGGAGGTGAAGGCCGAGTGTGGGGACAGCAACGCCTCCTCTGATGAGGACGGAGGTGAGTCACCTTCGTCAAGTCTTCGTCCGTAGCCTTCAGACTACATAAAACTCTATTACGTTGAAGGTGGTGTTAAAGCAAAACGCCACCGTTTGTCCATACTGAACTACGTTCTTCCCTGATCTTAGATGAGTTGATACATACCTCTCTCACTTTCGTGCGTGCACTCGATTGCTCTGGCGCGCAGCGCTACTTCGATAGCATGTAGCTTGGCCCAGTATATTCCTTAGGATCCAAACGGGGTGAAGTTAAAAGCAACCAAGCACTGCCACGTTTTCCCTATTTAAATACGGTTACATGAGTAGTTACACGACCAAAGTATGGTTACACAAAATGAAACATGGCAATTTTCTAAGCGGATAAAAAAGGATAACTATGTATGGCGAAATAACACCTGGGAGCACTTTGACGTCGGCGCAGTAATATCATCACTCCTAAAAGACCCTCTCCCCCTCCCCCTGTTACTTCTGTCAATAGAACCAACGTGACTTTTTACTTCAACTACTCGGGTAGTGCAGGTGATGGCGTGCAGGTCACGTTGGTTCTATTGAGGGAAGTAACAGTAATTTTACTGGCATTTTCCTTTAAAAATGAAGTGAAGCAACTGACAGGGTCTCTTTGATTGTACCATGTCCCAATCTAATCTATTTGATTATAGATTAAATTAAACTAAACAAAACTAAACAATACATGGCACCTTTTTAATTTACGAGTCAGTCCCTTGAGATTAAAAACCTGAGAGAGAGTACAAGTCCAATCATAATGCAATTAGCATCTAACCAGACAGTGAATGGTGGGGGAAATCTATTCAGCCTTTGTTTTACAGGAGATAAGCTGTCATGTTAAAGTTTGCCTGTTTCAACAAGCATGAATAAGGCTGACAAAGGGAAGCTTTAAAGAAAGGTTATCAGATTGAATGGCATTATTTTAAGAGCATTTAACTATCCTGCCCCGCTCTTTAAATGACTAAATCAATCTCTGCAAGTTACTTTGTATTGAAACGTTTACAAAATGGCTAAGTGCTAAACCGTGAAGTAATGGTGTTTTTGTTTTCAGAGTCATGGCCGCCAGCTCCTCAGTCCCCCTCCTCCCCCACCACCACCCTCCCCCTGCGCGTCCTGCCCAGCCTGTCCACCCAAGACATGAAGACCACCGGTCAGTGGCGCGGTCACCTTCAAGTCGTAATGAAAACGCTAACCCCATGTGCCTTCCTTTGTCCAGCACATGTATTTACAGACAGACAGACAGACAGA
The DNA here is from genome assembly GCA_036785325.1 of Urophycis tenuis. Lineage (NCBI taxonomy): Eukaryota > Metazoa > Chordata > Actinopteri > Gadiformes > Phycidae > Urophycis > Urophycis tenuis. The sequence continues at coordinate 2,343,132 of JAXIVH010000018.1, read as the reverse complement.
CAGAAATACTTTAATGACCCCTGAGGGAAATTGCATTTGTTACGTATACCGGTACTCCAGTTGAATGTTGAGGGAAAAGAAACAGTATAGAAGTAAAAGTAAAAAATGGTATAGGAGGGTATAACAATGAAATATAAATATATTATGTAAAAATATTCATATAAATCTAGGCATACACTATAGAAAGTAAATAGCACACACAAAGCAATAGCATATAAAGGTAATTGAAGTAAGTGAATGTCAGTTATAAAGTGACCACTAAAGTGATAAGTGACCACTTAAAGAGGGTGGGTAGCTGACTCTCAGAGGGAGGTGTCGTATAGTTTGATGACCAAAGAGGCAGGAATGATTTCGTGTGTCGCTCTGCGGTGCATCTCGGTGAGAGGAGTCTTCTGCTGAAGGTACTCCTCCGCTGGGCCAGCCTGGCATAGAGAGGGCGTGAGGCATTGTCCAAGATGGACCGTAGCCCGGACAGCATCCTCCTTTCTGCCACCGTCGTCAGGGTGTCCAGCTCCTCCCCACACGACGTCACCGGCCCTCTTTACGAGTCTATTAAGTCTGTAATTTACGAAAGCCTTTTCCTTGCTGTGGACAGATAAACACGAGCTGGGCGAGCGGGACTTGAAGACCATGCTGCAGAATCACCGGGAGAAGAGGAAGCGCCATCCGGTAAGTGCCTGCAGACAACGCGGCGGTGGCGGCCATGTTTGAACTATGTGTGTAACAGACGGACCCTCTCCCTCATCCCTGATCCCTCTGCTCTACGATCCGCTCCTGCCAGGACCACCCGGACCTCATCACCTCCGACATCCACCTGGGGAACATGCTCTCCAGGGTCAACATCGGTCGCAAGGGCTCCACTATGGGTCAGTGTATGAACGGGCACGGTGGTGCACGGTGGTTTACGTCGCTACGCGTGTTACGTTTAACGTTACGTTTAATGCCGGAGGACGCAGCGTTTCCACATCGTCCCGTTGCTCTTCTTCAGCGCTGTTTGACCTGGCGTTGCCCAAGAAGAAGATCAAGGAGGAGAGGAGGAAGAAGAGGCTGCGGGCGACGGTGAAGCTGGAGGCTGAGGACCCGTGTGAGGCCCTCATGGCGTCCGACGCCGCCGCTCTGTCGGCCAATCACGTCCCCTCGCTCCCCGACACGCCCACCCCGCCGCCGCTGGCCAACGTCAAGGAGGAGTGAGCCGCCTGCTTTTACTCTGAGATGAGATGCAATGCTGTGTTTTATGTACAGCACGAAATGTCAGTTAAATATACAGTGCTATATAGTTAGTACATACAGTGATACAAAGACTCTAATTACATACATGCATGCATACATACATACAGTACATACATACATACATACATACATGCATACATGCATACATACATACATACATACATACATACATACATACATACATACATACATACATACATACATGCATGCAGACACAGACAGACAGACAGCAATAGTTGGAAATATTTAATAATATATGCAGCATTATACTGTCAATAATCATTTACTGCAGCTTTGTAATTCTCCAATATGGCTTTATTTAGAGCATGTGCTTACTTAATCAATTGAGTAAACAAATCCTAGCTATAGGAATATATGGTGTCAATAAAGCCACGTTCAGTCCCTCACTGAGAGGACACAGAGGGAACGATGCAGCGAATGCAGGAAGTAAGACGTTGTTCTGTTCCAGGGTCATAGAGGAGTGCCAGAGCAGTCCGCCAGCGGTGGAGGAGATCTCCGTCAGCTTCTTCAACCTGCTGGAGACCATCATGAAGACGGAGAATCTCTCCAGTACCTCTCTGGTAGGATGCCGGTCCAGACGCTCAGACACGCACCTGGAATGTAAAATGCTTCTATTTCAGTGTTTACTGTATCTCTTTTTTTGTGTTGGATTTCCAGCTCGAGGAGAAAGTTCAAACGTGGCAGTCGTCTCCCGCCACCTCCCTCAACCCGTGGTTTTCCTTTGCTTCCTGTTGGTCAGAGTTAGTACTTCCTGCCCTGCAGTTCCTTGCTGGAGAGGCCAAAGGTCAGCCTGTTCTGTTCTGTTCTCTCTTTCACTCTCCCCCCTTTCCCGTAACTTATCCCAATAACCAGAATATAGTACACCCTCTGCATACAACCCTTGAACTGTTGGTGGTCATGGCTCACCACCAAGGGGAGCAGAGCTTTCAGCTGCTCTGCTCCTAAACTCTTGAACTCACTCCCATCTGACATCCGAAATATTGACTCCCTCCCTCAGTTCAAATCCTCTCTCAAAACCCACCTTTTCAGGACAGCATTCTCATTGTAGTTGTCATGATGTTTTTTCTTGCACTTTTAATGGTTTTGTTCTTGGTTTGCTCTTGTTTTAAATTGTAAAGTGTCCTTGAGTGACCTGAAAGGCGCTTCTAAATAAAATGTATTGTTATTATTATTATGGCTAAAGGCTGATGGTTCCACCCAGCTTTATCTATGTAATGTTGCAGGCTACACGGTACTCTCCCCTCTCCATGTGTTTCATTGTATTTCCTCCATCTGGTTGTGTCCCAGACGGCATGATGACGCTGCCCACTGGCTTCTCTCCCTACGTGGAGTTTGGGGAACACTCCCAGCAGTGGAGGTGGATCGGTAAGGCTCTTTGTTTGACCTTTTGGCTTTAGCTGTAATGCTAAATTGTCATCGAGTTGTTATGCAAACCTCCCCACCGCTTTATGCAAATGCTAAAAAAAAAAAAGGCAAATACAAGCTGGCAAACACACATACTTGGATACTGTGTGCATAAGCAGCACTGTGTTTATTTAGTAAACACAACAGCAATGGAAACATGGCTATTTTTATTTTTTTTATTTTTTATAATTAATCAATTGATTCAATTCAACCAATTCACAACTTCCAAATATCAATCTACAAAAATAAACAGCAGGTAAATACATATGTGTTTACATTATTGCAATCAGTTGATTAATCTTACGTACACTTTACTCTATTTTCATGCTATAATTTGCAATAGTGCCTTCCTATGCACAACGGACTAGAGTCGATCTGGAAATCAGCTCCCCTATGTATTGAATCAATGGATGCATTGTACGTACAGTACACATATGTATGTATGCATTGATTCTGGAATAGTAGTCGATTTTGAATAAAATCATGACCCCCAAAGAATCAATATTGAAGCGTGAGATACTGAAGGTTTAACACCATGATATTATATTTACTGAACAATATTTTTTATGTATTTATTTTTCGATTATTCTATATTCGTTTTTCTATTATATTATGACAGTAAATGTGTCTGTTTCAAGAATATAGTCCCACCTGCAGTACCCTCACATACCACCAGTGGGACAAGTACCACAGGCTGAAAAGCACTCAGACAATTTCTCTTGTGGCACTTTTGTTCATTGCTGTGGTAGTTGTAAATCTTATTTATGTTATTTCATAAATAAGATGAAATAACATAAATGTTATATCTATCTTATTTCACCCCTGTGAAATGTTTGACGTCATCTTACGTCAAATGATGAGAAAGCTTCCCTGTGTTTTTAGGGCCCAGTCTCGATGCAGAGAAAGATCTCAGTGCCTTGTGTCAGCTATGGATCGATTCCAAGGACCTGGTGGTTAAGGTATGATCTCAGCACTCAGTCATCGATGTGAAATACCTCAACTCAAACATTTGAAATACCTGCCGTCCTGTGACTTTCCCCCCGTGAGTATCACTCAGCATGATACGGTAACGTATCTTGTTTCTCTCACAGATGGAGCATGAAGACCTGTCGGAGATCACGTCCCCCACGCCCAGGGTGTACGTGTCGCCAGCACCGTGCACGTCTTACAACACTATCAATACAAAACACTGTGTAACAGAGCGTGACGCCTTGTGTCTCCTCCTCCCGTCTCCCAGCAGCTGGACGGACTACGTGGTGCGACCCAGCACCGGAGACGAGAGGCACGTCTTCCAGATCCAGGTCGGACACACGTTGAATTTGCCTTTCACATTTGGCCGCTTAGCATACTCCTTTAGCCAAAGCGGCTCATCGACAGGGTTGAGCAGTAGCGGTTCTACATTGAATTACGCCCCGGGTGAGATTCCCTCCGAGCGCCCCCCCCCCCCCCCCCCCATTTGCCCAAAGAATCAATATTGAAGCGTGAGATACTGAAGGTTTAACACCATGATATTATATTTACTGAACAATATTTTTAATGTATTTATTTATTTATCTCGTTTTTCTATTATATTATGACAGTAAATGTGTCTGTAAATGTGCCCCCCCCCCCCCCCCCCCCAAAGTGCCGCCCCGGGCGGCTGCCCGGTCTGCCCGTGCCTAAAACCGCGAGAGTTGGATTTCAAAGGGCCCGACACAAGGAATTTTGAGTCACGACAGCAACAAGGAAAAACGAGACGAGAAAATGTGCACAACGCGATACATTGTGAATTTGAAAACAAAGCACCCCAAAGGAAAAACTTCTGTTGTTGGTTTTTGTGAGACCGGGCTGTTCATGTGGAAACTCATCTGATGCGTTTATGATTATCCCCCCCCCGCCCCCCACACACACACACAGGAGCAACAGCGCTACGACCAGCCGCACAAGGCCTTCACCTTCCGGATGCACGGGTTCGAGTCGGTGGTGGGGCCCGTGAAGGGGGTCTTCGACAAGGAGATGTCCCTGAACAAGGCCAGGGAACACACCCTGCTGCGGTCCGACAGGCCGGCCTACGTCACCATCCTCTCCCTGGGTAAGATGGGACAGTGTGGCGGCTGGGGTGCTGTCGCTACACATCACTGCCCATACAACTGTGTTACCTGTTGTTTTGTTCTGAGCTGTGTCTATTGTGTTGTAGCTCATCTATTCTATTAGTGTGAATGGTATGCCACTGAAAAACTGGAAATGATCTCAGTCAGGATCAGCCAAGTCTCAGTTCATCTACCAATCTGTTCGATTCCCTGCCGTAAGGTACTGGGTTCGATCCCCAATTTCCACCGCCTAACCGCAAGGCATTCGTCAGTAGGATGCCGTAACACCTACCAACTCCCTGAATGGCACTCTATAGAAATTAAGTTCAATCGCCATCTAGGAAACTCGATTCACAAAACCCGATTTGAGCTAGATGCTCTTTGGCTTGTGTTTTCATGAGTGGTCCGCAAGTGCTTCCAGTGCTAGCTGTTATCCTAGCGACCAGATTCTTGTGTAAACGTGTTGGCTGTGTTTCTCTCCTGTGGTCCCCAGTGCGAGACGCGGCTGCCAGGCTTCCTAACGGCGAGGGGACCCGGGCGGAGATCTGTGAGCTCCTGAAGGACTCCCAGTTCCTAGCCCCCGATGTCACCAGTGCCCAGGTCAGAACCACTCTGCTGCGGGTTGAATTTGTATGTATTTTATCCGACTAGATGCCAAGATCGTTGGACGAGTATGAAGTGCATGACTGTCGTGCTGTGGGTTCACTCTGTCGCTTTTGGGTGAAAGTGCTGCGTGAACACATTGTAGTAATGTGAATCATGTTGTAGGTTAACACGGTGGTGAGCGGCGCGCTGGACCGGCTCCACTACGAGAAAGACCCCTGTGTGAAGTACGACATCGGACGCAAGCTGTGGATTTACCTGCACCGCGACCGCAGCCAGGAGGAGTTTGGTGAGACGCACATCACAATGGAATGGGATATGCTGTATGCTTTATTCATCCCAGGGGGGAAATGACAGCTCACAAGTACTGACCGTAGTATGTATTGGAAAGAGACGAAGAACTCAAACAAGAACATGCGAAATCCTATGAAAAAAATACATCTGTATGCACAATGGGAATGGCACAAATGTAAATGCATCATGTAAACATTATGGCGGCCGTGGTTATTGACTCACTGTGCTTCATTATTGACATGAATCTCTTGGGTCATCATCGTCATGTTTTCCCCGAAAAACATTGTTTTTGAGAAAAAAAACAAACTATGGTGGTTGACATAACCAGGGCAGACAAACTGTGTTGCAGAGAAACCCATTTCCCTGATTTCTCTCTTGTGTCCTCCAGAGCGTATTCATCAAGCCCAAGCAGCTGCAGCCAAGGCCAGAAAAGCTCTCCAGCAAAAACCCAAACCTGCCTCTAAACCGGTGAGCACCAGAGCCGCCGCGGTGCTACGCTCTACACCGCGTGCTTCAAGAGTCACGTGCTGTGCTGTGCGGCGTAATTGTGTCTCACTGTGACTTCGCCGAGTTTCTTGTGGGTGGATGTTCCGGTCCGACCACTTTTACTTCATTTGTTTGTGTTGTTTATGTTCCCTCTGCGATCCTGTTTGCCCTGCTGGCGTTGTGTTTTTGTTCCGTGCCGAAGTGTTAACACGGAGTCCCAGCACTCATGAAGTAATGGTGACGTTGCAGAAGTCTGGGAGTAAGGAGCCGGGCGGTAAGATCCCGGGCTCCCTGGAGGGCGGCGGGCCGGAGTCCAACCCCATGTCCCCCATCCCCACCACCCCCAGCACGCCCGGCACCCCCAAGTCACCCCTGGCCTCCGCAGTGGGCACCCCCACCAAGACGGGGGTCCCGGACACGGCCAAGAGCAGCCCGGGGTCAGTGGAACCATAAAATGCTGCGGATGTGAATGTCGTGAAATGTCGCGATTTGGGGTTTTCAAATGTTCCTTGTGTAATGCTAATAGCCATATTTGCACTACATTTACATTTATGCTACAACTGTGCTATAATGTGCTATTGTGACGCTACATCTGTGTTACAGTTAAGCTATAGACTGCTACAGCTATACCATGTTGTGCTAGAGTCGGCTATAGCTAGATCCTACACTTGGTTACACGGTTATCAGTTATCCTACAGTCTGTTACAGTTATCAGTTATTCTAGTTATCCTACAGCCTGTTACAGTTATCAGTTATCCTACAGTTATTCTACAGTCTGTAGAGTTATCAGTTATTCTACAGTTATCATACAGTCTGTTACAGTTATCAGTTATCCTACAGTCTGTTACATGTTATCAGTTATCCTACAGTTATCCTACAGTCTGTATAGTTATCAGTTATTCTACAGTTATCCTACAGTCTGTTACAGTTATCAGTTTTCCTACACAGTCTGTTACAGTTAACAGTTATTCTACAGTTATCCTAGACAGTCTGTTACAGTGATACTACAGCTATGCGTCTGCGTGTCTCTTCCACTTCATCCTACCGACCGGGTTGCTGTGCTCCTCCCTCACCCCCCCCCCCCCCCCACCCCCGCTGTGTTCTCCCCTCCAGGGTGCTGCTGGTGGCCCCTCCCTCCATGCCCCAGCTGGGCTCCCTCCTGCCCAGCAGCCAGGTGGGCTCGGCGGCCGCCCAGCCCACCCCCACCTCCTCCCACCAGCACGCCGCCCGGCTGGTCAGCCACCTGGCGGCCGGGGCCCTGCCCCAGGTCCGCGTGGTGTCGGCCCAGCCCGGCCTGGGGGCCTCCGCGCCGGCCACCCTGCTGCACCAGACCCCCCACCAGATCAGGGTGCCCGTCTCCATGGGAACCAAGGGCCTCTCGCAGGTACGCGATGAACCCCTTGGCGAGGACGTCTATTTCGGGAGGGAGGGAGGCATAGTCACCAGTGGATTGGGGGGTTCAGTGCTGAGCCGGACGGTCTGCGGCCACCCTGAATGTGTCCTGAAGGGAGACGCCTAGCCCCTACCTTCTATTTAATGACCCTTCTCTGCATTCACCCTCCTACCTAGCCACTCTGCATCCACTCAAAGTGAAAGCATCTCCTGTTGACTCGATGGCGTTACTGCTATTCCAATATAATCTCTGTGGGTTGCAGACGGTGGTGTCCCTGCCCCTGAGGAGCCAGGCAGGGAGCAGCCCCGTGCAGGTCCCCACCACGCTGTCCGTGTCGGCCCTGGCTGTGGCCAAGCCCCGGCCCGGGTCCCCCGGGAGCCCCGCCAAGACCCTGGCCTCCCCCGCCCTGCTGCAGGGCATGACCGGCCAGAGCATCAAACAGGTGGGTGCTCCGCCCTCCCACGTATTCATAATACACTGAGGTATTGGGGTGCAAGCTCAATTTATTCACAATAGATGGTAACCATTGGTGGGATTGCCTCGTGTTCCAGGCATGAATTATGGAGCCTTGAACTGAACAATAAAAAAAAAAGTAATATCCACCCTCAATATCTATATCTTCACTCTACACCACTAACACCACTACTGCTGTGCGTAGAGCTGAGATGGTGCTGCGCTTTGCTCTGTGTTAAACTTTACCAGACGCACACACAGACACACTGGTGCATGATGTAGGCCTCTGCTGCTACCTATTGCAGCCGGAGTCAAGCCTGGATATTATGTTTCCATGGATGCTCGATTCCCCTTTTCAGCTTGTTGGAGACTAAGCCCCAAGGAAATGTTTGCTGTTCTTCTTTCTTCTCCTACCTGCGATTGTCTTTTTTGCATACGGATGCAAATTCCCTCCGCGTGTATTCTCAATGCAGCACTGTGTGTGTGTGTGTGTGTGTGTGCGCTTTAGTTTAATTTTTTTTAAAGGTGTCCATTACCTCATGCTTTGAGAGGCCATATGAAGCGGTGTTTAGGCTGTACACTGAGCCTCCCGTAAGCTGCCGCATTTGCAAGTGAAAGTGAACGTTTGGGCAGGGTGCCATTTTGATCATGCAGAGAACCCTCTGCTCACTGCTGCTATCCAGCCCACCAGTTTTGAATACATCCATTAGTGGGTTGGGCCGCCCAGCCTCCCCAAGAGCAGTCCATTCTCTTTATACATTTTGATAGGCTTTTTTGCTTTAATGGACAGTGGACAGTGAAGACAGACAGGAATGCGAGTTGGAAGAGAGCGACAATAACATGGAGCATAGGAGCCCCGGGTCGAACCTGTGTCACTAGGAGGACGTAGATGCGTGCTTGGTACACAAGGGCATTGAGCCACTTGCTGCCGGGATGATTCTCGATCAATCTTGGTTGATGCTGATAATGTTTTTATGGACATTAATGCCTCTATGGACTGGACAGTGGACAGTGAAGTCCGATAGGGAAGGTCTGTTGAAAGTAGTGGTCCTATGTGGCATTAGTCTCAGAAATCAGACCCTTGATTAATATTGGCTTTGTATTTGTTTCAACCAATGACACTGCCAGAGGCTGGAATCTGGCAGCGTAATTGGCTAACGGCCGACACAACCTCGGTCAGCGCTAGTTGACTTTTCTGGCGGGGAGACGAGATGAGCCATCAACATGCTTCTCATGCTAAATTTCTTGTTTCTCTGTTTGGTTCCGCAGGTGTCCATCACCGGCCAGCTGGGCGTGAAGACCACGGGCGGCGGCGGCGGCGGCGGGATCCCCATCACCGCCACCAACCTGCGGATCCAGGGGAAGGACGTGCTGCGCCTGCCGCCCTCCTCCATCACCACGGACGCCAAGGGCCAGACGGTGCTGCGCATCACGCCCGACATGATGGCCACGCTGGCCAAGTCTCCCGTGGCGACCGTCAAGCTCTCCCCGGACTTCCTGGGCTCCGCGGGCCACGGCGGCGGGAAGAGCATCTCGGCCACGCTGCACGTGACCCCGCCCCACTCCTCGTCCTCCTCCTCCTCCACCACCCTCTCCGGCCTGGTGACGGAGGCCGGGAAAGCAGGTAGGACCCCGCCGGTGGTGGGGAAAACGTGTCGGTGCGCATACGATTATCCGCACACAATAGTTGGGTCGGGAAGAGGTAGGGGGCGAGGGCGTTTACGCTCCCAGCTGAAAGGTTACCGGGTTTGATCCCCGATGTCCGCAGCCTCACCTGGAGGTCAGTTGCTAGCTGAGTGAGGTTTTAATGAAAGCATCTGCTCATAAATATAAATACAGAGCTTATGTTCACATATGATAGCGGACCAACCCTCAAGGCTCCAAAACATATGAGGGCATCCACCTTCAGGGGTGCTGATCAAACGGGGCGATGCTGCCGACTGCTACTACGATGATGAGCGCTAACTGTGGCGCGATGGTGCCGCAGGTCTGAAGGCGGGCTCCGCCTCCTCCTCGCTCCTGAAGACGGCGGCGGGGGACACGGCCATCCGCCTGATGCCCACGCTGGCGGTCACCGTGGGCGACCAGAAGACCAGGACCTTCTCCACGCACGTGACGTCGGCGCCGGGGGACACCAAGGGCGCCGCCACCATCCGCATCATGCCGGGCCTGGGCGTCATCCCGCACAAGCAGGGCCAGACCATCACCATGACGACGGTCGCCGGCAGCAAGCCGCTGACCGTGTCGGCCGGCCCCGGCACGGTTACCATGGCGGCGGCCGGCACCCTCGGAACCAAGGGGATCACGGTGTCCGCCTCTCCGCTCGCCATCGGCACGGCGACCGCCACGGTGCGGCAGGTGCCCGTGAGTGCCACGGTGGTGACCACACAGGCGGTGAGTTGGAGGTTTAATGTTAATGTTAATGTTATGAGGTTTAATTGACGGATCTGGGTGTATCTCAGCTCGGCCATATGAACGTCGTCATGTCATGATGTGCCCAGGGTTGATGCTTCTTATGTCATGTAAAGAGCCTGTGAAGCTGATCCACTGTCTGCTAGTGTTTCCTCCCTAGCCCAGTGGTCCCGGTTCTAATGCACTTCCTAACCCCTACGTGGTTGTTAATTTTACTGTTTGATTTGTACCCTAAATGCTTGTGGTGCAGCCCATACCTGCAAACTTGTCGCTTTTCGGCTACAATCGCCGTTTTTTGGGTCAAAGGGGTCATTCACGTGACTCGTGTAGATCCGAAGAGTTTTTGTTTTGGGGGGGGGGGGGGGGGGGGGGGGGGGGGTCGGGGTCGGGGAAGGCTGCGTTGGCTTATCAAGTGGAGGCTGAGACACGCATGCCGGGCCGGCCAGGCAAAAAGTGAGTTTTTTGCACGTGTAGAGTGACAGCAACAGAGTGCAAAACATTTTTTAATTTAGTTTATCAGTACTTTGTATGGACTTATCGTCTCAATTTTCATCGTCATCGCGATGTGAGCGTTCATGATAAACACATCGCAAAAGCTGGTCTGTAATGCGATAAGTTCGCCACGCACACTCGGGCCATCCTTATCCTTAAATCATCCTTAAATATTGTGGTTTGCAGTAACCCGACCCACCCTGTCAATTTAGGACCGACCCAAATATTTATTTTTCCCTTTTAGTCCGACCGACTTGCCGGTTGTAAACTTGCGTTAAGACCGTCCGTTGTTTTTTTTAACTCTTCAAATAACTAATGCAACTACAATAAAACCCTATTAATTATATTTTAGAAGGTATTGCGAATATAAATAGCCTACATACACACGTAGGCTACGTTCTTTCTTTTATATTCGCTTCATTTCATCAATGGTTCGCGCTTGTCTGTTATGATGGCTGCGGCTGCAGTAGGTCCTAAAGAAAATGTTCGCAGTCACCGTTCAAAGTTATAGAAGGCTAAATTATTACTTTGGGTTCATGCACGGTAGCAATAGGTCCTACATGAAAAAATGCATTGAAATATCTCGACACCGCTATAAAGTGACGTGTCGACTGACGTCAAGGAGACCACTAAACTTTTACGGGATGGAGACGCGGTCAGTGACGTCACGATATGCAAATTTGTTTAAATTCATATTGACGTATTCACCATGACCAAAATTTTACTCTTTTCTTATTTATTATCGCAAGTCATATCGTCATCGCAATATTGAACAGTGTGATCGCACATTTTCACAATGATCTGGTCTCAGCAGATACCTTGACTCTGTTGGTTGTTATGTCATATTTGGAAGCTCAATCTGTAACTTTTTTTCATACAAAATCTCACCAGAAGTAACCATTTAAAGGGTTATTTTTCAAATTTTTCTTCCGGGGGGGCATGCCCCCGGACCCCCCTACTGTTGCTAGTTTACCGACACACAGCACCACTGCTACAAAAAAATCTAGGGGAAACACTGAGTATACTGTACTATAGGCATACTATATACCTCCAGAAATCCTACTGTCAAAACGCTCAAATTGCGTACTTAACATATTTAAATCACAAAAAAAATTCTTGGGGGGCCCCATTACGCTGTCACCTTTTTTTCTCTGACCAGTTTGCAGGTCTGGTGCAGCCGTGTGCTGGTGTATCTGCCGGGTGTATATTCTGTGTTGCCCAATTACACGACGTAATACTCAACTTAAGCTCCTCCCCCGCAGGGTAAGCTCCCCACCAGGATCACAGTGCCTCTGTCCGTCCTCAACCAGCCGCTGAAGACCAAGAGTGTGGTGACCTCGCCCATGGTGAAGGGAAGCCTCAATACAAGGTGAGCTCAGAGGAGACCGTGAGCCGACTCCAGCTCAACCCGCTCCTGTCCAACAGGCTCAGGCTGAGTCCACACACACTGAATTAAGGGTAAAGGCGCATTTAGCAGACGCTTTTGTCCAAAGCGACTTACAATCAGTACATTTGTGGGGTTCGACATGTGGACAGTTGGAGGAGGGGGATCACGGGCATCGAACCTCCAACCCTACGGTTAGTGGACGACCTGCTCTGTCCACCCGCTCCATACAGTACACTGAGCTACTGCCACCCAATACATATAAAACAACAATTGCCATGAGCAAATGTAGGCAATAAGGTCAGCATTTTCCATAAGTTTCGCCTGTCCAATACCGAAAATGCTGCTTTGTGTGAATGAGAGGCCAAACCCCTTTACAGACGAGATGCTGTGAGGCGTGTAGAAGTTGAAGATGGCCACGAGGTGAATAAGGCCCCATAGACTCAAGCCTGTGTCTGTGTGTCTGTGTGTGTGTGTGTGTGTGTCCGTGTGTGTGTCCGTGTGTGTCTGTGTGTGTGTGTGTCCGTGTGTGTGTGTGTGTAGCCTCAGCAGCCTGGGGAGGAACATCATCCTGACCACCATGCCGGCTGGCACCAAGCTCATCGCCGGGAACAAGCCGGTCAGCTTCGTCACGGCCCAGCAGCTCCAGCAGCTGCAGCAGCAGGGCCAGGCCACGCAGGTGAGGCCGCCCGCCGCGTGGCTCGGGTTCACCGCCACATTTGAATTGGCTCACGTCATGTGACCGGGGGCTCACGTCATGTGACTGCTGGGTGGTATTTGTGGCTGTTTTGAGCTATGAACAACGTTGTAGCTTCTGCGCTTGAAAGGTTCCCTATAAATACATGTAATTTGCATGTGTGTCATGTGACTGGATTTGCATCATGTGAATAGATATGAATCTTCTGAATTGAAGCGTTTCATATTTGCTCACAATGAACTGGTTACTGGTGTGTGGCTTTTAGTGGGTTTAGAGATAAAACCTTTTATAGGCAATGCTACAACTGACCTTTGTAGTATTGACTGCAGTTTGTACTTGTAGCGATACTTAAGCAATAATATGCTAATGCTTATAGTAACACGTAAGCAACTTAATAGCATGGATTCAAAGTATATCATGCTTATAAGCTAGTTTGACCAAAAATATATGTGCCGATAAACTGATAGCATGATTAGCTAATAGTATTATCTATTAGCTATGCTTCTAAGTAATTTATATACACAAGCTACAGCATAGGTTATAACTATTGCCTTTAGCTAGTTTATAACTCAAACTATGCCTTCGCTTACTAGGTCGTTTAAAAGCCCCCTCTGGCCTCACTATTGTGACAGACGTACACAGCATGGCCAGGGCTTTGTGCTGTTCTCTAAACGTGTTGAAACCTCTTCCAGGTCCGTATCCAGACAGTTCAGACCCAGCAGATCCAACAGCACATGGCGTCGGGGTCTGCTAAGTCTGTGTCCACCGTCGTGGTCACCAGCGCACCCTCGACAAAATGTCCTCCAGACCCCCCAGCCGCACCTCAACCGTGATGCCATCCCATGATGAACTCCATGAACACTTAAAGAAACACGGTCCACTGGTTCATTTGTGTACGTGTCCTGTGTGTTTTTCAAAGACCGGTCCTTGGTTAATTTATGTTCAACAACATTTGATACTTATTCTCGGTTTTGGAAGCGAGCGTACAATAATGACAATAGACACTGTTAATATAATTGTTATCTTTGTGGTTGTGTCTGTACAATGCTAATAAATGGCTTTGCTTTCTGACTTGGATGTATGTGCTCACCTGGAGAACAATAATTCATCTCAAACATTAACTCAAAAGTGATTTATTCGTCAGTATGGGTTTTCAGGATTTCATAAGATATGGCAATTTGTGACATACAAAAATGTAATAATTGTTTACATTTTTAGAACATTATACTGCCTAGCTTTTCAAAAATGCATTTCAGTTGCTATGTAACAGTGTGTTATAGTTTGCAATCAGCATGGCTTTTCGTTTCAGTCTTTCAGTTGAACAATTCTTACATTGTAAAATTATCTACAATTATGTACAATTCCATAGTGCTAACTAATTAATGCATTGGAAATATATTTTCCTTGTTTTAAAAATGACAATGGATAAATGTTATTGTGTCATGTAGGTGCCTAAGTAAATTGCTCTTCGTCCGTGTCGTCTAGCAGTGCTTTCTGGGAAGAGTTCGTGGTGTTCCTCATTCCAATCTCGACGTCTCTGCTTGCTCCAGACACTCTTTTCACTACTCTGTTGAAACAAAAGAAAGATTTTATTTTTTATAAAGGACTTCAAGAAAGCTATTAATAATTAGCTGCTAAGCAAATGTGATGCTGTTGACATAAATTAACCCCAGATTCTGAGATACAGTTTCGATACGGTTGTTAATATTTAACATCAAAGTAGGCTACTCCTTTAACGTGCACTGATTAATCTACACTGTATACAGTATATGGAGATACCTTAAGCCAACACATAACCACACCTATTAAATACACAGCCGAAACTAGCCGGATTCAATGTGTAGCCTATTATGATGGTCCGAACTTCTTGGAAAAAAAAAAACATCCTTTGTAAAGGTTTGTTTAACTAAATGTTGCCGGTACGCTGTCTGATAAAGGTTTGTCAACCCCCAAAAGCACTCACACAGTGGAGTAGGCTACACATTTCTCACAGTTATTATTTTTACTCAAATGTATAAGGCTTTTTATAAACGGGGTAAATGTAATACGACCAGCTAAACACGTTTTTCCAGAGTGGTAGTTTTCTATTGGCTGCGCAGCCAGCCTCAGTGAGTCTCAAGTGGGTTTGACAGCCTTCGACAATGTCCGTCGCACTTGCTCCGGTGTAACCCATGAAATAATATGATACAATTATTATTATTATTATTATTTATTTATTTATTTAACCGGAAGGCAGATGCTATCCTGCTAAAACGAGGGCTTACTTGCCATTTACGCATGCAAGGCCACTCAAATGAAACAGTACTGTATATTGTTATTTCAGCGTTACTTACAAACAAACCAGGAGTGCTGTGATACTGATGATGAGCATGGCAATGGCTAAGTGCCAGCAGAAACACATGGTGGTAAACATGATGTTGTTGTGCAATGTTAAATCCCACTGTGGTCCACTTAAAGGGTACAGCACACACCCAATCTGAAAACAAGATCAATATATGAATAATAAACAGGTGTGTTTTGGTGTCAGACAGCAAATGGTAAATGCAGCATTGAAGCAATGTTTTAGTTTTGACGGATGTTGATTTTGAAACTGGAATGATGCAACTCAATGAATCATGAATTAACACCATTTCAAATCTTCCCAATTGTGACATCACAAGTGGGACCCTATACAGTGACACTATAGGCCAAGTGACGATATATGGTAGAGCTACCCTATTGTGACATCACAAGTGGGACACAGTGACACTATAGGCTAAGTGACAACATATGGTAGATCTACCCAATTGTGACATCACAAGTGGGACCCTATACAGTGACACTATAGATTAAGTGACAATATATGGTAGAGCTACCCAATTTTTACGTCACAAGTAAGTGGGACCCTTTACAGTGATACTATAGGCTAAGTGACAATATATGGTAGACCTACCCTATTGTGACATCACAAGTGGGACTTGTGAAGTCACTAGGCTAAATGTACCTGACTGGCAACACTATAGGCAAGGATATGACAGTGTACGGTGAATCTAGTGACATCACAAAAGGTGACATCATAGAAAGTCTCTGTATCCACCACTGTAGGGTAGGCGTGTGCTTGCTGGTACCTGGAAGAACCAGGTTCCCTGCAGGAAGAAGAGGCAGGCCAGGAACAGCTCCAGGATGACGTTGTCCCTGACAAACATCTGCAGCATAGCGTTAGCCGAGCCCGCGAACACGGGCACCAGCAGCAGCGTGTGCACGTGAGCGTCCAGCGGTGGGCGGCTGTGCAGGTGATAATAGAACAGGAACCCTGAACGAAACAGCGAACGGCGAATGAGTCTGTGCCATTTATAATTCTGTACTACACTGTACTGTACAGTACAGCAAAGTATATACTGTACACTGCTATACTGTACTCAACTGCAATGCATTATAATATAGCATGGTATACGATGCATATATTGCACTACACTACTGTAATCTAGGATATTAAACCATAATATACTGAATTATAATATAGTGTAGGGTACTTAACCCTACCACACTGTACTACTCCACAGTATACTGTAGCATAGTGTAATACAGCATATTATACAACACCACGCCATACCTTCAGCGAACAGTGCCAGAGACACGGAGAGCCGATCGACGCCGAGGTGCGTCGACTTGGTCACCGTCGTCATGACGTTGGCGAAGCCGGCGATGCCGAAGAACAGGTACATGGTGCTGTGCTGCCAGTTCATCAGCTTCACCCACGAGCCGCTGCCGCGGTCGTAGAGCCGCGCGTGGGGCCCGTCCACCACAAACTGCTCCACCATGATGCCTGTGGCCCGGGGGGCGACATGCGGGGAGAGAGTTGGTCACGGGGGGGGGGGGGGGGGGGGGGGGGGGGCGGGGGGGGAGATTCACAGGAGGAGGTCTGAGTCGTATACAACAGGGGGCTAGGTCGCAGGTCACATATGGGGTTGGGATGGAACACGCATTGAGGACTGGGGTTCCACGACATTTTTTGGCCCCGTTTTTAAGTCTCAACATTCATATGACTATATATTCTATATAGAATATATATTTATAGTCATATTTTTTGCATGTTCTTCTACACACAATGTTTAAACTCCATCAACGTGTGCACACAATAGCAATGTCCCAGCGAGTGTATGGGGGGCATCACCCCCACACTAAGTGATTTACTTCACAAAGGGGGGATACATATAAACAAGACCTTCACTAAACTATATCATCAAATATCTATACCTCATGAATCTCCCGTGACCCCCCCCCCTATATATGTAAATCAGGTGACCACCAAGTTGAGGTCCCGAACCCACAAGTCACACTTAAAAAGTTAAGAGGGGCGCACCAACCGACAAAAGCAGCAAACATTTCGAATCCCCCCTCGACGTATTCCATCTTTTTGAGGTAGGGGGGCGTCTTCTGCTTCCCGGCAGTCTGCCGCGTCCTCCAGAGGTGACACAGCATGTATTTGACGGTCAGCCACAGGCCATACAGCAGGAAGAAGGTGCCCGGGATGGCATGGCCTCCAAAGTTGGCCATCTTTTTACATAGGTCTTTAAAGAAGTCACAGCAGCAGACCCCAGAGACCCCTGGGATGGAGACGAAGTGTGAATACAAACCCTATGGTTAATGTCACACGTCACACAAGATACTGAGGGAAACACCAGACAGCTTGATCAGGAAGGAGGAACAAACGGCGGGGTCTGAAGTGTAACGTGAGGGGGAGAGGTTTAGTTTGGCTGAAACCAGAGCGATACATGGAGGAGAGAGGAGAGATGTTGAAACACATGAGTCAGCTTCTGTCTGGCACCAATCTGTATCTGGAGACCAAGTCCAGTACACAATTTGTTGAATGTTTGCAGCCCAGTAATAATACATTAGGAAGTGCCAGTTCACCCTGATTACCGCTTCTCTGGGAAACAGGAGTATTCTGGGATGTTTCCCACAATCGTTGATAGGAAAAGCGTTTAATTAGTTTGCCCTGAAAATAAAACAAATTCACACAGTAATTCCACAATGTCGGGGCGGAGGACACAGGATCTGATACACAATAATATACACCCTGTGCTGCCATCCCAGCCTGCGGATCACATGACAGCCGGTGACGCTTTAAGAAAGATCAATAGGGGTTCTAGCGAGAGCCAAGAAGTGGGCTTGAAGGGTAACCTTGTATTGTCACTCTAGATAGAGGTGAATACTGCAAGCACACTTTGCTTTGTAATCACCAACGCTTTTTTTGGGCACAGTATAAAATAGGATCCATGCAATGACTTTGGCGACGAAACCAAACGTCTCCAAGACTGCAAACATATATTCGCACTCCACCCCGTCAAACTTCCCTGTCAAGCGTCCAATGAAACAATGACTTCAGGAATGTCCTGGCATGCAGAGGAGCGACCAACGCCCATCGGAAAACGAATGGCGACACTTAATAAAACCTGCCTGGTCAGTTGACACTGCATCTGTTATGGTGCTATCTACGCCTGAGACGACAAGTAATTCAGCCAGCATCTTCACGTCTTCATTCAAAAGAGAGCTTGGTCGATAAGGTACACTCTGCACACTGCATCCTTGAAAGGCTTAAAAATGTGCACGATAGAAGCCTCTCTGAGTATTGGTGGCGAGACCCCCCCTGACTCAGACATGTATAGGAGTGAGGGAGTTTGGCTGGGAACATTGACAATAATCAATCTGGGTAGCTGTCTGGTCCGGGCCTTGCCTGATGTAATAGTGCATTGATGTAACAGCCTGACTACCCCCTACAATCAGGAAAGGATTGTGGAGCTTCTGCCTTTGATCAAAGCCAATGGCGGAAGTTTCAAGATTGTAAAAAATAAGAAGAAACATTTTAGTGTTGTCCTATGGTGACTCAAAGGTGTACAGATTATAATGATATAAAAAGTATCAATGATTTCAGAAGGATCAACATATTCCACAACCCCCTATCTGCTAGGAGGTTGGTATTCACCCTCCATAGGGGATATTGTGGGTCATCTAGAGGGAAAGAGAGCTCAAGGAGTGAGCAGGATCAGATTCCACTTTACATGTAGTTGTCTTTGTATTTGCACTCTGCACAGTGACAAAAAAGTTGAATCTAA
>JAXIVH010000018.1:2279099-2319099 GCA_036785325.1 Urophycis tenuis | reverse complement strand
ATGTAGTGTGCATAGAGTTTAGGGCTGTGCTGCATGGAGTCTTGCAAAGGGATTTGAATCCTCATCTGCTTTTCATTTGATTGTACCTCTGTTGTCTTGTGTATCTATCTGTCTGTCAGCCTATCTATCTTTTTCCCTTGATCTTTTTATCTATTTCTCCATTTATTATCTATCTATCTATCTATCTATCTATCTATCTATCTATCTATCTATCTATCTATCTATCTATCTATCTATCTATCTATCTATCTATCTATCTATCTATCTATCTATCTCTCTTTCTCTCTCTCTCTCTCTCTCTCTCTCTCTCTCTCTCTCTCTCTCTCTCTCTCTCTCTCTCTCTCTCTCTGTCTGTCTGCCTATCTGTCTGTCTGCCTGCCTGCCTGTCTATCTGTCTGTCTGTCTGTCTGTCTGTCTGTCTGTCTATGTATCCATCCATCCATCCACCTACCCACCTACAAACAGACCACCTGTCTGTCTGTCCATTGGTTATCCACCTCCCTACTAACCTAACCCTCTGTCCGTCCGTCCATCCATCCCCGTAGCGCGTCACGTTGTGTGTCTGTGTTGTTCTGTGTGTGTGTTCTCCGAGGGAGCGAGGTGTGCCTGGCGGTGCAGGTGGTTACTCCGCAGTGGGGCGGGCGTCGGCTGTGTTTCCAGATGTCAGCGGGGGTGCGAGTGGCCGCGTTGTGAAGCTTAATGTCAGTTTCCTCATTAGCATTCCTTCCCCGTAGCACTGGCTTATTTATAAGGGGGAAGTAAAAACTAGATGCTAACGTTATGCTTCCTTAATGAGGGGTCCAGGTAGCATGAATGTTGGCTCTATTGTTTGAGTAAAAGTGCGGAAAAATATTTGATGTTTATCATTTCATCAGAGGTGGAATGCATTGTTTGAGTTGGCTGCATTTACTCAGGTTGGCCCTAATTCTGTCTTAAAGAGCTTTTTGTTTTTCAATTTTTTTCAGTTTGATACATAATACTACCAACAATACCACAGTGCAAGCAAAACAGGATATTCCACCCTCACAGTTAAACCAACAGATTTAGGCACTAGGGTGGAATGTCTTTCATAGCAGAATGATAAGCCATGATGATTAAGCACTTTTGTAAGTGTTATACTAAAATGACTCATTTGTCAGTGTATGTATGTATTCATAGAAGTTGAAGTGGAGGATTAAGCTGTGATGAAGATGGAATTGCCCCGGCCAGTGTCCGACGGGATGCAGCTACCCTCACCCTGGGAAGAAAAGCCCAGAAGTACGACTGGCACATCGTGCACAAAGCCACAATAACACCGCCACCACCAGGCAGGCTCAGGTCTCGCCATCCCTCCCTACAACAAGGCAGCACAAGAGATGCTACAGTCTATCCCTGAGGACTTGTCCAGAGATGCCTGGCTGGCAGCATCCTGGAAACAGCCGTGGGAGACGGCTGGGCCCTCCCGCATCCAACGATACATCAGGGACCCAGGAGGCAGTGTAAAAGGAGAAGGCCTGCCACGCCACCTGTGGACCTCACTGAATCGTCTACGTACTGGGGTCGGCCGCTTCAAGTCATCTCTGAAGAAGTGAGGGCCTATCGGACAGTGCGGCATGCGAGTGTGGCGAACCTGAACAGACTGCCGAGCACATGATCACCGGCTGCCCCCTATACAGCCCACCCTCAGAAGATGGCCTCTTTGACTTAGGAACCGAGACGAGGGCGTGGCTGCACAACACCGAGTTGGCCATTTGATGATACACGAAAGAAGAAGAAGAAGAAGAAGAAGAAGATGATAATGATGATGATGATGATGATGATGATGATGAGGAGGAGGAGGAAGAGGAGGAGGAGGAGGAGGAGGAGGAAGATTCTTATTGTAATGATCATTATTGCAGTGTTTAATTAAAGGTACAAACCATTTAGACATTTGTTAATGCAGTAATAAGCATTGACTAGCTAAGTAAATGAACAGATAAATAATGGTCTAGTGATGTTTTACTAATGGTGTTTATGTTTGCTAATGTAACTACGGTAATGGTGTTCATGCTCACTACGGCATTCATTTAGTAGGGTAAGGGTAAGGGTTAATAGTATTAGGAAGTTAATGGTTATTATTACTAACTTCAATGTACCCTTATTATAAAGCGTTACCCTGTTATTAATATCGTATTTGTTGTCATCATAGTAACAGGCTATAGTTGTGTAGGTCTACATTGGCATCATGTCAGTCCCATTCAGTAACTTATAACCATACTGAATGAACTACATGGACCATGACTACACGTGGGCGTGTCCCCCGGGCTTTGCTCAAAGTGAAATAAATAAAATGATCGTCACATCTAATTTTTTTTTTATAACTTCTGTGCTGGTCAAAAATGTCAAAACCCTATTCGTCAGGCAAGTGTTTCGTTTTGTGTTTTTTTTTTTACCTTCATTTTCGGAAAATATTCTGCCGTTTGAGCAAATTCCCACATCCACATCATCCACGCAGCGAGCTGTGTGTGCGGATGAGCCGGGATCTCCATGTGTTAGGAAGACCAAAAACAACAAGGACGTGTCACTTGCAACGGCGCTACGACTCCCTCCTTACATAATGTAGCGACTGTTACATATTACATAATTTAATATGATGCATCGCTTACTACAAAATATGCAAACGTGAATCTACTTTTGGGGGGGGGGTTCTATCTGCGAGGATGAGTGGTGGGAGGTCGGAGTGATGATGATACGAAGATGGCGAGCGGGCTTGGAAGTAAGTAAGACTAAAAAAAGATCTGAAATACAGACATGCTAAACGCTTTGCCTATCGCAGGATTGAAATCCGGAATGTTGAATACCCGGCATGTTAAGCTTTTGCCAAGTTCTCGCAAAACAAAGACACCATGCATTTGTGTTGCTGTCATCGTGAGCCGTGTTCTGTACAGCTGAGTGTGTGCGTGCGTGTGTGTGTGTGTGAGTGTGTGTGCGTGTGTGTATGGCCATCACACCACGTAAATAGCCAAGTAGTAATCGCCGTTTACCAGCGACATGATGCTTTGTACTGCGCGCTAAAGCTAATGCTACTAAAATGGGCTTTATTCTATAAGATCATCTTCGTACTACCCAACAGTTGAGACTTAGCTAACAGTTTAGCAACACTAGATGACAGTAACTCAACCTTACCATAAGGCACATTTTGATTAATGTCCTAGGCCGAAAACCGGAGATCGCATATATAAATCGCTCAGTGATGTGTACATGTTTTTGTTTTTTGATGACAAGAACACAAGATGCTGGCTGTGGCGCCCACCGAGCCGTGGTCACTCAGGGAGAAGCTGTGTCTGGCCACATCTGTCATGAAGAGCGGAGACCAAAACTGGTAGGGTTGCCTCACATCGCTGTACACCCTAGTACTACTCCAGTATCAAATACAAGAACAAATATACAATGTATAAGTACATGCACTATAATACACCCATTAGCAAACTCATAGTTGCAGTGACCAAGGCAGGCCTATATATTATTATTAATCGGTTCACCATACATTTTGTTCAATGGATTCATGCCTGTATAGGGTATCTGTGAGCCGTGCCATCAAACCCTTTGCAGAACCGGGGAGACCTCCTGACTGGTTCTCTCAAAAGGTGGGCCTACTGCACTGGGTTTGTCAGAACCAACATCACTGTTCTTCAACAGCATGTCAAACTCTAGATATTCACAACTGCATTAATGACTATTATATAATACTACTGTATGTAATGTATTCAAGAAGCCATGGCAACCTATACCTTATGGTATGTAATCATGAATAACCATATCCAAATATATTTCCTGTATTTCCACAGCACTGTGCCTCACAGTACTCAGAGCTCTTAGAATCAACAGAAGCCCCAAAGTGAGTGTACTTTTAGTTTCAAGTTTGCACTTTAAATGATGAATACGTCAACGGCCCCTGGCTGGGCTAAAGCAACACTCATGGCCTTGTTCACTGTGCGACATCAAACAATCCAATTAGTCTGTCCTTTGATTTTTTCGACAACCGTTTGTCCAATCAACTTTGCACGTATTGATGAGGAAACCGAGAAAGTGCCATCTGAAATTATTGAGATGAGCGGTTCTTGATAAAGGAGGCCAAGCAATCAGCCCCCGTTTGAACGGGCACTGCACTAGTTATTTGTAAAACGAGGCACAACAAGGAATGATTTGATCCGGTGAGTAATCTGTGGTCTTCCCCAGGCGGAAGCGCGGGGAGCGAGGAGAAGTGGTGGAGACGGTGGAGGACGTGATCGTGCGCAGACTGACCGCCGAGCGCATCGACGAGCTGAAGAAACTGATCAGGGAGACGCAGGAGAAGCACAGGTACAGTAGAGCCTCAGGTACAGTAGAGCCCCAGGTACAGTAGAGCCTCAGGTACAGTAGAGCCCCAGGTACTGTAGAGCCTCAGGTACATTAGAGTCTCAGGTACAGTAGAGTCTCAGGTACAGTAGAGCCTCAGGTACAGTAGGGCCCCAGGTACAGTAGAGCCCCAGGTACAGCAGAGTCTTAGGTACAGTGAGGCCCCAGGTACAGTAGAGTCTCAGGTACATTAGAGTCTCAGGTACAGTAGAGTCTTAGGTACAGTAAGGCCTCTGGTACAGTAGAGTCTCAGGTACAGTAGAGCCCCAGGTACAGTAGAGCCTCAGGTACAGTAGGGCCTCCGGTAAAGTAGAGCCCCAGGTACAGCAGAGTCTTAGGTACAGTGAGGCCCCAGGTACAGTAGAGTCTCAGGTACAGTAGAGTCTTAGGTACAGTAAGGCCTCTGGTACAGTAGAGTCTCAGGTACAGTAGAGCCTCAGGTACAGTAGAGCCTCAGGTACAGTAGGGCCCCAGGTACAGTAGAGCCCCAGGTACAGCAGAGTCTTAGGTACAGTAGAGTCAGGTACAGTAGAGCCTCAGGTACAGTAGGACCTCAGGTACAGTAGAGCCTCAGGTACAGTAGAGTCGGGTACAGTAGAGCCTCAGGTACAGTAGAGTCAGGTACAGTAGAGCCTCAGGTACAGTAGGACCTCAGGTAGCTACCTCAGTAGAATATCATGTGCAGATGAGTCAGGTCAGTAGAGTCCCGGATCAGTAGAGTCCCAGATACAGTAGAGTCTCAGGTACATGCACCACACCATTTGCTGAACAAAATCCCACAATCTCGGCCGGTTGAGCCACACCAACAGGAGGTGGTTTTTCTTCTGATGTGCAGAAAGCTGAAACGTGAGGCAGAGCTGATCCAGGCCGGACACCTGGACTGCAGACTGGATGAGGTCTGGGGGGAGATCGTCCAGTAAGAAACAACACACTGTCCACCTCACACACAGAGAAACACCATTCCCCCTGTTTTCTTCGTAGCTAAGCGGACACCGCCACATCACATGAAAAAAGAAAGATTGTGTTTGTGTCTCATTTCAGGAAGAGGAAACAGACGGATGAGGAGGCAGAGATGAAGAGGAAGAGCACGGATGCTGCCTATCAGGGTACATGCCGTTCTTCATCGTTCTTCATGCCGTTCTTCATCTCACAACTCATTATTGTCCGTACGAGATGACATAAACAGGGATAAGATGTGATTGAGGTGCATACATGAAACACTTGAGAGTACCTATGGATAGAGCAAACTGCAAATGAAAATGCGGTATGCAGTATGTAATGCAAATGCAAATGAAAATGTAAACAGTATGTACACAGACCTTTAAATGGAGTAAAGGCACTAAGGTGCAGCAGTATTGTACAGTTTTAACATAATCCGGTATGGTTTTGCAAGCTCAGGTCCGTAGTCTGTATGTTTTCTACTGTATGTAGTCTGTAGTCTACTGTATGTTTGTATAGTAAGTCAGAGGGGGGCAGTAGTTCAGGAGGAAGACCATTGTTATCTTAAAGCTGGAAGGTTGCTTGTTTTAAACCTGGTTAATATGTGTTTAGCCATCTGAGACACTGAACTTGTCACCGGTCAGTGTGTGGAGGACACACATTTAGTATTAATGACATTGACGCGGTGGCTCACATCAAACCCCGATATAAACACTGTCTGTACCATTATGCAGTCTTGTGACACACGCCACTGCTGCTACTTGTTGAGGTAACGCCTCCATGTGTCTTGGGCAGCTCGACAGACGGCCAAGACTGCGGTGAAGAGGGTGGTCAGCACCGTTGGCCTCTGCCCTCCAGACGGCCCCTCCCCGGGCCCCGAGCCCCCGCCCAGCGACAGGGCCTCCCATGGGCCCCTGACCACCGAGGGCCAGCCCACCCCCATCAGGAGTGTGAGTCTGTCAGTTCAAACATGTTGTTATGTTTTTTGCTATTTAGGCGTCGAACAGACGCATTCATTCAAAGGGACTTTGTGAAGTCAGATACACGTCGTTCAGGAGCTGTTATATGGCTTAGGTTTGGCTTAAGCCATGCAACTACTTGGAGGCCTACCGACAGAATGTGGGCATTGGGGAAACCTCCCTAGCCTTCCTATTTTCACAGCTCAGTCAAAAAAGTGAAGGTACTTCTAGACTAGTATCTGAATAGCCTGTCAATTCATAGTCGCCTTGTTTAAGAGTGTCCGCTAAATGACTAAATAGTAAATATATTCGGGTAAGGCTTTATTGAATAAATGTCTATGTCTATGGCTATCCATCCTCCCGCCACCAGGTCCTAGTGTCCACTGTGTTCACACCCATGACCACCTATGAGTCTTCTCTGGCCAGCAATGGAGACGCCTGCCAGGCGGTGCTCCTGGAAGACTCCCTACAGAGGAAACCCCTGGGCCAGAGGACGACGCCACCGCCTTCCCCTCTCCTGTCTGAGCTGCTGAAGAAAGGCAGTATTCTGCCTGCAAACCCAAGACTGGTAGGCCTGCATTTCCATACAGTTGGTAGAGCAAAGAACGAGAGGAAAAAAGGCTATTGGAAAAAGAGAAAAAAGATGCATTTGAATGTGTTGTGTTTCTGTCTCAGATTGGGGAGGGAGAGACGTCGGGTCATGTGATGGGCACACATGACCTGCAGCTGGCCCCGCCCCCTCCACCTGGCCCCCAGGCAACAGGTACATATCTGCAGTGTGAGCAATGCAGGGCCGTGCATGCATGGACCTATCCACTCACTCCCAGGCATTCTTACAAGCTCCATGACAGACAGACAGACAGACAGACAGAAGTACTTTAATAATCCCAGAGGGAAATTGCTTTCGCCACACTATTTAATTGTGTGATTTCCAGTGAGTTTATAGTAATGTAAATATAATAATATATATATAATGACATGGTAATATCATGATAAATATATTAATAGAATAATTAGCTAGTAGTTACTAGAGTCTAGACAGGTTGTGTTAAGGTAGTATTAACTAAGGTTGTAGGTGGTAGGAGAACTGAATTCCTGAATCAGTGCTTGGCCCACACTGTGTTATGTGTAATGTGTGAGTTTGTGTGTCAATATAAGTGTCTGTGCGTGCGTGTATGTGTGTATGTGTGTATGTGTGTATGTGTGTGTATGTGTGTATGTGTGTGTATGTGTGTATGTGTGTGTGTGTGTTGTGCGTGCCTCCCTCCCAGGTGCTCCCACCCTATCTCGTCTCCTGGAGTGCGTTCCCTGCCACGTCTCCGCTGTGCCGAGCTTCGTGTCTGCTCCTGACTCTGTCTCCATGGCAACCCACCCTTCCGACAATCCACTTCCTGTGGAGCCCCCTGTGCTGACCAACGCAGGTGTGTCCCTGTCGACCTTACGGCCAACTGCTGTTCACCAGTCGCTGAGCGGATGCTATCCCCTGACGCTGAATTGTGTTACATGTCATTAAGGAGCTGGCAAGGAGTTAGGAGTTAGCAGGGCGTTAGGAGTTAGCAAGGAGTTAGGAGTTAGCAAGGAGTTAGCAAGGAGTTAGAGCATCTTGCCTCTTGATGCCTTGATGCCTAACAGCATGTAAAGTGTAAAGGGGCATTTAGCAGACGCTTTTGTCCAAAGTGACTTACGATCAGTGCATTTGTGGGGTTCGACATGTGGAGGAGGGGGGATCAAGGGGATCGAACTGCTGACCCTACGGTTAGTGGACGACCTGCTCTGTCCACCTGCTCTATCCACTAAGCTACTGCCGCCCCTGCATGATGGTGGTAAGGCTGGGACATTGGGGTTCGGCTTGGGGTACACCACCCACGCCACTGCACTCCAATGTCCCCGCTGCCTTCAATACAAAACAACAATATCCGTAACAATAGCGAGAAAGCTACAGCTAAAGAGGCTAAGACGGCTCCATAAATAACATATCTTGGAGCTTTTTTTTAACCACTTCAACCACCTTGCGTCCCCTGCAGGTGGCGTGGCTGCCGCAGGACCTTACGGGTACCAGCCTGTGTTTGAGGGCCCGATGGCGTGTGATGAGCTGGGGGAGGAAGAGGAGGAGGAGGAGGAGGTGGGGGGGGGGTCCTACATGGGGGGCGAGCTGGACCTGAAGACGGTGGGCGACATCATCGCCATCATAGAGGAGAAGGTGAGATGAGGGTCACAGTCTGAGGCACTAGAGGAGGGTTCTCCCGCTGGTGTACAGAGGAGCTCCACAATGGCTTTGAATTGTTTACTTTGTTACTTCAGGGCGGTTAGCGTTAGCTACAATTACGCTTATGTTTACCGCTACTGGGGCAACCTGTCGTGCCAGAGCTGGCGTCTATATTTCATTCGACAGACCCGCCCTGCGTTCTTCAGGGTAACCGGCTTCAGCGTTTATTCATGCCAGCCTTTCACAGAGCAGTTGTAAGGAACATTCCCCTTTTACTGGAGCACAGGCTTAGGTGTGGTAAAATGTGGCCCTGGAAAGCCTTTTAGACTGCAACTGTGATTAAGGTCAAATAGAATTGATTTGACTTGATCTAGATAAGAAATTCACAAAGGATATACCTTATGCTAAGATGACTGGAATGGAGTTATAGTCCTACATATAACCCAGATACCTAGTTAGGAGTTATAGTCCTATATATAGCAAAGGTTCCTAGATAAGAGTTATAGTCCTAGATATAACGAAGGTTCCTAGATAGGAGTTATAGTCCTAGATATAAACGTATATCTCAGAATGTTTACCTTATCTAGGATCGAACAACCTTCAGACATTCGCGACCAAGGTTCTTAGATAGGAGCCGAGGTTGTAGGAAGCGTCCTAGCCCCTGACGGTGGCTCCTCCCCCCCCCCAGACAGTGGAGACCACGGAGGCGCTGGACGCGGCGGCGGTGGAGGCGGCGCTGTCGCTGTGCGAGGAGAGCGGCCACACCCTGGCGGGGGGCTGCTGGGGGGCCGGGCCGTTACAACCCCAGGACGCCACGCCTGGGGGCGGAGCCACCCACCCCCCACCGGCCCGCCACGGAGGTCAGACGGAGGCGAGGACAGACGCGCTGGGGGTACAAGACCTCCGCCGCTTCCTCCCCATGTACCCAGGAGGAGGCCTAGCTCCTCCCCCTCCTCCTCCTCCTCCCTCCAGCTCCTCCTCGTCCTCCTCCTCGTGCCCTGAGCCCGAGCGCCCCCTCCGGACCGGGTCGCCGCGGCGACCGGTGCCCACCCCGTCGCCGTCCCTGTCGGACTTCGCCGTCGGCGAGCGGGAAAATGGCGGCGCCCCCCGCGGAGGTACGACCACCGTGGCGGCGGCGGCGAAGGCGAAGGCGCTGCGGCGTGACGCCTCTCCGGTCTGATGAGTTGTCTCTGCTTTTGCATAACATGTGTGGTGTGGTGTGGCGCGCCTCCTGGGCGCTATGCATAACCATCTCCCTTCTTATGATTCATCTACTGTCCCGGCAGACTCAGTATTAGAAGATAGCCCACTGACAGAGAGACACCGCAAGGTACACCACCTCCCACTGAGGCCAGAGCTGTGCTGATGATGATGATGATGATGATGATGATGATGATGATGTTGATGATGAATCTGATGATAATTAAGATGGTGATGATGATGTTCATGATGATGATGATGATGATGATGACGATGATGATGATGATGATGATGATGATGATGATAATGATGGTGATGTAATTCATTGCGGTACTATAGCTGCAGCAATGCGATCTTAACTCCAGTAGGGATTGTCTCTCTTCCTCTCCCCCAGGAGAAGAGGAAGGAGGAGGACAGGAGGAGGAAGGAAGAAGGGATGACGAAGGGCGGTGAAGAGAGGGGTGTGCCGGAGCGCATCATCACCTCCAGCCAGCAGGGGTACGAGGCGTGTCGGGGGGAGGTGGGGGAGGAGGAGGAGGGGGAGGAGGAGGAGGAGGAGGAGGAGGAGGAGGAGGAAAGGGAGGCTGAGGGGGGCGACGGCTTCCTGTCGGAGGGGGAGGCAGAGGAGGAGACGGAGCCCCCGGCCAGCGGCAGCGAGGACGGCTCCAGCATGCACACCGCCTCCTCCTCCCTGCAGCTCCACGCCACCGCCTCCTCCACGCCCAGCAGCCCCGCCTCCTCCCAGTTGTGAGTCTGATCACACACATGCACACACACACACACACACACACACACACACACACACACAGACTTCTGAGGGCTATACTCATGAGGACCTCCACTCTTCCAAGTGAATTCTCTGTAGGCTCACATATATCACATCACACATTCTATTACATGCATTCCCTGGGTAGATAGAAAAGTTGAATTCAGGTGATCTGCATGTTTGTGTGACTTTGATTGTGTTCTTTAAACCACCAGTATGGCCCTGTGTCACCCTCAAGCTATGGTTCCCCCCACATGTGGATTCTCCCTTAAACATACTTGCTCATGTAGAACCACATACTCTTTGTCATTGAAACACACTCTTTCTCATAGAAACACACACTCATTCTCATTGAAGCCTCTTTGACTCACTGTGTATGTCTTCACACGCGTCTCTACAGCTCAATGTGCAGCGAGGACCAAGAAGCAATACAAGCTCAGAAGATCTGGAAGAAGGCCATCATGTTAGTGTGGCGCGCAGCAGCCAATCATAGGCCAGTATTCTGCTCATTCTAAAGAGCATTCTAATGATTCAGCCCAGCCAATCACAGGGTTTTTATTCAAGTCTTTTGATCAATTGATTTTTCACCTGTTGCAGGTATGCCAATGTGTTCCTACAGCCAGTCACAGATGACATTGCACCTGGATACCATGGTATCGTGCACAGGTACGCATTCTCACACTCACTGTGGGATTAGCCCTTGCTATAGAGTCATCATTAGCGATAGTTTAGCGACCACTCGCTCTGATCTTTATGGAATCCAATGCCCTGATACTTGGTCATCTTATGGCTTCACCCTATGGTTTTAATCTCATAACCATCCCGACCAAATGTTCCTCAAAAAAGAAAAGACTTCAATTGACCCGCCGGACTAATTGAAATATGAGTCGGCGTATAAGAGGCGACGTTGTCTATTCCGTCATATTTAGATAAACCATCTTGTTCTGCTCGCTTTGACGGGATGCACCTCCACAGCTCCGAGTGTGTGTAAACTCACAACACGCATTTTGACGTGTGCTGATCATGGCCGTGTGTGTGTGTGTGTATGCTCCCCCCTCCCGCCCGCCAGGCCCATGGACCTGTCCACCATCAAGAGGAACATCGAGGCGGGCGCGGTGCGCAGCACGGCCGAGTTCCAGCGGGACATGATGCTGATGTTCCACAACGCCGTCATGTACAACAGCCTGGACCACGACGTGTTCCTCATGGCGCTGGAGATGCAGCGCGACGTGCTGGAGCACGTGCAGCAGTTCCTCGCCACGCAGCTCATCATGCAGACCGCCGCCGCCGAGACCGCCGCCACCGGGGGCGGGGCCAAGAGGGGAGGGGGAGGGGCGGCAGGGGGGAGGAGCCAAGAGGGAACGCCGGCGAGAAGGCAGGAACCCGCCCCGGATAAGGTGAGGGTGAGAGGGGGAGAGAGAGAGAGAGAGAGAGAGGGAGGGAGGGAGTATACATGCTAGTATACATGCTGTTCATACGTCAAGGGCTGTATCTACTGTCTTACTAACTTATGTCAAGTGTTTTAGCTGCCTTTGTCTTTCTTTTTTCTTTCCTTCGCTCCATCTCCATCTCTGTCTTTCTTTCTCTAGGACTGTGGGACTATGGCCTCTCCTGCCTTCCTGCTGTCTCTCTTTGTAAGTTACACATCCTTACATCTGTTCTATACATCTGCCTGTTACTCCTCTCATATTCCTCCTTCATTCCCAGAACAATCATGTGCCTACACTTTACACATGCTTGTTCATCAGCTGTGGTATAATAAGCTGGGCCGGCAGGTCAACGGGTAGTAATCGCTTCCTACAAAGTTAATTACGTTACTTTCTCTTAATAATTGCTACTTGTTTAAGTTGTTACTTAATTGTAGTTAATTAACTAATTATATAAACGTGAGTCTTAACTTGATGCTAACCTGTCTCCTGTGTGTGTGTGTGTGTGTGTGTGTGTGTACAGGATGGGGGCACTAGAGGTCGCCGTTGTGCCATTGAAGCAGACCTCAAGATGAAGAAATGACGATGGAGTCACTCCGTAGTCCCTAGAATGAGTTACATGTTATTTTTTAGATGGATCGGTTTTGCATATCAGCACAAAACAGGGTTTGGCAAAAATGACCGCTGTAAAAGAGTAACTGAGCTCATGAAAAGCTTATTCTAACAGTTCAGCTCGTACAAAAGACAACACTAACCCCAGCTCACGTTCACCTTTATAAAGACAACAAGAAGGAAGTGCTAAAGCCCGAAGGCCAAAGTTAATTATTATTTAAATATTATTTAGATGTTATTTCAGTTAATTATCTGAGCCCCATTTTTTTTTAATGAGTGATTGGTTAAATATTCAAAACACTTTTACCTTTGATGGTACAGATGAACAAAATGTTTTTATGAGTGTGTGCTGTGCTTACGTGCGTCTGAGATTGTATGATATACATGATTGCCACGTACGCCCAAATACATTTCACACAGTTTGTGTTTGATCTGTGGACTGGAAGAGTACAATGGGATTTGAAAAGAGAGGTACTTACTTTAGAGACTGCCTAACTGCCTGACATCACTTAAACCACTTCTATTACTGCTTCTACCACTACCACTACTACAACTCAGATCCCTGACTACTGCTATTATTATCATACACTACCATGTTTTCATTGTCTACCTAGCTAGATTTACAGGCTCCAACTCTGTGTGTGTGTGTGTGTACAGCCAGTAGACCAATATTACAAACCAATAAATCTTATGATTTCACTTAGCGGTGGTGGCAGTGCTGCCCTGTAGGTTCCATTAATCGGACAACTAATACGCAACGGTGAACCTTAAAAGCAGAGGAAAAGATCCTATCTATATAGCGCCCGTTTCTAACCCTACTTCGTTTAATGGCTGTTCCATTTTCGTTGTATTAGCTTAGAAGTGTTACTTTTACTATTACCTCTGCGGTCTTTAATTGTATAATGAGCGTACATAATGATATAGAAAATAACTATTTCCATTGCAGGTGAATGACGTTTTCATTGAGCCACTATGTGATTGCCAGCCGTGACATGGTGTTACAGTATTACATTCCCTGTGTGACTAAAATTGTGCAAAAAAAACGTGCCAACTCTAATCAAGGTTAAGCCATGTCCATGAAGTGTGAGCGCACTTACAAATAAACAATACAAATAAGACGATTTGTCGCGACAATGACAATAAATTCTAGATCCCCTGTGCAAACGTGTCTTTGACTGTGTATAGTTTTTGCTACTTGTGTGACTTGCTGTGTGATGTTTTTTAATGTAGTCAACTCGTTCTCGGTTGTTTTGGTTTCTTGAAGAAAAATAAAGGTAACGAAAACTGTCAAAGAACAATTTAATAAACCAGCCTGAAATTGTGCTTCATACAAACAGAACACATACCAACAGGTGTCAGCACGATACACCTGAACCTGTATACATACACACACCTGTGCACACCTGTACCTGAATACACTTGCACACACCAGTACCTGTATACATATGCACACACCTGTATACACACCTCTACCTGTATACACCTGTATACATACCTGTACACAGCAGTTTCCTTTCCAACAGCTGGCTGGATCAATAATAAGCAGCCAAAAATTTAAACTTCCATTCATCAAATCTATTTGATAGAGAGGCCGAAACCAATTTGACCATTTTCATTTAAAATATTGTTTGATATACTTGATTTAGAAAAAATTTAATTCTGCAATAGTTATTTTTCTAAAAGGTGCACTAATAATCTGTTCTAGTAATGTATGTAAAAAATGAAATGTTTAGTTTTGGTTGCTGATCATTCTGCCTTAAAGTAACAGTAGTTAAATGGCTGGATGTGTATGTGTTTCACACAAATACTGTCAAGGTTATTTGTGATGTGAAACAGCGAGGAGAAGAAGAGCAGGTTGTAAATAGTATATTTATGAATGACATCGCTGGGTTTTTCCTACTGGGGTGCATGCAGCAGGGGGGGTGGAGCCTTAAGGTGCAAGACATGGGGGCATGAAAGGTCAAAAGCTCACTGGGCTACAATGAATGTGTGTGTGTGTGTGTGTGTGTGTATGTGTGTGTGTGTGTGTGTGTGTTGGGGGGGGGGGGGGGTTGGGCCAATCAAATCAAAAGGCCAATCGTGTACAGGATCTGGGGGTCAAAATTGAACTATGACAGAGGAGATTTAGGGTGAAAGGTCATTCGGATACACTGAGATGAACCTGATCAGCATGACGACATTGTACAGACAACAGAACATCAGAGAGTCTAGTTGACTTGAATTGTTTTGAAATTGAGCCATGTACTGTATGTTGAGTGTGGGGATGGGGTGCAAACGAACAGCAAAGGTCACAACGCTGTACAGGGTGTCCAGCTTACGAGGCTAGTGGACAGAGTTTAGAACAACCAGTCTGTCGAGGACTCCTATGCAAAGCAAAAGAGCTTTCTGTGTATGTATGCGAAACGCAAATCGAACGTGGAATATTCCTGTGTGGTGGGACCTGGTGCCGCATTGCAGTCAATTCGTCAGAGAAATATATATATGTATCTATTTGTTTATCCTTGTTGACTGTGAACATGCATGACCAAGTTTCCATAAAGTCAGAACTCCCAAATGAAACAGTGAAGAGTTTGGACGAAGCTGAGCGTGTGACAACCCGGCTACAGTATACATCTTATAAGAATTGTTGTTTTTTTTCCATTAGCAAAACATTAGAAAACGCACATTTTTGGCTAACCCTTTATAGTAGAACGTTGAATGATTAATCCTAAACAAAACTTTTCACATGGATGACATGTGATGTATCATAGGGATGACCAAACAAAAGCTTATACATTTGGATTTTTTTGGAAGGTGCAAGCGTTTTAACCAAGCACATCATATTAACATCATAACGTGAACATAAACAAACACATGATACCATGTGTTTGTTTAAATGATGCTATGTTTGCTACTTTTTCAACCTCAAGGTCCTAATACGTGAAAAAAAACAAAACAGGGGAAGGTATTTCTACGTATAAAGCTAAATTCATGTTAACAGGTAACAGTTTTGTATTGTTATAGCACAGAGTGAACAGTCACAGTAATGGCAGGTTTATGTAACCTTCATACACGACGATATGAAATACTGCTTCATTTGAAATGAGCTCAAAAAACAACAAACGACAACAAAAAACAAATCATGACTGCCAAGACAAAAATAAATAAAATAAATAAATAAACTCTGGATAATATGTCAGTTGGTTAGGAGAACTACCGTCAGGGACACGGACGCCGTGGCGTGGAAAAAACCCCCCAGAACATTCTGGACATTTCAGCCCCTAAGAGATCCTTAATATAAGAAAGTACAAAGCCTACAGGGAACCGCCGTCACTGCCAGCGAGAGATTTTCCACCTTTTCTGCCCCCACCCCGAAGAAAAACACCATCTGTCAACATGGCCGACCAAAGCAAGAAAAACCTCGCTCAATAAATCCAACTCTATTCATTCCGAATAATTTCTCGTTAATCCAACTTGCCTTTCCTGTCCGATTTGATTCCATAAAAAAAAAATAAAAAAAAGAATTGCACGTACCTACTTCCAAATACGAACCTAAACGAAATAAACCTGCCTTGTTCTGTTTTTTTTTCTCCTTTTTGAACAAACTTTAATCGCCTCTCTGCCGTCCGACAAAGCGGTTGAGCTTGTCACAGTTGTCCAGGCGCATGGACTCGGCTTTCTGCTTGAGCCGGTCGTCCCGGTACAGCTGGCCCAGGTTGGCCAAGTCCGACTCTGAGAGAGAGAGAGGGAGAGGAAGAGGGAGAGAGAGAGAGAGAGAGAGGGGGGGAGGGGGGGGGGGGAGAGGGAGGGAGGAGATGGAGTAGATTAGAACTATTTCATTCAATGTGGAAACTCGAGGGGTCTCTGACCACTGAAGGGTTCAACATAAACGAATCAATAAATAATGAGTCAATTCTATTATCATAAGCGCCTGACAGTTCATTCGTGTAGATGCATACACTCAGGAGCTGGTTAGTGTTCATCTTCTCATCTTGCAAGCACCCAGCACTCAAGCCCACTGTGTGCACACCCTCACTCACTCAAAACGTAGCCAGTGAGGTTGTGCGTGTGCTTTTAGTGCGAGGGTAGTGCAAGAGGTTTAGAATCATGCCAGAATAGTGCCCAGGCGGTGTGTGTGTCTGTGTGTGTGTGTGTGTGTGTGTGTGAGCTCTGGACGCACTCTGCTGCTTCTCCTTCCAGCAGCTGGTCTGCAGGTGGTCTATGTAGTCGCTCTCGATGGTCTTCTCCAGCTCGTCCAGTGAATCTCCCCGGTACTCCTTCTCAAAGCTCTTGTCCACGTAGTAGGGCACGCCCATGTGCTGGGTCTCCCTGGACACCACCAGACCCATCGCCCTGGGAGCACACGCACACACACACACATACACACACACACACACACAATCAAATTAACACACAAATGCACAAATAAAGACACACACAAAATCAAATGAACATGTACACACACACAATCCAATGCACACACACACACACACACGCACACACAATCGAATGAACACACACAAACAATCAAATAAACACACGCATACAATCAAATAAACATACACACATATAAACACACACAATCAAATCAACACACAGACACACAAACGATCAATTACACAATTACAAAACTAACACACATACAAAATATAACAATATTTATTTTACTAATATATTTCTTTTCGTTGTTTGAACCATCTTGATTTGATTAGATTTGGTTTTGTTTGTGGTATTTTATGTTATTGTTTGGTTGGTATTGTTTTTCTGACTATTATTGTCCTCTGCAGACCAGACTGGGGGAAAGAAGGTGTGTTTTCAGGCTGGTGTGTGGTGTGAGAGCAGAGTGGGACTGACGGTTTGTAGAAGAGGCTGTAAGGAGGGTTGGTGGCCATCATCTGGGTGAACACAGAGATCAGGATCAACACCAACACTGGGAGGAGCTGCAGGAACGCTGTGAACGTGTTCTGATGAGGGAGGGAGGGAGAGAGAGAGAGAGAGAGGTAAAGAACAGAACAGTGTGAACAAGAGAGTAAGAGATAAAGTTCAAAAAGAACAAGTGACAGAGAGAGAGAGAGAGAGAGAGAGATAAAACAAAATTTCAACTAAATAATTCAAGTTCAGCTTTCTTCTAACCAAGGAGTGTCTTATTTCGTTAAAATGTACCTCTGAAGTGTATCTCTGTCATTCATTTTATTTCTCCCTATTTTTTTTCTTGTGTCAGTTTATTTGTTAAGCACTTTTCACTGTAGTTGTGCACAAAAAGCGCCACACAAATAAAAGCTTGACTGATTGATGAAACCCTGGTTGCCAAGGAGATCGTCACGGCGACCGCCTCACCTGGCTAGCGTTCTCCTCGGGCTCCTCTTCCCGCCTCTCGAAGGTCCGCCGGCGGCGTGGCTGATAGAACTGGGAGTAGGAAGCGCCCTGATTGGTGTAGACATGGATGTTTCCTGAGAGGACACACACACACACACACACAATGCATGTTCAAACTGTATTGGTTCAGGCAAAACAAACCCAGACAAACTGTTTACATAACGCAGGTCTCACATGTCTTGAAATGGGACAGAGGTCACTTTCCTCCAAAGTGTTAGTTTGCTTTCGATAAATGTCAATGTCATCTAAGGACGTCATCCTCAAGGATGACGACAGCTGGAGATTGTGCCACTACATTCACTTGCCTACGTACGTATCCATCATGACCTCGACCACCCCCACCCTCGCCCCCACCCTCGGCCCCCACCCACCTGTGGGGAACCTCCCGCCGAAGAAGATGTTGAAGAGCTCCTCAGGGCTGATGTCAGCCTCGAAGTCTCGGTTGAAGCTGCGGTAGCGGGCGTGGCGGGCGTGGGCAGTGGTGTGGGGGGCGGGGCCGGCGCCCGGCTGGGGCTGCTCGCCATACTGGTTGTACTGCTGCCGCTTCTCTGGGTTACTCAGGACGGCGTATGCGTTCCCGATCGCTGGTGGGGGGGGGGGGGGGGGGGGCGTTAGTGTCATGTTGCTAGGATACGTAATAGATGTGGTTTGAAGACAGAAAAACAGTTAATGAAATCCTCTGGGTCAACTCATGGATTTGATTTGTACAGATATGGTTTTTAAGTCAACAGTATATGCTTGGTTGTTACTACATGTAAATACGGCTCAGGAAAGAAAATTACATGATCTTCTCTTTTTTGTGAACGGTGTACACTGATGCGTTTAGTGTAATATCAAAATGGTTGACTCTCAGCTACAGCTAACATGATTGTGGTTCTTTGCATGTGCAGTTGCCAGACAAACAATGCTATTGATTTGGTTTGTGATACCTTTAAATGCATCTGTGGCTCCAGGAGCAAAGTTCTTGTCCGGGTGAAATTTCAGCGCCAGTTTCCTGTAGGCCTTCTTCAGATCTTCATCACTCGCACTCTTAGGGATGCCCAGGATCTCATAGAAGTCCTTACAATTCTTTATCCTGCAAGTTCCCAGCACAGGTTCTCAATAAATACATTCAATTGATCTAATGCAAATACTATTTCAACTGATTGTTTGCAGGGTCATTTTTGTTTGCCAGTTTCAGCGGTGTGGTTGTCTTGACTGACAGGTCTCTCCAGTGCAGCGCTTCCTGTCTGACTATGTTCCCAGTTTCCACTCACACCTCCTCAACCCCCCTCAATGCACTGCTCTGATCTCTTCATTCTGGTTTCAAATCATCCCATGAGAAAGCTATGTGCTACAGGTGACTCTACAGATCGAGACAGGTGGTTTTATGCAGTGTGTGGTTTCAACTTTATGTTGATTACCGTTACATAACTGTATATGAACCGTCATTTTGCATTTATTATGGGTTGTCCCATTTGCCACCAGGATCAGACAGAGTATCGCAAATACTAGTTTCTATTCTATTCTCAGCTGTGTGTTTGTGGTGTGTGTGTGTGTGTGTGTGTGTGTGTGTGTGTGTGTGTGTGTGTGTGTGCGTAAGTGTGTGTGTATTGCACACCTGTAGACTCCTTGGCGCTGCTCCTCTGTGTAACTCTTCTTTTCATCTCCGCCTACTCCTCCTCCTCCTCCTCCTCCACCACCTCCTCCACCTCCATCCCTACTCCCAAAGTCCTCGTCCCGCCAGCCAGAGGGAGGAGGAACGTGGTCTGTTTGAGGAGATCCACTGAACCCGTTCCTCAAGATGGCATCAATTAGTACTGAAGGAACACAGAGTACAGGGTCAAAGGTTATTGTCTTTAGTTTCCAACTGGCCTTGTACTGAACCACAAGTACAGACAAGGGAGACAAGCAAGCTATTTATCAAGAGAATGAGTGAGTTATTAACATCTATCTAGGGATGGAAACTGCACGACATAGAAAAAAACCCAAACCTGCTGTTAATATGTCAACAGAAAACTGAACATCTCACGGTGATCTGCGTCAAAGCAGTACCTTCGTATATACGTTATATAATTCCATTTCAATACTGGAACTGCGCTGTGCAGTTGCAAAACATATAATTTTAATTGAAACAACACAGAAAAACAATTATTATTTTGTAATTACGTAAAGAAAGAACATTTTTATTCTCCACATAGAAGGTGATTGCCTCGACATGAATTGCTGAGGTGTGTGGAAATAAGTAGGTTTAAATCTGAGAGTGTGAATGTCCGAAAGCTAATTTTACCTCTGGCCCTGGTGCTGGGGAAGACTTTCTGGGCTTCGTAGAGCAGCTGGAGAGCCTTCTCCTTTCGTCCAGACCGCAGGCAAAGCTTCGCCTTCTCTATCAGCCGGTCGGACTCCTCTTTGTCCATATTTAGGCTTTTATTGGAGGGGTATTTCTGCTGATTCGAAGTCTCGCCGTGCGAGAAAAGGGGGCCTCTGCAAAGGGCGTCCGTATCATATGTCAAGACAGCGGTCCGTAGCAGGCTAGCCAGTTAGCTTCATCTGAGTGCAAGTGAACGGCAGAAATACAGCAAGGGCTTTGCTATATAGCCTGCTCATATGTTATATAGCCAGCAATTCCTTACAAAACTGCTCGCTGTATCAGGTCAGCCTGTAGTGACGTCCGCTGTAATGTCGCAGAAAGTCGGGGAGACGTGTCATTTTCAGCCGCAAGCACAAAAATAAATAAAAGGTGAGCTAAAGTCGATATTTTAGAAGGGTTTTTCTACTGTGTTATGGTATCTTGAGGTGGGCTACCATGGTGAGCGGCCGAGCTATCGGATGGAAGAACGGCCAGACGCTGGCGACGTCACATCCGGACGACAACCTAATTTTCTCCATCATCCTTCATCATGTACATCTTTTCTTTCATTATTAATAATTTAAGGTTTTATGTTGATTGTTATAGCACGTGTTGCTAACTGAAAGTTTAATTGTACGTTATTACATGCACTTAATGAAATAGTTATTTAATAGTTATCTATGAGGTATGATTTTTTATAATTAAATCATTCTCAAATGCCATTAGTGCAAAAATACGTGTTTGATTATCAGGGTGGACGCTGTTCTTCAGTGCTTTCATCATGTTTCCCTGTTGAGATCTGCATGAACATTAAAAAATCCATTTGTCTTATAATTGATGGAAAAATAATGATTGGAAAAACAACAATATTGCAAAGCCATTTTTTCATGCATATTTTATTCAAGAGTAAAAAACGTGATTTGTCCCATAGGGCATGCTTATAATGTGTGTATTTATTAGGAAGTCAAATGCCAAAACTAATATTCCCAGAGATATACAGTAAGAAAAAGCAAAATACAGTAGAATCCATGAGTGTTTTAAATATGCATGTATTCCATGCAGTAACCAGTAAACAGTGAAACGAAAAGGTAACCATAAGCTTAAGAATATTAAGAATATCAGCAATAAATATATTCCAAATATAGCATTTTTGCTCAAAGGTATGTGAGACGCATGATTTTCGCTTCGTGTTTCGTTTGTTTACGTTTGAAAACCATGCTTCATGCAGTGGGAGCCCGCATGTCGCGTTTCACTGAGAGTATGTTGTTCCACACTATTCAACAACCTGTGTATACCAAAACAACCGAAAAAGAGAACGTAAGGCGTTAAAACCTCAAACTTGTGTTTCCCCATATACAGAATGATATGAAAAAAAACATGGTTATGAATAAATAGTCCTACGGAATTAAAAATAAATTAATAAATAATATATCAATGAAAAAAAACGAACAAAAAAAATCAAAAGAAGCCGTAAAAACATGTATAAAAAACCAAGACAGATATAACTTTACAAATATAGTTCAAAAAGAAAATAATTCAAGTTTTACTATTTTGAAACACAATTATCACAATTAGAATATCACATTACAATTAGGAACTTGATTGCATGCGTTGATGCGTTCCATACCGTAGATGCTGTGTTAAAAACCACTGTTTTTCGTAATTGTTCATCGTTACAATTAATATACTTCTGTGATTAAATAGAAAGATGAAATATAAAGTACAAAAAATATTCACTGCTGGAAATTCTAAAAATGTATGTGGCAGCATGTGTCATTTTTGCGTAATTCCTCAGAGGTGAAAACCCTTTCAGTGTCACATATCCTATGTATTTCTTAATAGCGTCGTATTTAAATGTGTTTTTGTGTTGATGTTGTTTTTTGCTGCAGTTCTGTGTCTCTTGTCGTAACTTTAGCACCCCCTAGCGGCGTATTGGGGTGTAGCATGTAGTCTTAGATCAGGTGTGACTGTCAATGTATAGGTAGCTCCCTCAAGGGCTTTATAACCATAGCCCGTCTTGATATTTTAGGAGGAAAACTAAACCCAGCCATTGCTGCACGTTAAACGAGGGAAGGCTACTATTTTCAGATGAATATACTCTCTCATTATTCTCTATTCACTATCAGAGCAAACTCAAAACAAACAAACATGCAGTAAAAATAAACTTTATGGAGTACAAGTTCTGAAACATATATATTTATATATATATATTCCATTTGAAA
Source organism: Urophycis tenuis (assembly GCA_036785325.1). Taxonomy (NCBI): domain Eukaryota; kingdom Metazoa; phylum Chordata; class Actinopteri; order Gadiformes; family Phycidae; genus Urophycis; species Urophycis tenuis. The sequence continues at coordinate 2,296,728 of JAXIVH010000018.1, read as the reverse complement.
CGTAGCTGAACTGTATTTCCATAAGGTAATTATCGAAGTGCACGCTTTTTATTTTACTTCCTGTGATGAAGGTCCTCCAAGATCCTTAAGTCTCGTTTGCATTTGGAGGTTATTGATTATTGATATTAAATTAGTTTGAATAAATAATTAGAATGAGTATTCCTTGAAAATATCATCAAAACCGTGAAGTGCATTAAAAGCCTCTGAAAAAAGTCAGTGCATCACATGACAGGAAATGCCAGCCCACCCCCTCCCCTTTCTTTTTACTTCGGACCCTACGTAGCAGAAGCGACACAGGAAGTGGTTGGTATCGGGGTCATAGCTTTCATATTTTCTATATATTCCTTTTTTATACATTCACAAATTTCTGTTGAACCCCCAGAGCGTCTTGATGCGTTGCGTTGCGACGAGCCGAGCGTCTACAGCAGGGCCGTGGCCATCTTCTCCCGCTACGCGACCAAATGTGCCGTCGAATCAAGACGCTGACGTTCCTCTGCTTCTCGAGGGAACAAGAGGAGAGGCAAGGGGGGAACTTCTCAGGAACTTACTCCTTTCCATGGCCCCGCGGAGAGCAGTTGGTTGGTTGGGCCTTGTTGCCAACTGTCCAAACAAGCAGAGGAAAAACTAGACCAGCTTCAATGTTTTAACATCTCCAGAGACAGAAGAGGAGCTCAATCACAGGGGGTTTCTCTTGCAGGTCATCAGGGGACTGGACAACAAAGGAACCAATCAGGGCCCACTTCATGCTCTTTCTGATGAGGATGAGGATGAGGATGGTAGAGGAACGTTGAGAGTGACAGCAGAGCGCAGGTTGGATACCCGCTCTAGAGAGAGCGAGGGCGTGGGTTCGACACCTTGGAATGGCAGTTTTGGGTCACGGATGTGTAAAACGTGCTCAATGGCCTCTTCCTTCACATACTACCGCCACCCGACCAGAAAAAAAAATCAACCCATTCCAGTCCTCTGGTGAGATCTGACTGCACGTTGCAAAAGGTACACAGTTGTCAATGGTACTTGTTTTTTTTTTTTTTTTTTTGTCTTCCAGTTATATTTAACAATACTATCAAAAGATGCGCAATAATAATCACAAGATTTTTTCTTTTCTTTTCTCCGGATGACACAAATTTGTCGATGAGCTTAGTAAACAGTGGAGGAGACGGTGAAATGAGGCATGGGTTCTTATGTTTGCCTGACAGTTGAGAGAACTCAAAAGACGTGTTGGATCCCAGTCACTCTGTCGCCTCGAGCCAATCGGGGAGCCATCCGACAGACGAGCCGCAGCCCTCCAGCAGATCACAATCCAACTCCCCCAGCCCACCCCCCCTGCTGGCTACTCACGGCCCCCCCCCAGACAGGAGGAGGGCTCGGCCGTCAAGCTTGACCTCGTGTCCACGTAGTGGCGAGATGCAAGGTGTTTCGTTTTTTTTTTTTGTGTGTGTGTGTGTGTGTGTGTGTTCTAAATAAGTTCAATCTGTTCGGATTTCGAGAGAGAGAGTGTGTGCGTGTCTGTGTGTGTGTCTGCGTGTGCGTCAAGCGCGTGTGCGTGTGTGTGTGTGTGTGTGTGTGTTCTGTCCGCCCGTTTTGGTTTCGGTGTGGGTTCTCTGAGGCGTGTAATAAGTGCTGCGCCGTAGCGCGCAGTACGGGGGGGTTCTGAGGGTTCTCAAACAACTGCGACACAAACGCCCCGGCAACCATGCAGCAGCAGCAGCAGCAGCGGCAGCAATGGTGGCGGCGGCGGCGGCGGCGGCGGCGACCGCGCGGCCGTCACTCCAGGCCGCTGCCGTCGTCGGTGCCGTTGGCCTCCGGCGAGTTGCCCTTGCTGCCCGCCACCACGCGGCCGCCGCCCTCCCGGCGGGGGGGCATGCGCTCGTTGATGCGGTCCAGACCCTTCGCCTCCGCAAAGCTGTTGATCTTCAGCGAAAAGCCACGCCCTGCCGCCGGGGAGAGAGAGACAGGGACAGAGGGAGAGGGGGAGGGAGAGAGAGAGAGAGAGAGGTAGAGGGAGGGAGAGAGAGAGAGAGAGAGAGAGAGAGAGAGAGAGAGAGAGAGAGAGAGAGAGAGATGGAGAGAGCGAGGGGGAGAGATGTGTGTGTGTGTGTGTGTGTGTGTGTGTAATAGTCGGACATGGCGTCGAGAGAGAGGGAGGGAGGGAGGGAGAGAGAGAGAGAGAGAGAGAGACAGAGACAGACAGAGGAAAAGAGAGAGAGGGAGACATAGAGAAAGGAAGAGAGAGAGAGGGGGAGACATAGAGAGAGGAAGAGAGAGAGAGAGGGAGACATAGAGAACGGAAGAGAGACAGAGTTAAGAAACCACACCTGGGCCACATTATGCCCACTAAATGTGAAACGGTATTGTTCTCATGTTTTGCCTTGTGTACAACACTAAGCCGGTTTCTCCATTTCTGAATGCAATGACATACAAATTGTAATACCATCCAGACATCAGCTGTCATCTATTCCAGGGACGGGTATTGCAAATAGCATGAGCTACATGTACTGTAATGCAATGCATTCTGGTAAACTTTGCACAAAGTGTCTGCATTTGTCCCGATACAAACGAAGCAACGTATTTACCTTCTGAATCTTCAGGCTCTGGCTCGATGGCTTCTATGGCCTCGATGGTGGCTGGAGAGGAGAGGACGAGAGAGGAGGAAAGGGTTCATTTCAACCAAGACGTGTGAACACATAACACAGCCTGAGCTGGACGCACCTAGCCAGCCACCTGCACTTTAAGCCAAGAAGGAAGACTCCTTTAGCAACTGTTTTTAGCAACATATTTTTCACAATCTGATTTTTTTGGGTTGTTTTTACATGAATAGAGACATGGAATGAGAGAGAGAGAGAGAGAGAGAGAGAGAGAAAGAGAGAGAGAGAGAGGGAGAGAGAGAGAGAGAGCACGAGAGCGGGCACAAGAGAGAAATTAAGACGGACAGACAGACAGACAGACAGACAAAAGGAGATAGAGACAGACAAAGAGATAGAAAGATAAAGACAAATTGGACATGTATAGAAAGCATTGTCTGTCCATTTCTACTGGGGCATTTCATTAAGTTGAACTAAACTGATAGAGACTGACAGACAGACAGACAGACACACAGTCGGAGAGCGAGACACAGAGACAAAGAGAGGGAGAGGTGGAGGGAAAGAGAGGCAGAGACTGCGGGGTCTGACAGCGAGTGCTGTGCATAAGGGGCGGTGGGTGGTGGCTCTGTACCGGCTAACCTCCGTCATACAGACTGTGTGTATAAGGGATAGGGTTCAGAGGTGGTGGTGGGGGCGGCGGCGGCGGCGGCGGTGTCTCACCGCTCTGCAGGGTCTGCGCCCCTCCAGCTAGGACCCCGCTGGGCAGCATGCCAGTGGGCGTCAGACCCTTCAGGGTCAGCACGTTCTCGCTCTCCTCCCTGGAACACAACAAGAACAACGGCACCGTGATGCACTGCGGAACCGTAATACACACACACACACACACATATATGCACACACACACACACACACGCAAGCATACGTAACACACACACACACACACACATACACACACACACACATAAATACACCCACGCACACACAAACACACATACACGCAAGCACACGTAATGCACACACACGCACACACTCTCACACACATACACATGCACACACACACACACACACACACACACACACACACACACAGGATCACACACGCAGAAACACACACACATTATGGATTCCAGCACACAAAAGTCAGTAGCACCGCTACTACCATGACACTCGACACCACGGCCTAAACCCAGCTACAACACCCACACACACTAACCCACGGCCTGACCCGAAAATAAGACACATGCTCTCTCTCCCCCTCTCTCTCTCTCCCTCCCTCCCTCCGGCTGTGCCTCTCACCTGAGCACGGAGAACATCTTGGCCATCTTCCCGATGGCTCGGATCTTGTTCTTGATCACCTCCTTGCGCGCGGCGGCGGCGTTGGCTGTGAGACATAATAGCATAACATCACAACAACTCACGCACCACAACCCATCACTACGCATCACAACCCATCACTACGCATCACGACCCATCACTATGCACCGCAACACATCACTATGCACCGCAACACATCACTATGCACCGCAACACATCGCTGCACATCCTAACGTCCTGCTGAGTGTCATCTGAGTTCGGCTCTGACTTATGACAAAGATTTCTCGCAGTGATTACTGTCTGTGGAGTGTGTGTGTGGGCCTGTGATCGATGGCTGGTATATGCGGCCTCTTTAAGCAGAGTCACACCGATTGGACTCTGGGGCCGGGCAAGGCCGCGTATACCAGTACCTGTTGCACACTGACAGATCAACGCGCAACAGGTTAAACCAGCCATCACCGCACACACACACAGACACACACGCCCAGGGAGACCTCCAGCATGGCAACATGTAGCACCAGCTAATCTGTCACCGACAATCCAATGCTAGGATTCACCGGAAAACCCATCATGCTGTAGTCCTGGTCTGGGGGAGCTCAGTAGAAGTCCCCCAGGTGGGGCGTAGCATGCGCATTGCCCACAGTGTCAACAAATGATCACTTGACACTTCTGAACAGCTAAGTGTTTGATGCAACGGAGCATGATCAGGGGATGACCCAGAGGCAGCCTTTACTGAGCATCTTCAGCGAGGTAATGGGTGTACATGATTCCTCCGACCGGGGAAACCTTCACATCAGTAACAGCAGTAGTTGTCAGGCAGCACGCCAGACAACTCCAGGCGTCAGGAGATTGGCACGGCCCCCGGTCTCAGACTTTATGGCTACATTGGCCATCGTAAACGCTAACTAACAGAGCACGTTTCAACGGGAGAGATGAAGGGAGTCATCTCGAGGTGGGAGTATAATTCGTAAGGCCCTCTAAGTCGGCTGGCCGCAAAAGGGAACCATGTTGTTTCATCCGTGATATTTATCGGCAGGATACGTTTTGGACACTCACCGTCGAAGATCTCCTCCTCGTCGTTCATGAGCTCATCGTCGGAGCAGATGCTCAGAACGTTGACCAGCATCTCTGTGACTGGAGGACAGACACACACACACACACACACACACACACACACACATACACACGCGGTAGCTCACTGTCATGCAGGCTGTGATGTCATGAAAATCATACGTGCAAACACACGTTGGCCGAGTCGATGTGAACATCGACTCAACACCAATGTTCTTCATGAGTGCGATTATTTGGTTGCTTTTCTCTGTTGCAGTTCATTACAAGGCAAAGTGTTTGAGCTGACTGTCGTCTCAGTGGTTACTTAACAATATGTCGGTGAGTGCCGGTGGAGACCTGTACCTTTCTCTCCCACAAAGGGCAGGGACCAGGTGAAGACGTCCATGAAGTTGGGCAGCCAGTACGGGTGTGGAGAGCAGTTGAACTGCCTGATGTTCATCACGTTGTTCTCGTACTTGAGAACCGCAGCTACAGAGACAGCGGGGGGGGGGGGGGGGGGGGGGGGGGGGTGCACCGACCGCGAAGACAAACACACACACACACACACAGTATACATGAAACAATATGACTCAATTCTAATTAATAAAATCCGACTTGTTATTAAATACGTATAATAGGAGGCCCGAGTGCAATTGTGTACAATTTCCCAACACGTCGCCACCAGACGGCGCCAGTGAGTTGGAACCGCCACCGTTACATCGAGAGCGATTAAGCCACATGCACAGTCAGCGATCCCGACAGCCCCCTCCCACGCTCGCCATCCACGTCTCCATGGAAACCAGGACACAGACACAGAACCGGACTCCACAGAACCGGACTCAACAGAACCAAACGTAACGGGTGCGGACGCGGGCTTCGAGCGTTCATTCAGCAGCTTCCTCACGGGCGTGCCTGGTGGAAACTGGGGCCGCTATGACTGTAGTGACTGTGTCTTTACTATAATCTAAACTAATCATGACAACACAGTTATTTTGAATGTAGTTGTTACATCAAATTAGCACATCCAGACAACAAGAAGCATGGCGATGATACAGATACGATCGGTTTGTGATTATATGTTGTGCTCTGAAGCCCGACGCAAAACCACAGTGTTGTCTGACCTTTGTTGTTGTAAACATCCAGGTAGTTGGGAGCGGAGAAGATGGTGATGAGTGAAGGGAACCCGGTGGTCTGGCTCTTGCGGTACATCCGGTATCTGCAGAACCACCACAACAACAACACACGTTAGAGATGTGCATGCATGTGCCATTGAGGCTCAGTCATTGACAGTGACCCGGGTTCGATTCCGGCCCATGGTCCTTTGCTGCGTGTCTTCCTCTTTCTCTACCACCACTTTCCTGTCCAATCTCTACACTCTGTCTATGAAATGAAAACCAAAGCATGAAACATGCCCCAAAAATCAATCTTATAAAGTAAACACGTGTATGCATGCTTGTCCTCCTTTCGCTAGCTTCGTGTTAGTGTGCCTCGAGCTAGCAGTGTGTGGTACTGTTGTGCACAATTGTTATATTCTCAATCTTTTCTACACAGATGGAATATTACAGGCATGAACATAAGGCCCACTTTGCTGTGAACCTACGGTTAGCAATGGGAGTCGTGCTGTTATCGCAAAGTTGTTCTATTCAAAATATTCATTTAGATAGCGAAATTAAATATTGTCAGGACACATTCGCTGCTTTCATCGACTTTAGTTCACCGTACAGTTCTTTGGTGACTATGTCCGCGTGTGTGTTAGGGTGTGTGTTAGTGTGTACGTGTTAATGTGTGTGTGTGTGTGTGCATGTGTACGTGTGACCGTGTGTGTGTGTGTGTGTTAGTGTGTTTGTGTGCATGCATGTGTGTCCGTGTCCCTGTGCGTGTCAGCGTGTCTATGTGGGTGTTAGCGCGTGCATGTGTGTGTCCTTGTGTTTGTGCATGTTAGTGTGTGTGTGTTTGTGTGTGTGTGTGTGTGCGTGTGTGTGTGTTTGTGCACGTGCACTTACCCTGCATCCTGTGCCTCATGTGCGCGGATCACTGATAACAAGTTGTTGCTCTGCAGAAACTCACAGACGGCCGGGTAGCTGTGAGAAGGAGCAGACGTGATTGGTTCAGAGAGGCTTATTTGGACTTTGTTTCCTGGGTCAATACCGCTCTCCTATTGGCTGGCTGCTCACTGGAAATGACTGGACAGATAATGCCTTTTTTTTTTTTAATCAATGATCCCGGAACATTAATGAATGAAATGGGGGCAGGGCGCTGTGCCGGTTCGGGCGTTTGACTCGCAGCGGAAAGGCGCCGGGTTCAATCCCCAATGTCCTTCCGGAAGGCATGGGCACCGTAACGGCCTTTCTCTGAATTCACTGTAAGTCACTTTGAATCAAAGCCTCTCCTAATGCGTATCTCATATTATATTCAATGTACTCCCATAGACGTCAAACAATAGCTATTGCGCAATACTTTACTTTCACACTCACTTCCATTCCACTGACCTCGCTATCCTACCCGGCAACATGCCCCTCCCCCTCCCCCTTCCTTGAGGAGTCGCTGGCACCCTGTCCCATCAAAGTTTCACAAGCGTTTTTAAATATTCAGGCGCTGGGAGGTTTACGCTGGAAAGAAACAACTCGACCACCACTGTGCTGCCTACTGAGACAGCGCTCAGTAGCCATGTGACCCTGTATGCCACGCTGCCTCTTCCAATTAGAACTCAAGCAATAGGTCACATGAGGATTCACGACGAGCCCATTGGACGATGGTGTCTAGGTCAAAAACAATGTTACGGTTAGTTATGTCATTGTATGCTATTGTATTATAAGGTCTGTTAAATATGCTGTATTTATTAATGGGTAAATGGGCAAATTTCTATATTGATCATCAAAGCTCTTTCATAGTCATGTATGTGATGTATATGCTAGCAGTGAGCTACACCCACACAGAGATAGAGAGAGAGAGGTGAGAGAGAGAGGGAGAGAGAGAGAGAGAGAAGAGAGAGAGAGAGAGAGAGAGAGAGAGAGAGAGAGAGAGAGAGAGAGAGAGAGAGAGAGAGAGAGAGAGAGAGAGAGAGAGAGCGAGAGCAAGAGAGAGAGAGAGATTGACAATGATCATATTATTTCAGCTAATTCAGCTCATACAATACATTCATGTGATCCTATTCTATATAGGAGCACATGAGGACTACAGAGAGGCGGGCTGCACAGCCTGGCGTGTGCAAGAGGTAAACAGGGACAGAGGAGGAGGAGAGAGGTCAGAGAGAGAGAGAGGGTGAGACCAGGTGGAAAGAAAGGTGCGGTATTTGTGGAGCAGCAGGTATCATAATCTGATGGAAATCCATTGAATTGATACTTGATCATTAATACTATACTATAATACTGAACGTCTGTGTGACCATTTCTCCTGCAGGGGGTTAGTAGCTGCCTTGGTGGTTCTTGCGGTTGTTCCTTTAGGTATTAAAAAATGATATTGTTTAGTTATTGGCTACTTTGACTGAGAAATGCTGCAGAATGATTTCCAAAGAATGTAACATAAGAAAAAGGAAAACAGAAAGAAAAGACAGAGAGAAATAATACATCGTACCAGAAGCGTATTCTCCGTGGTTGCCAGAGAATACAGTAACGCTAAAGTTATTACAAAACGCTCTCTCCCCTGCTTATGTAACGACTCGACCGGCCTGAATGTGAATTTTAAACGCTGAGATGGAACGTGTTAAAATATGATGTTCTATGACTAGCCGGACTGGAAGGACGCCAGCGGAGCCCGCCGTGCTCGGTAGCTTTCCAGAGAATACTCCGTTATACAGTATGACCCCCCCCCCCCTGCAGGATTAGTACTGTGTACTGCGGTGACAGCACCGGGTACTGCAGTGACAGTACTGCGTTCACGTAGCCTAGTGTCACCTACTGCAGTGGCACCCCTGTGTAACGCAGCAGACAGCCTCGCGTTATGTTAGTATCACCTACTGCAGTGACAGTACTATGTGATGTGGCGCGACATACTGCAGTGATCGTACTGCATTATGTAGTATGAGCAACTCCGTAGATGGTACTGTGTTATGGAGCATGACCCACTGCCGGGGTAGTACTGTTATGTAGTATGAAGTACTGCACTTATAGTACTGCGTTACGAAGTATGACCTACTACGATGAAAGTACTGTGTACTGCGGTTATAGTTCTGTGTTATGTAATACCACCTTCTGCAGTAATGGTACTGCATTACGTGGTATACTATGAACTACTGCAGTGCTAGTACTGTGTTATGTAGTATGACCTACTGCAGTAGTAGTACTGTGGCACTGCGGTGATAGTACTTATATAGAGATGCCAACCTAGTTTTGTGGCCACTTTTATCTATTACTTTGGGGAATGCACCCATAATGATGTGTTAAGTGCCCACTGTGTGTGCGCATGTGAATGTGTGTGTGAAAAAGTGTGTGTGTGTGTGTGTGTATATGTATGTGTGTGTGAGTGTGTGCGCGCGCGCATGTGCGTGTGTATTCCCACATGTGGTTATATAGGTCAGGACATTCCCACCAGCAAGCAACTTAATGAAGAAGAAACTTTGTGTCGAAAGCTTGGACAAAACTATCCATCGAACCCTCCATCAATGCACCTATCATCCATGAATCCATCCAACCGTCCCTCTACCTATCTGTCATGTCATCATCCATCCATCCCGCGCTACATCTATCACCCGCACGTGTAATCAGACCTAGAAACTTTCTGGTTCCACCTGGCAGAACTTCTGAGCAAGACAATCAAGAGAGCCTGAGACGAGAGCCACCACGCGAAGGGTGAGAAGAACGTGGAGACGCGTGTGAACGCGGTGTGATGACAGTGTGAACGCAGCGTGAACACTGAGCTCTCACCTGTAGAAGTAGGAGCAGCCGCGGACTGAGTTGTGTGTGAAGAAGTCCTGGGTCTTCTCGTTGCCGTAGTCCTCCAACGGGTCCGACCACAGCAGGTCACACATGGGGCCGAACGCGGGGGGCTCCTTAAACCTGTCCAGCTACGCGGAGAGAGAGAGCCAGAGGTAGTGAGTTAGTTCAGTTTAACTCTCTCTCCAGCTACCCAGAGAGAGTGAGAGGTAGTAGGTTAGTTTAGTTTAAGTCTCTGTCCAGCTACCCAGAGAGAGTGAGAGGTAGTGAGTTAGTTTAGTTTAAGTCTCTATCCAGCTACCCAGAGAGAGTGAGAGGTAGTAGGTTAGTTTAGTTTAAGTCTCTGTCCAGCTACCCAGAGAGAGTGAGAGGTAGTAGGTTAGTTTAGTTTAAGTCTCTGTCCAGCTACCCAGAGAGAGTGAGAGGGAGTGAGTTAGTTCAGTTTAAGTCTCCCTCCAGTTACCCAGAGAGAGTGAGAGGTAGTAGGTTAGTTTAGTTTAAGTCTCTGTCCAGCTACCCAGAGAGAGTGAGAGGTAGTGAGTTAGTTTAGTTTAAGTCTCTGTCCAGCTACCCAGAGAGAGTGAGAGGTAGTAGGTTAGTTTAGTTTAAGTCTCTGTCCAGCTCCCCAGAGAGACTGAGAGGTAGTAGGTTAGTTTAGTTTAAGTCTCTGTCCTGCTACACGGAGAGAGAGTGAGGGGTAGTGAGTTAGTTTAGTTTAAGTCTCTATCCAGCTACCCAGAGAGAGTGAGAGGTAGTAGGTTAGTTTAGTTTAAGTCTTTGTCCAGCTACCCAGAGAGAGTGAGAGGTAGTGAGTTAGTTTAGTTTAAGTCTCTGTCCAGCTACCCAGAGAGAGTGAGAGGTAGTAGGTTAGTTTAGTTTAAGTCTCTGTCCAGCTCCCCAGAGAGACTGAGAGGTAGTAGGTTAGTTTAGTTTAAGTCTCTGTCCTGCTACACGGAGAGAGAGCGAGGGGTAGTGAGTTAGTTTAGTTTAAGTCTCTATCCAGCTACCCAGAGAAAGTGAGAGGTAGTAGGTTAGTTTAGTTTAAGTCTTTGTCCAGCTACCCAGAGAGAGTGAGGTAGTGAGTTAGTTTAATTTAAGTCTCTGTCCTGCTACACAGAGCGAGAGGGAGTGAGTTAGTTTAGTTTAAGTGTCTGTCCAGCTACCCAGAGAGAGTGAGAGGTAGTGAGTTAGTTTGGTTTAAGTCCCTTTCCAGATACAGGGAGAGAGCGAGAGATAGAGTTAGTTTAGTTTGTCTCTTTCGAGATACAGGGAGAGAGCGAGAGATAGTGAGTTAGTTTAGTTTGTCTCTTTCCAAATATAGGGAGAGAGCAAGAGAGTGAGTTAGTTAGGTTTAAGTATCTTTCCAGATACAGGGAGAGAGTGAGAGGGCGAGAGTTCGCTTAGTTTTAAGTCTCAGCACACAAAAGCGCACTCTGTCTCGCTACACAGACAGAAAGGGGGCTTAGGATTAAGTCGAAAAATATATAAACACTGTGTCCAGCTTGACAGAGCAACAGGGTGGTAGGATTAAGTCCCAACGCACAAATACACACTCACAGGCAGGTGGGGAGGTTTAAGTGCTCATCAAGCTCAAACACAACAATGGCATGTTTCTGATTCAAGCGCAGCACGAAAAAAACATTAACCGCCGCAAGCAAGTTGAACAAACGCATTGCAAGAACATCAGCACAAAACAGCTCATAAGCTAATAAGCTAACAGCTAGCGAGATACGGCTGCTGTCGTGTGACGCGTCCGGCCTTGGCGTCCGGCTAGCGCCCGTTCTTGGCGTCCAGCTTCCGCAGACAGCATTACCGGGCGATGTCTGCCGGACATCTGCCCTCGGCCCGGGTATTCCTGCATGGCTTATGCCACGAGGGCAACGAGCGCAAGGCGGAAATGTTCCTGAACATTGAAGCTGCATGTGTCTGTTATCCCAATGTCATCCCAGCAATTTACCGGAAACTATGCGTGAAAGGGTCTTCACACACACACACACACACACACACACACATACGCACACACACAGAGACACTCCCATAATGCTCACACATACAGTAATGCTCATGCACATGCACACACAAACACACACACACACACACACACACACACACACACACACGCACACGCACACGCACACAGACACACACACACGCACACACACACACGCACACGCACACGCACACACACACGCACACACACACACACACACACACACGCACACACACACAGACACACACACGGTACCTTTTTGATGTCGTCTAGGGTGTGTATCTCGGGTGAGAGGCCTCCGTGCACGCACAGGAACTGCTGGTTCATGAGGGCGGCCAGCGGCAGGCAGTCGAAGGCGTCCATGCAGGCGTCGTACACCTGCTCCGAGTACTTTATCTTACCTGCGGCGGGGAGGGGGCAGACATGACACGGGTGACACACCGTCTGGGCTCCAACACCAACGGCCCGGGCCTGCAGGCTGTATTGCGGCTGTGAGCTGTACGGTGTACCGTGAGCGCCTGTACCACAGGTTGTAACGTCTGTGCCAGCCGCTGTCGTTGGTGTCGTTGTTACATGAATGAACCATTCATTACTTGGATCTCAAAAGGGGCATACAAGTCGAGACATGACTTTCTTAGCAAGGCCTGCAGGTGGACTGTGGACATTGGGAATCGCACCCAGAACCTTTCAACTGGGAGTCAAAGCACCCTGACTCCAAAGCGATTCCTGCACCACCAACTTGACCGTGAAACAGTTTATTGCTGCATTCTCTCATACTGCGTTAACAAGGATACATTCCTCACTTTATAATTTCTACTTTGAAGGATATGTCCTCAAGTATACAGTGTACAGGAAAAGAAAGAGGAGGAGGAGGAGGAGGAGGAGGAGGAGGATGGGTGAATTCATCCTTTCATCCAAACGCTGGAGCGCAGCTACATTTAGCTGCTGTGTAAAGTGAGTTTTACCAGGCGACCTTCTTTAGAGGAGCGATAATGTCCTGATTGTGTTTCCTGTGGGCTGACCTACTCTCCTCTCTCCTGTCTTTTCTTATCACACGTATCTTTCAAAGCTTGTGGCGTTAAAGGGTAAAGTCTGGCCGTGGCGTATTCATATTTCATGAACAGCAGACTGCATGCACTGTTTTCCTGTTTCCCTCTCCCTGTTTACAAACATATGTGTCACACTAGTCATACTGGTACTAGTCCTAGTCATACTGATAGATTAGCCAGCGTTGAACGCAAATCCACAGCATTGTGAGAAACATAAACATGAACATAAACTCATTACACGGGACACGACGAGAAGAGGAGAGGATGGAGGATGGGGTGGAGCAGAGGAGGGTGGAGCAGAGAGTGGAGCAGAGGAAGGTGGTGTAGGGGGTGGAGCAGGGGGTGGGGCAGAGGAGGGTGGAGTAGAGGATGGAACAGGAGGTGGAGCAGGAGGTGGAGCAGAGGAGGGTGGAGCAGGGGGTGGGGCAGAGGAGGGTGGAGCAGAGGGTGGAGGAGAGGGCAGATCAGAGGGTGGAGGAGAGGGTGGAGCAGAGGGACGGAGGAGAGGGCAGATCAGAGGGTAGAGCAGGGGGTGGAGGAGAGGGTGGAGCAGAGGGTGGAGCAGAGGGCAGAGCAGAGGGTGGAGCAGAGGGTGGAGGAGATAAAAGGAGAAAAGGAAGGAGAAGCAAAAGGAGAGGAGAAACGTGGAGAGAAACGAGGACAGGGAGGAGAAGAGGAGAGAGGAGAGAGAGAGAGAGACAGGCGTAAACAAAACAAGGAGGAAAGCTAAATAATACAGGACAGGAAGTGAACCAGGAAACATGATTCAGAGTGATATTCCCCGCTGTGCTTCCTAACTACTCTGCAGCTCTGAAGGATCTCTCCTTTATATATGAAAACTATTTATAAAAATGTACCCTGGCCGTTGTCATCCAGGGGTCTTGAAACAGAGGAAGCTATCACAGCACAACGTGTGTTACTCACATTCTTGTTTGAAGGTGAAGTATTCTGTCAAATGTCTACATTCATGGTTCCCTCTCAGTAGAAATAACGTCTTTGGATAAAGGATTTTCAGCGACCAAAGGTATAACACGCACTGTAAGGAAATAAATAAAATACAAACACAAAGGGTTGGTTTGCATATTAGGATAACAGAAGCAAATGTAAAAATACCACATCAATCCTCATCATTCAAAAGCTATCAAAGCCTCAGCGAAATTAAATTAATAATAAAACAGGCTTGATCAAATCTTAAAATATTCATAATGTTTAGTCTAATGGCTTTCTACTAAAATGTAGACTTCAGGGAACAGCTCCTGCTGAACATTACACTAAACTCGCATGTCTTGAATTATTACTGTCCGTGATTCCTTCTATGCATGATTTCCTGTTCGTATTGATTCAGCACGCTCCGGGGCTGTCCTTGTCCTCTCACCAGTGTATATTGATGGTGCCTTAAACACATATAGCTGGCGTTTTGTATGCACTTCTGTACGAGTGCTTTACAGTAAAACGGGTGTCCCCAAGTGGGAATCAGACCCCTAACCCTGACAGTGTTAACGCCTTGCTCTACCAGTGGACCGAGGCAGGACCATGTGCTGTCATTCCAATTGATTTAAACTCGGCCTTGATTTTGTCCAAAGCCACTTACAATCAGAAAATGTGTGGGGTTCGACATGTGGACTGTTGGAGGTAGGGAATCGAACTGCCAACCCTACGGTTAGAGGATGACCCGCTCTACCCACTGAGCTGTGCCGCCCCAGTTCCATGCCAAGGAACTCATTTCCACATTTGAGTTGAACGGTTGGAATCATGGTTAACGCCCTAGAAGTCATTTCCACGTGGGAGAAACATCTGCAGTGCTGAGGTGAGTGTGTGCATGTGTGTGTGTGTGTGTGTGTGTGTGTGTGTGTGTGTGTGTGCACCTCGATGCTGAAGTAGCCACGGTCCACGTAGTCTCCCAGGAAGAGGTAGCGCGTGGTGGCGGGCGAGCCCCCCACTTCAAACAGCTTCATGAGGTCGAAAAACTGCCCATGGATGTCACCGCATACTGGAACATACATATGACATTATTATGTTATTATGTTATTATGAACATGATATTCATATGAATCCATCAATGGCCCCACACAATATAATTCTAATAATTTGATATATCTACAGTCCATATAAACTGTATTATAATATACTACTACTACTACTACTACGACTACTGCTTGTAGACGTAGTAGTTGACTACTGCTCTCTCTAATTGTACTGCTTTGTATATATTATATACAAAGCAGTACAATTAGCAGTAGTAGTAGTAGCAGTCGTAAAAGCAGTAATAATCGTAGTACTAGTAGTGCTAGATGCACAACAGCCATACAAATCTCCCTGAATAAAACAAGAACGTTTCTACTTTCTGTTTGGATTTCTCAGTGTGCCTCCTTGAGTGGCTGCGTGCACACCAGCACGTCTCCGGGTTCCCTTGTTCTCTCCTCACACGACAGCCAGCCAGCACACGCTGCCTCCGATGCACGCCAACACACCAAGCACGCCCGACGTGGCATGCACGCGTGCAAGGCGTGCGAGGCGTGCAAGGCGTGCAAGGCGTGCAAGGCGTGCAAGGCAGGGATTGTGGCTGCAGGTCGTGCGACGACCTGGAGAGAAGACGGCGGGCCGTAGCCACGGTACGACGAGCAGAGAGGTGAGGAGAGGAGGAGAGGAGAGGAGGAGGAGAGGAGGAGGAGAGGAAAGGAAAGGAGAAGAGAGGAGAGGAGAGGCGATGGGAGGAGCGGAGAGGAAAGGAGAGGAAAGGAAAGGAGAGGAGAGGGGAGGCGAGGAGAGGAGGAAAGAGGAGAGGAGAGGGGAGGAAAGGAAAGGAAAGGCAACGAGAGGAGAGGAGAGGAGAGGAGGGGAGAGGAGGGGAGAGGAGAGGAGACGCTAACACCTCAGCTCCGCGGGACCCGTTGGAGAATTGTGTCTGCTGAGCATTCCGTCGGCCCGTTCATTCGACAGGGAAAACGCTGGCGTGAGAATCGATGGAAAAATGCCCGAGCGCCACACTAATGTCGACTCACACACCAAGAAATGTTGTGGCGATGCTCCCTGTGGAGCACAGATACTGGCGAGCTGACGATGGCTCGCTATAGGCTGGGAGAGGAGACGAAGGGCCAGAGCGATGTGGTCACAGAAGACTGATCTCACCAGAGTTGCATGTCACTCTTAATCTGAACCCACTATACCATAATAGATAGCTGGATGAAAGGATGGCTGTATAGGAGGCGGCCAGATAGTTAAACAGAGAGACAGTGATAGATAGACATATACAATAGACACATAAATATAGACAGACCAATAGATAGAAAGACAGGTAGGTAGATAGATAGATAGATAGATAGATAGATAGATAGATAGATAGATAGATAGATAGATAGATAGATAGATAGATACAGTAGATAGATAGATAGGTAGGTAGGTAGGTAGATAGATAGATAGATAGATAGATAGATAGATAGATAGATAGATAGATAGATAGAAAGATAGATAGATAGATAGATAGATAGATAGATAGATAGATAGATAGATAGATAGATAGATAGATAGATAGATAGATACAGTAGATAGATAGGTAGGTAGGTAGGTAGGTAGGTAGGTAGGTAGGTACATACGTACGTACGTACTTACATACATACATACATACATACATACATACATACATACATACATACATACATACATACATACTGTACATACATACATACATACATACATACATACATACATACATACATACATACATACATACTGTACATACATACATACATACATACATACATACAGTACATAGATAAATACATCAAATGGGGAAATATAGATAGATAGATAGATAGATAGATAGATAGATAGATAGATAGATAGATAGATAGACAGAGAGATAGATAGATAGATAGATAGATAGATAGATAGATAGATAGATAGATAGATAGATAGATAGATAGATAGGTAGGTAGGTAGGTAGGTAGGTAGGTAGAAAGATAGATAGATAGATAGATAGATAGATAGATAGATAGATAGATAGATAGATAGATAGATAGATAGATAGATACAGTAGATAGATAGATAGGTAGGTAGGTAGGTAGGTAGGTAGGTACATACGTACGTACGTACTTACATACATACATACATACATACATACATACTGTACATACATACATACATACATACATACATACATACATACATACATACAGTACATAGATACATACATCAAATGGGGAAATATAGATAGATAGATAGATAGATAGATAGATAGATAGATAGATAGATAGATAGATAGAAAGATAGATAGATAGATAGATAGATAGATAGATAGATAGATAGATAGATAGATAGATAGATAGATAGATAGATAGATAGATAGATAGATAGATACAGTAGATAGATAGGTAGGTAGGTAGGTAGGTAGGTAGGTAGGTAGGTACATACGTACGTACGTACTTACATACATACATACATACATACATACATACATACATACATACTGTACATACATACATACATACATACATACATACATACATACATACATACATACTGTACATACATACATACATACATACATACATACATACAGTACATAGATAAATACATCAAATGGGGAAATATAGATAGATAGATAGATAGATAGATAGATAGATAGATAGATAGATAGATAGATAGACAGAGAGATAGATAGATAGATAGATAGATAGATAGATAGATAGATAGATAGATAGATAGATAGATAGATAGATAGGTAGGTAGGTAGGTAGGTAGGTAGAAAGATAGATAGATAGATAGATAGATAGA
>JAXIVH010000018.1:2251723-2273899 GCA_036785325.1 Urophycis tenuis | reverse complement strand
GACATCTGTTTGGATAGCCATCGCTTATAGAGTCTATTTGCTTAACTGGTTTATTTGTTTAGCTTGTTTTATTGCAGGTAAACAACAGTGTTTACCTTATTTAACTCAATCTTTAAGCGACACGTCCGCTCCTTAAGCCGGTCTATTGGGTGTATCCGTCAGAGTCGTCCTGTGTGTGAGCCCAGCCATCAAAGTCGCTAATTAAACAGCTCATGTATGACGTCACTTTAATTAAGTTTGCCAATAGTTGCCTTCATTTTGGCACATGAATTAATAGGTTGCTCATGGCCTAATAGTAGAAACTAAACGAAATTATTTTCGTTGGTCACATTACCATTGTGGCTAATCGATGATTGTTCGAATACACACACCCCCTATGTCGGCCTTTCTTACATGATTACTGTAGGTTGAATAATATGACACGTTAAGTCAACTCACATTAGTTCCTATTTCACTATTTGTTCAGATGTAGAAACGTATCGCAATAAACAGATCCTATTTAGCAACTGTAATTGTTTCTAATGAAATGTTTAATTGTTCTTTAATTGTTCAAACAAAGGAGAAGAGATGCATAGGCAGGTGTGTGTGTGTGTGTGTGTGTGTGCGTGTGTGTGCGTGTGCGCGTGTGTGCCACTCCCACTTAACCCAGACTGAAATATGTTGTAAAAAGATTCCCATGAAGTGGTTTATTGAACAACCAACCATAAATCAACTTGACACGTAGATCTATATATGAAACATGACAATAACAATCCCCTCATTGGACTTGACCTGTGTGTACATCATGTTAACTGAATGGTTTCATTTGTTCTGTCAGAATTGGATCAGATAACAGTGTTGATCCCAGTGTGCTGTTATCCAAAGTGCCCTATAGTGAATCCAGATGCATGTTATTTACCAGTAGGTAAGACATCTCACGCACGTTTGGTTGTGGACGTTAGGGGATTGAACCCGGAACCTTCAGTCGAACAGCCTATACAGCCCTGACCTCTCCCGCTCATTCACCGTGTTTGCTTCAGCAGATAATCACTTAATCAAGCTAATGTTGGACCAGATCAGGGTTGTTGCTACGGCATTCAACCGCAACGGTTAATATCGTGATCGATCAGTGACTCGATGGATCGGTGGGCTGACACCTGAGGAGGAATGCCGGCGTCTGAGGCGTCATGGCGTGTGGGAATTTGGCATGGCGGTGCTACGTGCTAGCTCGTCGTTCGCCCCGGCGGGTCTCTTTCGCCGGTCGGCGATGGCGACGGCAGCAGCAGCAGCATGCAAGGTCAATTGTAGTGGTCACGCACAATGACCTCCCCTCAGCCACATTATCATGAGAGAACAGCTATACAGACTGTGAGGAGGGGCCAACGCTGTTATTCACCGTTTAGTCATTTTAGCTAGACGCTTTAATCCTCGGTGAAAGCGTTTTCGGATTCGGGGTTAGGTCGTTAATTAGCAGTTAGAGTCGTCTCCGCTTTTGTGACTGCGTTACAGTTACACTGCGCTGGTGTTGTGCTAACGCAGGAAGTAGTTCTGGCAAACGTTTGGCTTCGACTCTTTAGTGACGCCGCTCAATACAACCCCCGCATAATGCTTATTATATACGTAATTAAACATGAATATTTAATACAAAAGGGGCCCCCCTATTTACCGCCAGGTTGATGCGGCCCGTCATGTGACCGGACGGGGGCACCGCGTGAGTGCACTCCATCGCCCACGCCGTGATGTCGCCATAGATTTAGATAGATGGATAGATCAACTGCTCATCTAACAACTCAACGTCTTACCTCGTGGTGAAATAGTGACCCTTCAGTGCGCCACGGACGGACTCTATATTCATTTCCCCCCCCCCCACATGCAGTGGTTTTGCCCGTGATGTGTTGCGCTGCGACGACAGATTAAAAGATATGGCGGCTCAGGTTTGTCGTGGTGCAGGGGAACGGCAGCCAAAGCCGTGGCGGCGGCGGGCGCGGGGCTGACACCGCGCCATTCCGGCCGGCTGCATCCCCCCCCCCCCCCCCCACCCCCCTCCCACCCCCGCCGGCGGCTGCGGCCGAGCCATTGGTCGATACGAAAGCGGCCGTGAACCGCGAGAGAGTAGTCATAGAAGCCCGGTATTGATCATTTAGAGCCACGCCATCCAGACATAAATCCGGTTATCTTTTGTGTCAGACCTAATACGGGGGTCTGACTCCCGGTGGGGAAAAAAAAAACCCAACCCAGCCCGCCTAACCTACTCAAAAGCGACTTTTTCCTTTCCGTCAACTATGACTTTGACTGTGTGGTGTTTTTTTGTAGTTCAGGGGTTTGTCTGGGGTGGTGTTTAGAGTGAGGCTTCGGCGTGTGACACGCCGCGTCTCACAGGAAACTTTGGGCGCGCTTTGGTTGGAGGACAAGACAAGACAATGGTCTTCCCTCTACCACAGACAATGGTGGCTTTGCCAGCGTGCGTGTCTTCTGCCGCGAGGGCAGCGTGACGACGGACCCACTCTGACAGACCAGAGTTCACGTGTTTGGATACATTCAAACGGAGGAATCCTCTGGAACCGTTTACACCAAATGATGGAGAGTGAACTGATCGATCATCAATTGATCAGCCCTGCCAGCTTTTAAAGTGGAGGGTATTGGCGAGAGAATGCAGCGTGTTTTTGCTGGCGAAAGAGACAAACTGTGCTTTGGTGACGCGCAGACAATTTTGGGACTCACAAAAAGGGTTATTGTGTAATGAGAATTGATCACGCAATATTAAATGATGGCCTTCGTTTTGTGTTAGGAAGGCCTTGTTTCTAGCCATGGGTTGTGGCACGGGGCAGGTTTGGAAGCTGCTGGACGTCACGGTGATCCTCGATCGCGATAACAAATAACAACAATAACAGTTTGATTGATTAATAAAAATCCGACACCAAAACACAAAAACCTTGTACATGTATTTAATTTTGTTTTGAGAGCCTGAACAGCTCTATGGGGGACCCGAAGAAATAGTCTAAAAAAAAAAAGCCTGATTCAAAGTGAGACAATAACAACTGAAGGTGTTTGTGTCTTCGTGGCGGGAGATGGAAAACAATGCAACGCTACAAACAGACGATAAAGCCGGAGGATTTACAGGGTCTGTAACGCAAAAAGAGAAGAAAAAAAAAACATCCACTGATGTATTCTCCTCAAAAGACCAAAAGTCAACCTTTCGATGTAAATCTCCCCTTTAAACTTTCGCCTTGTATTGTGCAGAGCTCAACTGAGGGAAATCCAATAACAGCAAAATGCTCATTGATGAGTGGCACCGTGCTGGTCCAGCCTCCGTGTACTTCAGTGGGCTTACTGCAGAACACTAAATGTGGTCCAAGTTTCTGTCGGGCGACGTTCCGCACCTGTTACCTCTGGTGATTAATTTCACAGACCTCCGCCACCTTGTCCTCAATATCTAAACAGTAACTGCTCACCACACAGTCCTACGAGTATCTCGTGATCCAGAGTCCCGCGTTTAAACTCAGAACCTCTCTTTCTCTCTCTCTCCTCTCTCTCTCTCTCTCCTCTCTGTCTCTGTCTCTCTCTGTCTCTCTCTCCCTCTCTCTGTCTCTCTCTCTGTCTCTCTCTCTCTCTCTCTCTTCAACCCTCTTTGGTCGTGGCGGGATACAAAACACACGCAGCTCCCCCCCCCCCCCAGTCCGCCTGCTTCCCCCTCTGCCCCGCCGCCCGTGCGTCTCGCTGTATCGTATTCACCAGCGATTGTACAAACACCCCCAGCGAGTGTTAAGATGCTTTGGAAGAAACCGGACCCACGGTCACCCCACACAGAGGGGGGTGGTGGTGGTGGTGGTGGGGCCCGGGGAGGGTGGGGGAGGTGGTGGTGGTGGTGGGGGGTGGGGGGGGGGACCGGAGCTGTGGGCCTGGGGGTCTGGGGGGCCGGCTCTGGTTCGCTGGCGCCACATCCCCCCTGAGCTGCGGAGAATGTGGGGGCTGAACCCTCGCCTTTGAAGCTCTACCTCCCACTAATTCTGGCCTTCCAATTTCCACACGCTGCACACACACACACACACACACACACACACACACACACATTCACACAGTCACAAAGCACACACACACACACACACACACACACAGCACGCACCCGCACGCCCCCCACCTCCCTCCATCACCACCACCACCACCACCACCACCACCACCACCACCACCACCACCACCCTCCCCATGCCTTTGTTTCCCTTATAAGGACAGACACGGCCATTTCCTCAGCCCTCATGTGGGAGGTGGGCTGCTTGTTTGCGAACGCGGACGCAGGTCAGGGGAAATGCAGCCTTGTGTGTGTGTGCGTGTGTGTGTGTGTGTGTGTGTGTGTGTGTGTGTGTGTGTGTGTTTGTGTGTATGTGTGTGTGTACTGCATTCATGTGCACACACACGCGCACCAACACACACACCCACAGTACATTATAGTTTATCATTATTTTCTTGTGCATTTTTGCCTGTATGTATTGATGTCCAGCAACAGTTATGACAAAACACACTACCTACCGAATGACTACTTATTTACCTAACTGGCTGCCTACTTACCCGCCTACTTACCTACCTGAATAAATGACTGCCTTCTACCTACCTACCCAGCTCCACCTACTCACCATACCCAACCTATCCAGCTACCTATCAACCCAACCACACCTTCAGACCTTCCCAACCTACCTCCCCAACCCCGCCCATCTACCTACCTACCTACCTACCTACCTGCCTACCTACCTTATGTCTGTTGAGAGACGCACGTGTTCAACACAAATTTACGACTGATTTATGAATGACTGGATGGGTAAATGAGCGCCCACCTAGCCCAGCTTCATTATCTCATAGAGATGTTTGGCAGGAAAGCATTTGATGTTCCATTTTATGGAGTTTACACTCAGTGCTGCTGTGAGTGGTGTGCTTACAGTCCAATGATAACAAGGAATGAGAGGACAAATTAATTTCAACAAACACACACACAATGAGATAAATGAATAAGGTCAAATGAAACACAACTTTGTAAATATTTACTTTGAGTTGCTGCTAGCAGTGTATAGATAATATTGACAAATGAGGATAAGCTTGCCTGCTCTGGGTGATAATTGCTGACTAGTTGCTCGGTGTGCATCAAAACAAACACTTAAGTGTGTGTTAGAGGTGTTTATCTCCACTCAAGTATTTAATACAACACACCTGCAGAAATGAACGTAACGTAGCACACCTGGTAGCATTTAATATCAGGTACAGCAACCCATGCTGAGATGAAAGATACCAAATATAGAAACTTTTTTTTATCTTTGGCATCGTTGTATTTTAGTTTTTGCATCGCAAAAATAAAATAAAAACTAAGAAAACAAGTAAGCCTACAAACATGCAGGGGGAGAGAGATATTGCGGACGGGGATTTACAGAAGGCAACGTCCTCTCCTCTTGTTGATCTCCACACATTGTACTGCGTCAAAACACACTCACACAAACATGAACTTACTCTGAGGACGGTGGTCAGTCGAGTCAAAGCCGATATGTAGGGCGCAGTCAGGGTTCGATGCTCGATGTCTCGTCCAAGGACATGTGGACACGCGAGCTGACCACAAACAGCAGCTGCTCCACTAACAATAAGGACAATAACGGGAAAAAGTCAATAAGGGAGCACAGATACATATTAATAAGAAACACTTTTAGTTTCTAGGTTTCCTTGAGTTCCTGTGTTTAGCAAAACTAGGAGCCATTGATGAAATCGAACATTAATAAGAACACTTTTAGTTTCTAGGTTTCCTTGAGTTCTGTGTTTAGCAAAACTAGGAGCCATTGATGAAATCGACTATCTACGAAAGTATCGACCTGGTTTATTTTTCTGCTCTTAAGTACGAGTGCGGGGATTATCCTCACGTAATGAGTATTTGATAAAGTTACTCAGTGTAAATATGAATGACGATCAAGCTGTATAAAAACTTCTCATTTAGCATTATGCATTATAGCCTCACATGTACATGTATAGCCTCACAAGCTCACTATTCACAGGAGAGCCCACACCAACCAATTCACACCCATGTCCTCTCTCTCCCCTCCACCCTGAAGGGTCCGCTCAGTCCATGGAGGCGCGTGGATGAGGCCTGAGTGGTAGCGTTGGCGACGCCCCGGGGCCCGTGGTCTCCTGACTGAAGGTCTCCGCTCAGGTGAGGGACCCCAGCGGGACTCCAGGCGGACACCAAGAGGACCCAAAGCCCCTTCCCGCCCCCCTCCCCCTCTCCCCCCCATCCTCCTCCTCCTCCTCTTCCTCCTCTTCCTCCTCCTCTTCTCCCAGGCTCCCTTTCCATTCCTAACCCCCCCCCCCCCCTACCCCCCGACACACACACACACACGCACACCACTCCCCCCCTCGCACACACACCCCGCCCCGTCCCCCCTCCCCCCCCCCCCCCCCCAGCGCCGGGGGGGCGCCCGCGCTCTGGACCATGTCTAGCGGGCCGTCCGAGGGGAGCCGCGTTGACGACCCCGGAGAGGAGCGGCGCCCGGCAGGACTCTCCCGTCATCGAGCGCCGCAACCGCAGCGGCATCATCAGCCAGCCGCTGAACAAGAGCCTGAAGCACTCCCGCACCCTGCTGCAGTACACCGCCGCCGCGGGCTCCGCCGTCGCCGCCGCCGCCGCCGCCACCACCTGCACCGGCAACCACAACAACAACAACCACCACCACCACCACCACCACCACAACCACCACAAAGGACACGCCCACAATGGCGAGAGCAATAAGAGGGACCACTCGACCAAGGCCCAGCCCCCGGCCCCGCCCGCCCCCACCGTGGCGGCGTTGGCGGCGGCCAAGCTGGACCGGACCTTGGAGCAGGTTCTGGAGGGACAGAACGGCCTGCTGCACTTCGCCCAGGCCGCCGCGCTGCTGAAGCGGGCCGGCATGGAGCACATGCTGCTGCCCGGCGGGGGCATGGGCGGCGCCGGCGAGGCGGGCTCGGGGGCCAGCGACCTGGAGGGCACGTCTGTCGCCGACGCCGTGGGCGGCCCGGTGGACTTCCCGTACGGAGTAGGCGGC
Source organism: Urophycis tenuis (assembly GCA_036785325.1). NCBI lineage: Eukaryota > Metazoa > Chordata > Actinopteri > Gadiformes > Phycidae > Urophycis > Urophycis tenuis. The sequence goes on along the minus strand of JAXIVH010000018.1, from coordinate 2,266,871 downwards.
GGCTTCCCCTTCAACCCGGGACTCTTCATCATGACGCCGGCGGGGGTTTTCCCTGGCGGACAGTGCCTTGCACATGGCCGGCCTGGCGGAGTACCCGGCGCAGAGCGAGCTGGCGTCCGCCATCAACTCCGGCAAGAAGAAGCGGAAACGCTGCGGCATGTTGCGGGCCCTGCCGACGGCGGATTAACTGCGAGCAGTGCAGCAGCTGCCGGAACCGCAAGACGGGACACCAGATCTGCAAGTTCCGCAAGTGCGAGGAGCTGAAGAAGAAGCCGTCGGGCGCGCTGGAGGTGAGGGTGGGGTGGGGTGGGGTGATGGGTGGGGTGATGGGTGGGGTCAGGGTGGGGTGATGGGTCGGGGGGTGGGCGGTCGGTCGGTCGGTTGGGGATGATTTGGGTTATTGTCTGGCCGACGGGGGGGGGGGGGGGGGGTTTGGTTGCCGGGTGATTTCTCAGTGGTTGGGTGACACTTTGGCGGCTGTCTGGTGGTTGGATGACGGTCCTGGTGGTTGGATGATTGTCTGGTGGTGAGGTGGTTTGCTTGATGGTCGGGTGACATTTTTTTGATGATTGGGTGTATGTCTAACGGGTGAAAAAAAAGATGAATACATATTTACAATATTTACATTACAAATTATATATAATATAATATTTTTTTAAATAATAATTTTAAGGATTTTGTGTATTGGTTTTTATGATATTGTTGTTATTTATCAGGGTTTCAAGGCATCCAACATCTGGAAACCAGAGAAACGCACAGAGCCGCGGGGTACGCTCCTTGTAAAACTGAGCGCCAGACAACAGATGTTAAAAGCCAGTCGATAGGAGGGCAGCTGAAGGGAAACTTCTGGAAATATGGGGTCCACCGTGTTCCGTGTTTCAAGCCACTAGTCTCAGAGAGTCCGACGTCTGACGTGTCCGGGGAATAACAGTGGCAGATTGCTGCACAGTTGACTGGCTTTTCATTTAGAGAGAGGGAGGGAGGGAGGGAGGGAGAGGGAGGGGAGAGAGAGAGAGAGAGAGAGAGAGCAAAAGGGGCAGAGGGAACCCTGGGCAAAGGGTTTGGTGGAGAAGCCGGGGTCTGCGAGGTGACAGGTGGTGAGAAGGGTGGAGGGCGTGGGTGGGGTGGGTATGAGCGCTGTAGGGATCCCTTTAATCTGTTCACCATGGTCAGCTACCCCCCCCCCCCCCCACACACCCACACACCCCTACCCCCCCCCTACCCCCCCCCCCAACCCCCCCACCCCCCTCTTCCCAACCCCCCCACTGCTCTGAATGGGTGGTCTGGGCTCATTCACCAATGGAAATACAAGGCCGTCATTTGTGCTTCTCGTGCCCACGCTGATTTGAACCCTGCTTACAGTAATGCACTGTGGAAACTTCAAACGCACTGGGGGGGGGGGCGGCTTGAGCTACGTTGCTGCTGGCGCCGTTGTCTCGATGCGTGAAAAGCCACGAGCTGAGAAGTGGAAGAACGGAACGCGGTATTGTAGGACCACATGGGCCCTGACTTCTCACTGCACCAGCCCCCATAGATTCAGATATAACGCTGTGAAAAGCCACTTATTTATGACTTTAAAAAAGTGTGCAAAGGCGTGATAAATAAATAGACAGGTGTATTGAATATTCATTTGTGTGTGCGCGTGTGTGTGGGACTGAGTTAGTGAGGGGAAGGCGTCATCTATGCCACATTGACACCTGGTGCTAGAGATGACAGCCTAATAGCCAGATGGACTGTGGTGTGCGCACACACACACACACACACAAACGCACACAGACACACACACGCACCCCCGGGGCCTCTGTCCCCCTCCGGAGACACACCCACATGGTTAAATGGTCCTCGCGTTTCGTCCTCCGGCGAGCGTTACCACGGTGATAAGCATAATTCTAAACATATTCCCACTCCCACACCTAGAAGAATGACCAATGAAAGAGAGAGAGGGTGAGGGGGGGGAGAGAGAGAGAGAGAGAGAGAGAGAGAGAGAGAGAGAGAGAGAGAGAGAGAGAGAGAGAGAGAGAGGTTATTGGTAGTCAATTATTCAGAAAATAATTGATTAAATAACACTTTGTCAGACATTTGTATTGACTTCCAAATGAGAACACATAGCTAAAAACATATTTCTCAAAGCACATTGGCAGGCATATTCTCTGGAGTTGGGAGTTTGAATCCCAGTCACATGGCGTCGTCCTGAAGTTCAAGTTCAGCTGGAGCAGGGTCAAGGATGTGGCACGACGGTCGTAGTTTCCGCTGAAAATAAACCATGACTCACCAACTGCTGTTTAAAAGTCCACGGCCAATTTGTTGATGTCAACGGATCATGACAGCCCTAATTTAGTATTTACTTCATTACATTACTGAATTAGTTTATTGTATGAATTTGACGATGTCAATTAGGATCCTTAGCAATCCATCCTTGATGTTGATTAAATATAGATGTGGGTTTAACAACTGGAAATATGTGTTTTGATTTGTGATGCCCTTAATGGCGGTGAGTGAGTCAGGCACAGTGAGGATGATTGAGGGCTAAGTTGAGATCTTTGTTCCTTCAATTGCACAAACAAACAAATGTATTTACCTGGCCTGGACCGAATCTGTCAGTTGGTGCTGTTATGTGTCATGTTTCCTATTTATTACAGTTTTTTTGTATTTATTAATTCATGTTGCTGGGTTTGGTTGTCCTGGTTGTTGAGCTCACTTATATTAAGTGTCTTTCAGACTTTAGGACCTAGCCTAGTTTCAGCATAATGTATGGGTTTGTACTTCTCCACCCAGGCCGGCCAGTAGGAGCCAGAAGATATATTGGGTCTTATTTTAGCGTTTAGCTCATTTTTACCTCATACTCCCATTCATTCACCGTTAGAAAGTCGATAGCTGTCGTGCGCGGCCGCGAGGGAGACAACAGCTGTTTAAACTGGTGATTCATCAGAGAGCGTAACCCTAGCTAGCAACACTGTCACTAAGTATGTGATGTCATCACACGGGCTCATCGACCACAGCACGTTGCACATAGCTAAACTTCTGCAAAGTGTGTGATGTCACCAAGCTGCTAAATTGCTCGGAGAGCCGGCGGTATAGCCCTAGACAAATTGTCTCGGCGTCCAAACTGTCGCCAGGTGTTGCTAGGCGTGCTATGTCATCAGCTGTTACAATGGTCGCTGGGTGTGTGATGTCATCCGTTGTTTAATCTGTCACTAAGCAAGCTTTATCAACAGTTGAAAACGGCACCCAGTGGGCTGTTGGAAATGCTAGGTTGAATCCAAGACGTCAAAGCGAGCTAGTTAAACCGTTGCTAATTGTGTGGCAATGTCATCCGCTATTTAAACCGGTGGACTGGTCAGCGAGGGGGTAGCGTTAGCTAAACCGTCGCTAAGTGTGTGATGTCATGGGCACCGGCTAAATGTCAGACGATGATTAGTTTTATGAAGAGATCTGCTGACTCATGGCCGGGGGAAACTGGAGAAGAGGGCGACTCAGCACTAAATCGTAAATGTCAATACAGACTAGATTACGGCGAGGTTGTCAAACATATTTCTGTATTGTCCGCGTGAGAGTGGGTTCTCACCAGGAAGGACATTGAGGCTCCGCTCTTACCTCATCTGACCCCTGCCCACATTGTGGGCATTCCGGGACAAACATGGGGGAATATCATGACACACAGACCCGCAGACACAGCGGCCACTCTCTGGCTGTGCTGTGACCATCTCCAAAACAAAATCACGTGTGTGCCGGGGCTGCATGTGTGCTCGCATGATGTGATTACGCTGCGATGAAACCAAAGTCTTGTGCGCGCGCGTGTGTGTGTGTGTACTTGCATATTTGCATGCACATTTAGGATTTATATTCCCGCAGAACTAAGTGCACCACATTAGCATTAGCATAGATTGGCTTTAGCACACAGAGTCATATTCCCCATTGAGGAGGGGGGGAAACACATAGCATGGTGGCGCCGTCAGTCTCTCATGTGATACAGAATCATAATTTCCACGCTAGGGCTGGCTGTGTCTGGCGATACTAAGTGGTGCAGGCTATATCTGTCCCATTCACCCTGCAGGGGTCCATGGTTGATATCACTAAGGTGAGGTGAGAGGCGAACGGCAGCAGAGGAGCAGTGTTAAGTAGCCGAGAAGTCACCTGTGTTCACCGTGTGAAGGCAGTGGGATTAGTGATGGGGGTATCGTGTCAAGTGAACGTTTACAGGTATACAGCTGCACATTGTGTGCTGTTATGACATTTCAAGTTCGCCGGACATGAGTTGATGATCTTTTAGCCTCTTTTAGTTTGTGAATGAAACCACAAAAAAAAAAATGATTTTAATAATTTTGAGAGATATCCAGAGATCCCATTATACTCATGAATTACAAATACTCTTCTGTTCATTGAAGGGCATTATATTAGTTATAGGGGTCATTTAAAGGATAACGTTAAACATTGACCCTATTTTCCCATCATTTTGGGTTTAATGGACTAAAGCGGACAACAGCTTCTGAATTTGGGCCAGTGTTTAGCATGAGCACAGTAGCGAAATGGGCTGCAATGTAATCCTTTGGGGCCATCGCGCCCCGTCAGTGTCCGCCCTCTAAAACTGCTTGTGTATGCCACTGACAAGGCTCAGATTGTTATTATAAGTGTCTTGACAACATTATGGAAAGCCCCCCCCCCCCCCGACAGAGAAACACAACGTTCTTACCTTTAGCCTGATCGGATCGGTTTATTTTTAGTGTCTCTCACCAAGTCTCACTCAAGGAGAAGTCTCGCTCTGGAACCCTGCGCTCTGAAGAGTTGAGTTGTTGCAGGAAATGTCCCCATTGTCATTACAATCTCGGCCCTCCTCGTCCCGAACCTTTTACATAACACCAAGCTACGCTTTATGTAGTCCAACCAACTCTTGCCAGCACTCGTCTCATCACTCCTTCTCCGTCTCATCGTCATCCGTTCATACTAAAAGACATGTGGTCATGTTCAGAGCATTTCTTAATTTCTGACGACACAAACGGCCTTATTGACCTAGCGGACATCTTGGTTCCAAATGCTAGCTGGTTGGGGGGAACTGAATGCAGAATTATGCTTTCGCTTCCCCCCAACCAGCTAGCATTCAGGACCAAGATGCTGCTAGGTGACCGAGGCCCACACCACTCAGAGTGAGGAGGATGAACGGCCATATTGGATCATCGCCCGGTGGCGTGTCAGACACGCTGACACAGAATTAGCTTAGCTCCCGTGTGATTTCCGTCTGCTCCCAGAGGAGCTCAGTGCACGTGCTCACGAGCACGTGCACTGAGCGAGAGACTAGAGACTCCTGACAGACGGACACGCGACTCTCCCCGGGCATGCTGCCCGGTGGACAGACGGACAAGATGGAGCCTCGCTGAGGTAGTTAAGGAAGAGACCGGGGGGAAGGGGGGGAGGAAGTGGGGGAAGGGGGGGGGGAGGGGCGGAGGGGGGGGGGGGGGGGGGGGGGAGGAGGAGGAGAAGGCAGCCTGCCAATATGGCGGATTGGCGGTGGATGCTTACGCTAGCATGTCCAGGATCCTCTCACCACCTGAATACGAGGGCAGCATGAAGATGGGAAATAAGAATAAGGCAGCGGGTTAGTCTGGTTGTTCTAGCGAGGGTCCTGGGTTCGATCCTCCAATGTCCACATTCTCTACCTGTTTGAGTCCTCTGAGCAAGATGCTCAACCCTCTACCTGTTCATTAATTATAAAAGTATAAATATTAAATAGAATTCAAATGAATATTGAAAGAAAGAAACCACAGAGGTCTACTAAAAGACCCCCAGTCCACTGAATACCTGATCAGGGGGATTATTTAGTTGTCTTTTGACCACCCACCGAAAGGTTATTGGTTTGAACCCTAATGTCCATCCTTTAGCAAGAAGCCTAACCCCGGGGCCTACCTGCTCCTTAATGACCCGTATCTAAAATTCACTGTGAGTCACTTTGGATAAAAGCGTGTGCTGAATAGTAAAAACAGTAATATATCATCAGCCAAAGACCTGAGATCCTGTGTGAACCCTGGGGCAGAACGAGGAGATGCAGTCATTCCTACTGGGGGATTCAGCCGGCCTGACGTCATTATTGACTCTTTTAAAAATCATTACATCCCACCTCTTGTTAATTATGATCTTACGGAAGGGCGATGACATCATCGCCCGAGTCTCTTTTGTGCCGTGTGCACGCAGAATGGACACACACACACACACACACACACACACGCACACACACACACATGCATACAAGTCGATACTTGCCAGAAACCCACATGTGTGTGTGTATGGTGTGACGTACATACATGTGCGTGCGTGTGGAAGTGCCTTGTTGAATGAGGGTAAGTACACTATTATTAAAGCACATTATAGCATAGAGTCTTGTTGACCTTTCGAGACTGAGTTGGTCACTTTGATAATTGGCGTGACTTATTATTTTCTAACGACATCAACACGCACCAACAGACGTGGTGCCCCCCCCCCCCCCTCTGGCACGACGTTTCAGCCTCCCTCCTCCTGAGGACTCTTCTGTGCTCCATTCCTCCCCACAGTCTGGATGTTTGGTGTGACTCTGGCGGTGTGCTGCGAGTGTTGCTTTTAACATGTCCGTGCATGTGGAGGTGGAGGTGTGTGCAGCCGCGCAGCGCTAGCGCGCGAGAGAGTGCGCGCGTGGGCGGGTTCACAGCGCCCGCCCGCCCGCTCGCTAGCTAGCGCTTGGCGAGCTGCCTGTCGCCGCTTCTTCTGCTCCAGCGCTCCGGGGCGAAATCAAGCTAACGCTACATTCCTTCAGCGGGTTATGGGTTTCTCAGGACGCCGTAGCGCTAACCGCACTAGCGCTAATTCTTTATCTACTGGGAAGGCGCCGTGGCTGCATAATACTCAGTCTGCCCTGCGCTGTTTGGTGCAGTCCAGGGCAGAGAGAGAGAGAGAGAGAGAGAGAGAGAGAGAGGGGTGAAAGAGGCAGGATAGGAGAGAGGGTGAGAGAAAGGGAGACAGCAGGAGAGAGAGGGTATGAGAGAAGGGACAGAGAGAGAGGGGGAGAGAGTAGGAGAGAAAGAGACTAAGAAAGAGAGATGAGAGAGAAAGAGAGAGGGAAAGAGGGTAGGAGAGAGAGTTGGAGAGAGAGAGAGAGAGAGAGAGAGAGAGAGAGGGCGCAAGAAAGGGAGAGAGGGAGAGAGAGTTGACGAGAATAAGAGAGGGAAAGAGTGTGAGAGAGAGATAGAGAGGGATGGCTTAGGGGGACGAGGGTGAGAGTGGTGTGACCGGTGAAGGCTGCGTGGTGTGCTGGCGGTGGGGGAGGCGGTGGGGGAGGTGGTGGAGCGGGGTGAGGTGGAGGAAGAGTGCGTGTGGTGACTAAATAATACATGCGGCGTATCGGGTTTGGAGTGGGGGCCGGGGCCCGGGCTTTGGCCCTGTTGCCGTGGTGAGGAGAGGATGGGTGCCAGACAGGGCAGAGATTGCAGAGGTTTTCACCCTTAGCGCCCGTCCGCAAATAGACTGGAACAGAAGGAAAGATAGGAGCGCACGGGGGAGAGCGCTGCATTCTGGGTAATTTCAACGGCTCGGTGCGAAAGAAACTCTTTCGAACTTTTTTTATTTTATTTTTTTTATATCCGTGACGATAATTGTTTTACATCCGGTCTTGTTACTCGCAGCTGAACACACAATCTCACGCAAGCCCTCCTGTTTTGTGTTTTTTTTTCCTGTCTCTCTCTCTCTCTGTCTGTCTGTCCTCTCTGTTTCTCTCCAAGAAGGTGATGCTTCCTACCGGCGCGGCGTTCCGATGGTTCCAGTAGGCCCGGCCCGCTCCGGCCCCCCTCCGCCCCACCTGGCCCCGCCCCCCGCCCCGCCCCCCCACCCACCTCCCCCACCTTTTCCAAAGCTCTGCCCACAAGTGCAATGCCAGCCCTCCGATTGGCTCCAGCGACACACTGGCTCTCCTACACGTCAAAGGCGCGACACGATACGAGACGACACAAAAACGAATAACTCACGAAGAAGCAAAACGAGCAGCAAGAAATTACGAGTTAGAGAACGGGGGAAAAAAACGAGATGCACCTACTTATTCCTTGAACCAAAAATGAAACGTAAAGAAAAGCATCTACGGCAACCTTCATTCCCTTTTATATGTTTCCATTTTGGTACAGTTCGTCTGTTCTTTCCAGAGATTTTTTTGTTTTTTTTTCTGTCGGAACTGTTCATCGCCAAAACAGAAATGACGGACTGAGTGTGGACAATCAACTAATTTCTGTGTTTGGTGTTAATGTCGTTCACGTGTGGAAAGATACCGTACTTGTGTAGAGAATGTAAATTTACAGTTATATTTTAAAGCTAGTCGCTAATGGCAAACACAATATTGTAATTCTTCAGCAGTTTTGTTACCCCCCCCCCCTCCCCTCTGTTATGATTCATCTTAGTTTCAGGTGACGGTTTCGAAGATCTGTTGTGGTCTTTCAATGCAAACAAACCACCAGGAGGAAAAATGTTTCAAACTCCGAATCCAGAATTTCCTGGATTTGAAAGTGTTAAAACGTCACGGTACCGGGCAGTTTTCCAGAACACTCCTTTTTTTTTTTTTTTTTTTTCCCCCCCCCCCCCCCAACTCGAACGAAGAGGCGATCCACCTGCTCTTCGCTGTAACATCCCCTCCCCCCCGCCACCCCGTCACCCTCCTCATCCTCGCCCCCCCCCCCCGTTCCTTCCGTGGGTCTGTGAAAATGGCGGCCTTATGTTACTGCGGCCCTACTGAGCACGTGGCAGCACGGCTCAGGACCATGGCACTGAGAGACAGCACTTGCGCCGAGTCTACCCTACTGAACGCACTGAATCAACAAATCATTTGTTTTTTTTGTTTTTTGTTTTTGTTTTTGTTTTTGTACCATCATCCGTTTTTGTTTTTTTTATGTTGCTGGGTAGTTACAGCTTTTTATTTTTATTTTTTGGGAAAAAAAATAACCAATCTTTGTATCATTTAGAAAAAAAAAAAATTTGACTGGTTTTGTGAATAAAAAGGAATGCATGTATTTGTGTCAAAATTGACCTGGTCCCCCGTTGTCCATAGACTTGGCTGTTTGCATGTTGTTGTGTTTGGTTTTTTCGTGCCAAAAAGAATACAAAAAGGGGGGGTTAGGGGCGGATGAATTGTACCCAAAAAACTGACAATTATGTTGTCATTTTATTTTAATCGGTAAATATTACAAGCCAAAAATCTGGGACATCCATAACTTATTAAAATGCCACAGGTCTGTAATAATCTCAACACGTGGACTGACTGGTGAATTACGCTAAAATAACAGCTAAACAATTGACCCGCAAAGCATTGTGTTGTCGTTGGACTTGTTTCCGCGCTAACGTTTTTTTTTTTTTGTCCCGGTGATGTCGTGATTCCCATGGAAACGCTTGCCGCAGGTTTCCCCCCGTCGCGGCGCGCTATCGACTGACAGCACAAAAGAGAACCCAGACCATCGGCTTATGATCGATACCTCGCGGAGAGGCCCGCCTACGTCTTGGGCTAGGCTATGAGACGGTTGCCGGGGTGTGGGGGGGAGGGGGGGGGGGGGGGGGGGCTGTAGTAGGGGGCAGGGTGGTGCAGACTGCCGCGGAGGTTGGGCCGTTTGACTCTCGACCGACGTGTTGTTGGTTGAGATATCACAACACTCGCGGTCTGACTGTAGGGGCCCTTGATGCCTAAACAGCTGCCCATCCTAATGACCTGTGTCTTAAAAAAAAAAAAAAAAAAGAGAACTTTGTTGCTTTGGACACAAGTATCGGCTGGATCGTAAACAGGAGACCGGGGGATTGTGTCGTTCCTCATCCAGAATGATATAAATAAGACTTTTTAGCAGGTCGTAATCAGTCCTCTCGTATTATTATAGACAGATTTGCGTCGTCGTTCTCACCGCATCAAACGTTGTACCGAGCATTAGAACGTTATTTCCGACAGATCCGCTCACAATCGGTCTTTTACACTTTCTAATCGTTTCCTCATCGTCACGACGACCGGGCTAGAATATTTTGCCGGCGCTCCAGTCACCTCCTCCCCCTCCTCCTCCCCTTCCAGGAAGCGGAGGAGACGCGGCGAGGGTGGTGAGTGATTTTAATTAGCGAATACCCACAGAGAGCGAGAGGGAGGGAGGGGAGAAGGGAGGGAGAGAGAGAGCGAGCGTTGGAGGGAGGGACAGAGAGAGAGAGCGAGAGAGAGAGAGAGAGAGAGAGAGAGGGGGAGACAGGAAGGGGGGAGAGTGAGAGACAGAACAAGGGTGGGAGAGAAAGAGAGAGAAAAGAGTGTGAAGAGAGGGGAGGGAGAGAAGGCGAGAGAGGGGGGGAGAGAGAGAGACGAGAGGGAGATAGGGGCAGAGGGAGAGAGGACAGGCCAGGCACGGGGGGCTTATATGGGGGCTGCTGATAGGCTGGCTGAGCCCAAGGCTGGAGAGAGAAGCTACGCTTCCCCCCCCCCCACCCACCGCCACCCACCCCCATGACAGTGCTGGGCTACTGCCATCGCCATGGCGATGTGGGAGCGAGAGGGAGAGTTGTGTGTGTGCGTCCCTGCGTGCCTGCGTGTGTGTGCGTGTGTCTGCGTGTGTGTACGTGTGTGCCTCCCTGCGTGTGTGTGTGTGTGTGTGCGCCTCCCTGCGTGTGTGTGTGTGTGTGTGTGCGTCCCTGTGTGTGTGTGTGTGTTTGTCCCTGCGTCTGTGTGTGTGTGTGTGTGTGTGCGTCCCTGCGTGTGTGTGTGTGTGTATGTGTGTCCCTGCGTGTGTGTGTGTGTGTGTGCGTCCCTGCGTGTGTGTGTGTCCCTGTGTGTGTGTGTGTGTGTGTGTGTGTGTGTGTGCGGTGTGCGATGGTGGCTGAGGCCTTTCATTATTAATGTGTACCGCGGCTGCCTTCCCGCCTCCGAGCCCCCCACGGCTCACTGCCTGACCTGCCATCCAAGAGAGAACCGGGGAGGGGGGGTGGGGGGAGGGAGGGAGGGAGCGGAGGGGAGGGGGGAGGGGAGGGGAGGGGGGTGGGTGGTGGGTGGTGGTGGTGGTGGGGGGGGGGGGGGGGGGGGTGGTGGGTGGAGGGGGGGCTGAGCCAGAGAGCGTGCAGAAACGGCGGTGAAAGGTGTAGAAGAGTGACAGTGGTTGGAGAGTGATTCTGCCCCGGAGCCGTTTGTGCGCGGAGAGACACAGAGACACACCGCGACGCTTCACAAATACAAACACAGCAGACCACCTGAGAGGCTTCATCAGAATAAAAGGAACGGGCGTGGCCGTAGGTGGGCATGGGGGTAGGTAGGTAGGGGGAGGTGGGGTGGAGGGGGGGGGGGGGGGGGGGCGCATGGCCGACACATAGGCGAGAAAGAGGTTCGTAGTTGTCCAGGGCATCGAGAGAGGGGAGGCTGGAGAGGTGGGGGGAGATGGGGGAGACGGGGGGAGGGGCCGGGGCTGCCTGTCTCCATGGGAAGAGAGGGAGAGAGAGGCAGAGAGAGAGGCCAAAAGAGAGGGAGAGAGAGAGGCCAAAAGAGAGGGAGAGAGGGAGAGAGGGAGAGAGAGAGGAGTGGGGTTCGTCAGCAGGGCCATCACCCTGGGAAAAAAAAAAAAAAATCCTGCAATCTTATCACCGCCTCGCAGACGCCCAGCTCAACCGATCTACTGGCCCTCCTCTCCGCCAGCAGATACCTCCCCCCCCCCCCCACCCCCCACCTCCGCCACCCCCTCCCCACTCCCCCCCCCCCCAAACCACGGCCCCCTCTACGCCCGGTGGCCCCCCTTCTCGATTCCCTCTTGGAAGGAGATAGCAGGACCCCGTTTAGACCAGCGGTTGCTGAGGAGGGGGAGGGTGGGGGAGAAGGGGGAGGGCAAGGGGGGGGGGTGGATGAGGAGGAGGAGGAGGAGGAGGAGGAAGAGGTGGGGGAGGAGCAGGACGGAGAGACGTGGGGGGGGGGGGGAGGGGGGGGGGGGGGGGGATGGGGTCAGGAGGAGGAAAAGAAGGCCTTATCAGGGGAATGGAGGCCACAGGAAGAGATAGCCTAACAGTCTGAGTGGAGCCGCAGCCAGCGTGGTGTTGGTATTTAAGAGGAAGCGAGCGTGTTGTTTAAAAGCCCCGAGTGCTGACCAGTCACCAGTCGCGCAGCAGAAAGACGACACCGCGCACACACGTAAATGATGTCACGCAGTTCAGCGCTTTGGGAGGTTCACGGGCTTTTGGGGCTCGGAGAGGAGAGCAGGCTGACAGAGAAAAGGAATGACGTGTTGGATCGGACCGCGGGCCGTGGTCACCAGACGTGGAGCCTACGTGCTTCGCACACGACAGGGCTGAGGCATCGGGCTGGGAGGGAGAGGAATTTGAATACAAGCCGCTCTTGACCACATGTTAAAGTCACACGTGTAATCCCGGGATATCAAGCGAGAGCCGCGTTGAGGGTTGGGCGGAATACACATAGTTTCTATTTATGTCTGACTTCAGAGCTTAGGAGGGGAGCGTCCAGAGTAATGCCATTATCTACACGCAGGCACGCACACACGCGCACGCACACACGCGCGCGCACGCACACACACACACGCGCACATGCACACACACACACACTCATGCACACTCACACAAACACTCACACACACACACACTCATACACACTCAGACATTCACACACACACACACACACTCAGACACTCACACACTCTCTCTTACACACACACTCTCTCTCTCACACCACACACACACACACACACACACACACACACACTCACACACCCCCTCTCTCACACACACACACACACACACACTCACACACCCCCTCTCTCACACACACACACACACACACACACACACACACTCACACACCCCCCTCTCTCACACACACACACACACACACACTCACACACCCCCTCTCTCACACACACACACACACACACACTCACACACCCCCTCTCTCACACACACACACAAACACGAAAATGAGCACAAGAAACGCAGTAAAAACATCCCGCACAGTCAGCAACAACAGAATCAAAAGTTGTCGATATATTTGGTCAAACATATTTGTGGTGTGTTTATTTTCAGATGAAGTGAGTTTATTGCACACAATATTAGCGGTACAATCTCCGGCATGGTGGCAACAGCTACAACAACCATAGTTTGAAGCATAGAGGCCCATGGCAGTACTTTTATAGCAGAGCTAACTCAACGTCCAGTCCCAGTATTTCACATTTAACATTCCCACTGTATTGATGATATTGTGTAAACCAAGCCTTTTAAACCATTAACAATTTATAGTGTTCACCAAGGAGGGATACTTAGTCAATACACCCATGGGCCTGAAAACCCAGCCATTCACTCACACACATTCACACACACACGTACACACACACGCACGCACGCACACACACACACACACACACACACACACACACACACACACACACACACACACACACACACACACACACAAACACACAAACACGCACACACGCAAACATGCGCACATTCACAGACCCACATACACGCACGCAAGCATACACTCACGCAGTCACACATACACACACACACACATCCACACACGCACACACAGGCACTCACACTTTCACACCGACACACACATGCAGGCACGCACACACCCACACATATCCAAACACACACACAGGGAATATGTACTTTAGCTGAAGAATGCACATTTTATCATCAACAATCGAAAATGAAATCAAATGAATGAAATGAAAAAAGTTTAGAAATGTTTAAAAAAAAGTTTAACTCCTGCTTCAAATATATATGTGTGCTGTTAGTGTGCTACTGGTATTTTAGAACTGACAGACAGACAGACAGACAGACAGAAATACTTTAATGATCCCTGAGCAAAATTGCATTGCATGATTACACACAAAACATATATAAAGCATATATTTAAAGCATTTATTTACATTTTGTTGCAAAGTGCATTATTAAAATATTGTAATAGGAGAAATGACTAATTGCTGTAACAAAAAAGAAACGTAATGAGTTTAAAGTGGCAATCTCAATGATTTCTCTCTTGTTCACTTTGGTGACACCTTTGGCGATATGCACTGTTTTTTTTTTTTCGCAGAGAAACAGATTTGTCAGCGACACCCAGTTCACGACGTTCATAATACTTCAAACGCAAGGGCTTTCATTAGTGGGCCATTCACCCTTGTGTTACCTAATTTGTAGCTATTTAGTGACTAAACAGACTTTATTGACTTGAAAAGATAGACACTTCAATAAAGATTTAAAAAATCACAAATCTGTGAACAGAACAAAATGTCACAGCTTTTCGTGGCACCACTTACTTCTACTGCTACCTTTGTGAATCAGACTAGAAAAATGCTCAAAATGACTGCAGCTTTACAAAACACGACGTCCATATGTTTACCAGGTAGATGTAAACTAAAAACTCAAACGATGGACTGAAAAGGTCGGGGGTTAATAAACCGGCCTGCTAACATTTAAACCCGCGTTAGCCCCTGACTCATCAAGCTGGTCCTACTGGCCCCTGCCCCGGGTCATGTGACACAGTCATGTGACACATTACCAGGCCAAGAGTTCAAACATTCACCAGCAGTGGAGATCAAAGAGGTGATAAATGTTCACGTCTGTTGAGTGCGGTGCTGTAGCAATGAGCCTTTTTTACTCCATCATTGTTCACCATTTTCACCAAAAGTGTGAAATCGTTTACTCGAATAATAGTAAAAAAAACAAAAAAAACAATTGTGTTTGTCTAATAGTCCATTCAATACACATCCAAGTGAATTACAATGCTTTACTTTAAGCATAAAAAGTATGCTTAGTATTCTATCAACACGTCTGACCTACCGGTACATATTTTGGTACGAAAAACGTGTATTTATGGGTGTGTTCACTACAGACACGTAAATACATCCACTCCACTCTCCCTCACACACACACACACACACACACACACACACACACACACACAAACACACACCCACACATACAGACACACACACACACACAAACACACACACACACACACACACACGAGTTGGCACGCACACATACATGCATGCACACACACACACACACACACACACGCTGCCACGTGCACACACACACACACACTCCCTCTCACACGCAAACACATAGAAACAGATTAAGTCCAAATCAATGGCCGTGGCTGGAAGGAGGTTTCACCCGCGGTTCTCGTTAA
>JAXIVH010000018.1:2236723-2244223 GCA_036785325.1 Urophycis tenuis | reverse complement strand
ATGCTAGACAGGTAGCGGCAGTGGGTTCCCCCCACCCAGCTAGTGTCCCCCCAACCACCTAGCAACCAAATGGCCGCTAGGTGAATAAGGTCAATAGAACCCATGGAAGGTGGCTGTTGAGTTAAAGGCAGACATTTACTCAACGGTCTATGCGAAGGCTCAGCAGACCCGGGCTCGTACCAAAGGGAACCAACCCGTGACAAAATGGCGGTTTGGCAGATTTGGCACCACACGCACGTTTACTCTTTGGTTTGGTGCTGAATAAAGTCTTTGTTTTACGGCTGCTGGGTCTATTCCATTGGGGTGAGGTTGCCAGATTTGTTGATGCTATCCTGAATTCTTAGACGCAGTGACGGCTGTGGAGGATGTGTTTGATGCGCCAGTGAAACAGGAATGTTCGGGAGCTTTTTTAAGCTTTCGGCTAAATCTGAAACATGCTTGCTCATATTCATCATGGAAACCCACTCGAAGAATCACTCACACCACACTTCACCTCTTCACTTCACCTTTAATACCAGAAGGGTATTACACTGGTACATCTTAATTTACAAAGCTATTTCAGGCAAGCTGCCGCATTACATCTGCTCTAAGTTTATTGCTGTCCATTTGACAAACAATCTTAGAGCCAATAGTTGGCTGCGATTTAAGGTCCCCCATATGAGGACAGAGTTAGGGAGAAAGACCCTCTCTCATTTTCGGCCGTGGTCGTGGAATGACCTACAAGCCAGGATGAGATTGAGCTCTCTCATTCCTCTTTCTGGCTTCAAACACACAATCTCAGAACTTTTAGTCAACAGTTGCACCTGTTACAATTAACTTAATTCTGTAATTGTGCTGCTTGTTTTTTGAATTTATTTTTATTTTTATTTATTTATTTATTTATGTATTTATTTATTTATTTATTTATTTATTTATTTATTTATTTATTTATTTATTTATTTATTTATTTATTTATTTATTTATTTATTTTTTAATATGTTTGATGTCTCTTGTTACCTTGATCTTGTCGTGTATGTTTTGCTTGTACCTGTATTTCCTGACCAGGACATCTTTGAAAAAGAGATTTTAAATCTCAATGGATTCTTCCTGAATAAATAAAGGCTAAATAAAAAAATAAAATAAAAACCTCGTGAACAGGTCCTTCCAAAACACGACACCACACCGATGATATTTGAAACATTTGAAACGCTTCGATTGACAGAAGATAACGATTGGTAGAGTTGTAGTACCTAACAAAGCAGAGAGCTCATGCTCATCACAAAACTTCATATATGACACAGCACTCGTACAATACGCGCCAAATATGTTACATTGTGTATATTTTCCTAACGGCTGCGCCATTGTTCACGTATCAGTGTAACTTTAACGTTCTCGACTTGGTCTTGGTCTTGACTTGGTCTCTCTTGGTCTTGGTCTTGGTCTTGTCTTGGTTGGTCTTGGTCTTGATCTTGGTCTTCTCTTGGTCTCGATACCCTCTGGTCTTGGTAGTGTCTTGGTCTCGGTTTAGGCGGTCTTGACTACAACCGATTGGCAGTTAGAATGGTCGAAATGCAGTGGCAAGCACTGTATGCCGTGTAAATTAAAAGTTATTTGCACAGATACGACACGGAACGGATGTATGGAATGATCATTGATTTGCTGTTGATGTAACAACATATTTGTTACACCATGTAAGGCTTAAGAAAACAATCATTCTATCCAGGAAAGTAAATTATTAATTTTGTAATCAGCGTGTCAAAAAATCCAGTGTTTTCCCCCCAAGTCACATAATTCCTCAAGCTGTTAATAAACACCGTTTCCCAGCGTCACATTGTTCCTTGGCCTACACGCTGTCAATCAGGCAGACGCACACGCACTCAACACAACCCCCAGAGACCCACTTCACCATCCACACCACGCACGGGCCTCAGCCACAACACACGTTTAATGTCCCGTAATTACACACCCATATATACTATAATTAAGGTCTACAATCAACATTTGTTTTCATATTCGCACAATCAGCCGTGATTATCGCTAACTTTTAATCAATGGCTCTGGCAAACTTTTTTTTTTTTTTTCTCCCCCGGGTTTATTTTTTTATTTCATTGATTTCCGCTTCAAAGTGAGTCCCCTGCGTGGCCCGGAGACGCCCGCGGAGGTCGCTACACGGCGAGGTGAGGTAGGCCGCGTGGGACGCCAGCCGACCCCCGCCCGGCGCCGCGGCGCTGCGAGGTACGGGCGGGAGCCGAAACAGCCCGGGGGGGGGGGGGGGGGGGGGCGGTCTCACAGCAGCAGTGTGTATGTGCTGCTGTGAGGACCCCCCCCCCGCCCCCCCCCCACACACACACACACACACACACCCCTCCCGCCTCCCAATGAAGCGATCAAAAGCTTGTTTTCCAACCCCTTGTCACGGGTGGTGTTTGTGTGGCCTGGCACGTACGGGCGGAACCGTTCCTGGCGGCGGCGTAGGCTTCTGTTGTTGTTACCGCGCGCTAACCGCAGGGCTGACCCGTAGCTCCAGACGGCACGGCCCGTCTCACGAAGACAGCTGACGGAAAAACACAACATGAGGACATGACGGACATGACCACTTTATGGAGGATGTTGGCATTCAGCAAATAGCAAATAGCACATATTTTGTTACAAATATATTTCCTTTAAAGGCAATCTGGAAGAATTGCTCTCAATGCAATCTGCATTGTATCACACCCTATTCATTCATTTATCAGACAGTTTTGATCCGAAGGGATTTATGCTTGGGTCCATTATGATTGAGCGGCTAGGGGTTAGTTCATCAGGCTCAGGGGCTCAGGGACGCCTACAGGTAGACTGCGGACATTAGGATTCAAACCCAGAATGTTTCTCCCTAACTAACCTCTAGCTTAGACTATCGCCTCCCGCCCCCCCTGCAATTTCAGTTGATAGGCTTTTACTGTTATGATTAGAAACCTTTCAAACTCATGAGACACACCTTGCGTTATCCATGTCACACACAAGTCCCTGACTGAAACTCCATCCGAGCCAAACCTGATTTAGCGACAGTGATATCTGGAGCAGTCTGACAGCCCTCCCTCCCCACCTGTCAGACCATCTAAAACACCGCCCCGGACCCCCACCCCCCGCACGGTGGATCCCCGTGACATTATGGTAATTGTCATTACCGGGGTGGTCTGGAGTATGTGTGTGCGTGTGTGTGCGTGCGTGTGTGTGCGTGAACGGCGCCATTAGAGAGAGTGCAATTACAGTAAGGTTTGTGTGGCGACCTTGCTGGCTGGAGGAGGTCAGCGTCTCTCATTAGCGCGGGGCGGAGGTAAGTCATGAGGCTCCTCCACTCTGCCAATCAATAGCAGCTAGCTTGGTCGGCGCACGCACGCTAATCACGGCTTTGACGCAGTCCCACGCCCCCTCCCCGGCCTGCCCGGCGCGGCCTTCTACCCTCTGCTACCCCCCCAACACCAATCACTGCATCCTCCCCTCGACCGGCACCCTTCACTGCATCGTCCCCGTCCACCTTCGCCCGTCACTGCATCGCTCCCTGCCCACCGCTCCCCTGCACACTGCCCTCGCCTCCGTCTCGACTCCACCCGCCGCTGTATCCACCCTCCCCCCCCGCACACACACACACACACACACACACACACACACACACACACACACACACACACATACACATACACACACACACACACACACACACACACACATACACATACACACACACACACACACACACACACATACACATACACACACACACACACATACACACACACGCACACACACCGCCACCTATCATTGCATCAGACCCATCCACCCCCCCCCCACCAATCCGTCCTCCCACGATGCACACACACCCACCCCTCCCCCACCTATCACCCTCATCATTCTACACCCCCCCATCTCCCCACGCCCACGCACCCATCCCCCTGTACTGTCAGCCTGTGCCACCCACCCCACTCTCCTCCCTGTATCACAGCCTCTGCCGCCCCCCCCCCCCCCCCCCAACCCCACCATAACCTCAGATCTAGAAGTTACGGGGAAAATCAGAGAGAGGAACTCAGTCCAGAGTGATGAGACAGAGGTTCCAGAAGATGAATTAAACAAATGTATCCCTACAGAATCAGAATCAGAATCAGAATCAGAATCAAGTTTATTGTCAAGTAGGTTTGCACTTATAAGGAATTCGACTTGGTGTAATTGGTGCAAAGAAAAACAAGTATTAAAATATAAGTAATATAACTATAAATATACTGTATATGTACAGCAAACATGGAGCAGTAGTGCAAGCAAAAAAATGGTGGTCCCGAATGAGTACGGACTGTGCGTTAATGTAACGCACAGTCCTTTGAGCTAGTCTGAAAATGCTACGCTAACGTAGCATGTAGGTCTGTACGGGGGGAGGGAGAGAGTCAGTAGTGCAGTGGCTCAGGTCTGCTGCGCGGGTTCGATTGGAGACCCTGTGAAGACGCTCCATCCGAGGACGTTTGGGCCTGTCTTCCCGATGGCTCTGAGAAACGTTTACTGTGCGTGCGTCTTTGGGCGGCATTAAGATAGTGAAGACTTCCGCTACAAAGTGCTGTGGCAGCGCCACAGCGATAGCCCTGGAGAGTGTAGGTGCTCAGCGGCCTTTGAGTCAACGCTTATGCAAACAGGTGCCATTAACTCCCCTAAACCCAGAACGCGTTTTGCCCGTCAACGAATTTGCCTGGAAATGATTTAAATGATTTGATTCTTTTCTTGTCTTCGAAGTCCCTTCCGATCGTTTGCGACGCACAGATCCCGCCTCCAGGAACACGATTGGTCCAAAAACTAATTTGAAGCGACGGAAAGTTGAAACGCCCCCTCGTCTGCCGTCAGACTTTAGATTGGTGATCTCAAGTCTGATTTGTGAAACTAGCCAGACCCCCCCCCCCCCCAGACAAACACCGGGCACCCCACCCTGTGCACCCTCTTCCCCACCCACTGCTCCACACTGTGTCTCCACCACAAGCCATTTCGAAATCTTCACCCATCACTGCATCTTTGCTGACACCCCGATCTCTAACCTGTCACCCCACCCTACACACACCCCTGGCCTACCTATTTCCCCATACTACACACACACACCCCACACCCCCCCCCCCCCCCCCCCCCCCCCCCACACACACACACACACACACACACACACACACACACACATAGACACAAACACCCCTCGCTATCTCCCACCCCACAGTGCAAGCCGTTCCTGAATCTACCCTACAGTGACATTCCAAGTGGGAGAGCCCATCCAGATGCATGAGGTCCTACTCAGTGGACTGTACCATGTGGTTGGTTGCTCTACCTCATTATACACCTGGGTGGACTCTCCCACGTGTGCTTTCACCGTAGGCATGTAACGGCTAATCAACAAAGCAGCTGGTGGTGAAATAGAGGCCCTTTAACTCTCCGGCTAGGTAATGGTAATGAAGAAAATAGGTTTAAACGTGTTGGTCTGACATGCAATGGTCATTAGGTAGCCATGGAGTGTCTTTGTTGTCATGGAGACGGTGCTAAAAAATAGTTTTAAGAAATTTAATGTAACATGACGACAAAAATTGTTTATTTAATCTAATATGGCACTGTATTATTATGATTATTATTATTATTATTATTATTATTATTATTATTATTAGTAGTAGTAGTAGTAGTAGTAGTAGTAGTAGTAGTAGTCGTATTGTTATTATTATTATTATTATTATTATTATTAACAGTGGTATAAGAACTTGAGCTTGTACATCAGAATGCATCATGGGATTTTTTGTTGGCAATACTACTTTTTCGAGAGAACTCAGGAGAGCTGTAACCCTGTGAAATCCTAAACACAGTAAACACACCGCATCCTAGGCTAATCAAAACTTTGTTTTGCCTGTTTAAAAAACAATAATGTCAGAACATAATGACAAATAATTTCCCGACCAAAACTCCATTAATACCAATTACATTCCTGGGCCCCTATAACTTCCAAAATGGAGGTGGTCATTGCGATGTGACGGCACTATGTACAAGGCTTATTAGTTTTTTTTTTAGTTTTTTTTTTTTTAACATTATTATTGTGTCATAAAAAGAAAGTAACATTGATGACATAAACCATTAAATCACCACTAACCCCTTTATAAAAAAACAGGTTATCATATTCCCAACCCAGAAAAAACCTTTTGTCAACAAGTCATTCAGCGCCAACAACTTAATTTAATCAAAATCCCCCTAATCCCTTCACAGTAGAAAAAAAAAAAAAAGCATTTACAAAGCGCTGTCTTTCCTGTTGAGTACTTCTGCTACATTTGTATATTTTCCTTCTTATCAATACCTGTATTGTTTGCATGCCAGCCGGGGATGGGAGCCAGCACTGTGATTCAGAGTGTAGTCTGAACACAGAGGTATGCAGCCAGACTGGGGCGCAAGCAGGTAGGTAGACATTTGGACAAACAGCCAGACAGACAGATAGATAGACAGACAGACAGCCAGCCAAACAGCAAGACGGGCAGCTGGATAGACAGCCAAACAGACAGGAAGCCAGACAGCGAGGCAAACAATCAGCAAGTCCTCTGACCAAACAACCTACCAGGAAGTCAGATAGATAGTAAGGCAGCGGGTCTGCCCGCCAACAAAACATTCAGCCAGGCAGGCAGGCAGACATGCATTGAGCTAGCCAGCTAGGCAGCCAAACAATAGGGAGGATAGTGAGGCAGCTAGTCAGCTAAGCAGTCAGCGAGTCAACCAGCCAGCATGCAGTCAGAGAGACAGAGACAGACAGACAGACACACAGACACAGACAGTTAGTCATGCAGACCTCCACGCAGACAGACAGACTGCCAGCCAGCCAGCCAGCCAGACGGTTGTCCGTGGAGACGGTGGTGGGGCTGGGGGGGGGGGGGTCTGTCTGGCCGCAGGGCTCCAGCGAGACCTCGGCTGTTTGCACTCCAGTGGTTTAGTCACCGGGCTATTAAACCACCGGCCCCCCGCCCCGCCACAAAGACTGCCAATTACGCCCAGATGAACCCCCCCCCCCCCCCCCCCATCCCCCCAAACCATCCACCCCCCGTCCCCCGCTAACCCCCCCCCCCCCACCCCCCCAAAACTGTTCCTGTTCCCATCTTTCTGTCTTTCTGTCTTCCCGTACTTTGCGTTTCCAAGTCTTTTCTCCCTCTATTTATGACCTCCGTCTCCATCTGAATGTCTCTGTCCTTTGTCACGTGATATTTTCTTTCCCATAGAAGATCATTTGTCCGTCACCCTGAGCCCCTCTGGTCTCCTGGTGTCTGCTGATATTTGATACGTCCCGGGTGGGGGGTGGAGGGTGGAGGGGGGGGGGGGGGGGGGGGGGGGGGGTGGAGAAGGAGACGTTGGTAGCTGTTGTCCTGGCACTGGCAGTTGTAATTGTGGCCGGGGGCTAAAGCTAGCGTCCCGTGGTTATTCTGGTACTTCTGTGTCTCCCCAAACCCCCGCCAGCTCTATCTCTCCCTCTCCTCCCCTCTCCCTCTCTCTCTCTCTCTC
>JAXIVH010000018.1:2198726-2236523 GCA_036785325.1 Urophycis tenuis | reverse complement strand
CTGAGAGTATATGAATGTTTTGAGAGTTTCTGAGAGTGTATGAATGTTTTGAGAGTTTCTGAGAGTGTATGAATGATTTGAGAGTCTCTGAAAGTATTTAAAGTTTTGAGGGTTTCTGAGAGTACATGAATGTTTTGAGAGTTTCTGAGAGTACATAAATGTTTTGAGAGTTTCTGAGAGTATCTGAACGCGTCCACCGGCTGCCGTGCCCTCCCCCTCTCCCTCCCCCTCTCCCTCCCCCTCTCTCTCCCCCTCTCCCTCCCCCTCCGGTGCTCACCGTCTCGGCGCGGCGGGTCCAGCGTGGCGGCCCTCTGGGGCCTCAGGAGCTGGTAGCAGGCCCTCGGCGCCGCCACTGGGACGGGCAGCTCGGCGGCGGCCATGGTGGCGGCCAGGTGCGGGTCCGTCTCTATGGCGACGTGGTTGACGTTGGCGGCGCCGGTGCGGGCCGCGGCCAGCGTGGCGAGCGCGGAGGCCGGGCGCACGTTGATGACGCCGGGCCTCCCTGCGGGATGGTGACAGACGGTCACCGCCGGAGGGAGGGTGCTGCCGCGGGGAGCGCTGCCGGATTCAACTCAGACTGGAGGGAGGGAGGGAGGGAGAGGAAAGGGGGAGGGAGAGAGGGGTGGGGGGAGAGGGAGAGGAAGGCGGGCAAGAGAAGTAAGAGTGTTAAGGGCTGATTTACCTACAGGGAAATACGGCTCCTTCTGCTTCGTTCTGTGAATTATTATAACGCCCAAACGGAGCACAGGAAAGTGGGGTGACTCTTTCAAAAAGTATTTGCAGCATGTGTTCAGGGGAAATAATGTCTTGAACAAAGAGCCACTTCACTATTGCCTCCACTTTATTCCACAACCCTGACAATCGACCATTCACTCTCTCTGTCTCTCTTTTTTCTCTCTTAGTCTCAGTCTGCCTCCCATTCCCCCTCCTTCCAAATCAAATTAGAACCCCGCCGTGTCTGTGGCAACAGGCACGGTTTCATCAGCAGGAGCTAGACCAGAACCAGACCAGGACCAGACAGGAACAAGACCAGACCAGAACCAGACCAGAACCAGACAGGAACAAGACCAGAACCAGACAGCAACAAGACCAGACCCAGAACCAGACCAGAACCAGACCAGAACCAGACAGGAACAAGACCAGACAAGAACCAGACCAGACCAGACAGCAACAAGACCAGAACCAGACAGGAAAAGACCAGACCAGAACCAGACAGGGTTAAGACCAGACCTGATAGGAACAAGACCAGACCAGAATCAGACCAGAACCAGACAGGAACAAGACCAGAACCAGACAGCAACAAGACCAGACAAGAACCAGGACCAGACCAGACAGCAACAAGACCAGAACCAGACAGGAACAAGACCAGACCAGAATCAGACCAGAACCAGACAGGAACAAGACCAGACCAGAACCAGACCAGACCAGACAGGAACAAGACCAGACCAGAACCAGACAGGACAAGACCAGACCAGAACCAGACAGGGACAAGACCAGACCAGAACCAGCCCAGACCAGACAGGAACAAGACCAGAACCAGAAAGACCAGACAGAAATAGACTGGAACATGACCAAACCAGACAGGACCAGACCAGAATTAGACAGACAAGAACCAGACCAGATAGGACCCAACTAGACAAGACCGACCAGACAGGACAAAATCAGAACCAGAACCAGACCAGAATTAGACCAGACAAGAACCAGACCAGATAGGACCCAACTAGACAAGACCAGACCAGACAGGACAAAATCAGAATCAGAACCAGACCAGAACCAAAAACAAAAACAGACAGGACCGGACTAGATCTCGCAAGGCCTGAGCCAGACGTGGCCAGACCATAACCAGAACAGACCTCATCAGAACCACACTATCTCCCACTCTCAGAGACATGGCCCTAGGAGAGGCTGCATGCAGCTTGACAGCCAGTCCCACCAGAAGGGGCATGAAGGCAGGGGAATTAGGCCTCCAGCAGGGGACCTAGACCCAGGGCATGGATGAACATAAGCTGGGTCAGGCCTGACGAAGAGACAGCCCTGTGTGGATGTCAGATGGAGATAGGGAGCCGAAGGGAGAAGAAGAATGCAATAGAGCAGAGATGTTGCCCAAACCCCCCAGAGAACGCGTCCCGGGGGGTTGGGTTTTGGGACCTCAGCCCCCATCCATCTGCGACTGACGCACACACTCCGGCTCTCTCCCCATTCAAATTCACATTGCGTCATCGTCATGAGCCATATCATGTCAAATTGTACTGTCGTGCACGGCGAAAAACAAAGCATGGTGTCTGGTTAACTTGTAAGAGCAGAACCCCCCCTTTTTTGGTCTGGTGTTGCATACGGATGATTTGAAACCATATATGTCTTAACGCTGCAAGATTAGAGAATTATAAACAAAGAGAGCGCCGAAAATAGCGATTTTTTAAAGAAACAAACTAAAAAAATATATCCCCTCATTCTCCCGAAAGTGGATTCACCAACCAGTCAGGGAAAAGACAGCCCGATTGGTTAGGAATGAGCTGGGAGCGGTCTGAAATCTTAATTTTCTCATCCTGAGGCAGGTGCAGTCAACTCAAACATATTATCACCGCACAATTGCACTCACAAATAGCTGACGAATGGATAGGTCATTTATAACTAATTATACTCAGATAATGGGCCATAAATCTTACCAACAACGCCTTTTTTGGATTGTGTTGTGTCGGGATAGGGGGTAACTGAGAGCAGGTTGAGGCGATGGTGAGTTGATTTGGCCATAGCCTCAGTTTGTTTGGAGGCACAGCGCCCAAGACAAGAGTGAGAGAAAAGAAACACCAATAGACTATAACTAGGAAGATCTTTGGATCGACGTTACTTTGGACCTTTTCCTTTAATGGAGTATTTTGTGTTTCGGATGTTGTCATATTCTCTCCTCTCTATCTGCCTCTCTCCCTTCTTCTCTGTCTCTCTGGATCTATGTCTCTCGGCCTCTGTCTCTCTCTATAGTGTTTTACGCTCACATGAAGCCATCTGTTCTAGAGGACGTTCTCAAAACCTCGCCTCAGTTATTCAGCTGTGGCAGTTGACACACCTGCGCGCACACACAAACACAGACACAAACACACACACACACACACACACACACACACACACACACACACACACACACACACACACACACACACACACACACAAAGTGATATTCTGAGAGATGGGGGAAGAGACAACATACATGACGATGTGGTAGGGAGTGAGACAGAGCCTCAGGAGGATGAGAGAAAAACAAGGATTGAAAAAAAAGGCACCCAGGGAGGTGTAGTTGTGATGTGGGTTTCCATGGCAACAAGGGACTGTATTGGTGATTTGGGTTCGAATCACAACATGGGGTTGTGGTGGTGCTGAATATTCTCATGGGGAGAATATGGGGACCTTCATAGACCCCCGACAGGGGACTCTAGTGGTGATGTAGGTTCCCATGGCAAGATAGGGATGTGTAGTATACATGTAGGTTCCATGGTAACAAGGGGCTGTAGTGGTGCTAAATGTTCCCATGGCAACATGGGGACTGTGGTGGTGCTGAATGTTCCCATGGTAACAGGGGGTTGGATGCAAAGAGAGCTGAGTTTAGCTGCTCCCAAAAGATCTGAGCATGAGCAGAACTGAGAGAGAGAGAGAGAGAGAGAGAGAGAGAGAGAGAGAGAGAGAGAGAGAGAGAGAGAGAGAGAGAGGGAGAGAGGGAGAGAGAGAGAGAGAGAGAGAGAGAGAGAGAAAGAGAGAGAGAGAGAGAGAAAATTGACTTGTGGAGGACTTGATTGCCCTCTGGAGAGAAGAAAGAGACAGAAAGAGAGAGAGAGAGAGAGAGAGAGAGAGAGAGAGAGAGAGAGATTGTGAGAGTGACGGGACAGTTGGTCTTAAGCACAATTTCCTGTTGGTCAGAGTTCGGCAGCCGCGAGGAACGCAGAGACGCACACTAGAGACACCCTGGTACTGGACTAGATCAGAAAACATGAAAAATATTCCCCAAAGTCTGTTGACATTGGGGAAATGTTATGGGAATACCCTGGGAAACTTTCAAATGTTATCAGTCAAATGTTTCAAATGTTATCAGTCATATCAATCAAGCTTCATTTATGACTCCAGCAATTTCCTCTAGAATGTAATCAAAGACCAACATCCATTTTGTACTAAAAAAACATTTTTTTCATGCGGCCAATGTGCAAGTGACAGACATTTCGAGTCAAACCTACTCTCATTTAAATGTTAAAAAAAAAAAAAACATGTAGGCCAACAGTAGGCCTATATCAGAGTATAGTTCCAAATAAATATGGAACACAAAACGCTAAACAAAAAAGCGTCACATGATTTTTATTTTCCTACAGACGTTTCACATCAAATAAAGCGACAAAAAAAGAACAAACAGAACGTACCTTTTCTGCTGCTGGAGGTGACACACGTTCGTTCAGTGACACCTGTGGGTGCAACAAAGCCATTACACACGAACAGCCGGCAATTCACGGCACTGGTGACACTGAAAACAGTTATAGCAACTCACCTGTAGAGGGGGCAAGGCGCTCACTTCCTTGGAGCTCTCCTGTACAGAGAGAGACGGTTCCATGTGAGGTCATGCAAAGTAATGCGCCTCAGAGTGCGTAAAATGCAGTAACATAACACAGCTGGCCACGCATTTACCCCCCATACATTTTTAAAGGTTTCTGTAAGGGCGTTCTTGGTGACGTACATTCAGATGTGTTATTGAAAAGACAACACCATGACAACACCACAGGATAACAAACCACAGGATAAAAACATAATGAAAAAGTATAAATTGTGAATTTTGATGATGAATCGATGAACCAAGGAAAATGCAGCATACAATTCAGACATCCCACACACACTTATTTTTTTGATGCTGTTCTCCTCCCTGACATTTAAACTCATGGTTACCATGACAACACAGAACATCTCTATTTAAGAGCAGGCGAGGGAAGCAGCCAAAAACATCAACACAGCAGCCACACCACGATGACGCATCCACACAACAACATCACAAGAACACACCACGCTAACACATCCACACAACACATCACATCGACGCACAACAACAACAACACACATCAAAACACAACATTTACACACCATAACGCAACCACATAATGACCCTGCTCTAAATCCTCCCCGGATACAATCACAGCTTTGTGATGGGCTTAGCAACATATCCCGTGAAAAGCACAGTGTAATAGAAAGTACTGAGGGACAGACTGTATGCAGGCACCACCCTGTCCATAGTCTGTTCATTAAGCTTCTCTGTTTCCTACAAGTAAAAGGAATCCCAGAGAAGAGTTCACAATGAGGCAGCTGAGAGAGTGTTTGTGTGGTGGTGTGTGTGTGTGTGTGTGTGTGTGTGTGTGTGTGTGTGTGTGAATGATACGGGCGTGCTTCAGAAAAGGGTCGTTCGGGATTTGAATAGAATAGGTTGGTAACACAACACCACACGCGCTTGTGCGTTTGTGTGTGTGTATGTGTGTGTGTGTGTGCGCGTATGTGTGTGTGTGCGTGTATGCATGTGTGCGTATTGTGTGTGCATGTGCTGTGTGTGCATGTGTGTGTGTGTGTGTGTGTGTGTGTGTGTGTGTGTGCGCTTGTGTGTGTGTGTGTGCGCTTGTGTGTGTTGTGTGGTGTGTGTGTGTGTGTGTGTGTGTGTGTGTCTCACACACTCACCTTGGCGGGGCGGTGTGGTGGTCGTGTGTTGTGTCTTAGGAGGCAGGGTTCTCCCTCCCGGTCCTGGCTGGCTCCGCCGTACTCCTGTGGACCAGGGGTGCTCTTCGGACTGGTCCCAGACGGGCTGAAACACACACCAGACACATCCAGTGAGACGTTTACTAAACGATCAAGTCTAACAATCCAAAAAAGTGTACTGTAAATTTTGTTTCTGCTCCTGCTACTATCGGCCCAGGCTCCTGCTATAGGCCCAGGTTTTGGGAAATTGGAGTCTGAATAGCTACGATTTGGATACTTCTAACTCACTACGACTAAATCACTAGTTCTAAATCACTACTACTGAATCACTACTACCGAATCACTACTTCTAAATCACTACTACTAAATCTCAACGACTAAAATCACATTCACTACTAGAAGAAGAGAGGACCTTTTGGTCTTTACTACTAAATCACTACTTCTAAATCACAACTACTCAATCACATTCACTAGTGCCGAATACCACTAACAAATACTGCCAAACTAAATACTGCTAAATCACTACTACTAAATAGTAGTAAATATTACTAAATCACTACTACTGAATCACTAATACTTATTCACTACTACAAAATAAGTTAAGCATACGGTACTACAGGTTGTACAGCATCATGCTGATGCTAAATACTACTAAATCACTTCTCCTAAATCACTAGGTCTAAATCACGACTACGACCTACTGCACTAACTATGAAGCAAATACCAACGCTTGGACCAAACAAATCAGTTAAGCGTACAGTGGTACAGGTTGTACTGCATCACGCTGGTTAGATGTACTATCTCAGATGAACATGATTGTGGAGGAGACGATGCGTGATGGAGAACCGGTGTGTTTTCATAACCAACGCAGTGCTTCACGGGACATAAATAGATCCGCAATAACACTGCGTGTTACACAACGGTACAAAGTGCCTGACTCATCTCGTGTTTTTTGAGCCGGATCATAACAGTGACGAACGTTCGGAGTAGATTTACAGGCCGCTGCTCTTAATACTTCAAATTCATGCTTTGCATTCGTGACATGAATTGGCTCTTCATCACATCACATTTCCGGAGTCCTCTACTCAGCAAGGCCGCCCCCTCCCCCCCCCCCCCCCCCCCCCCCCCAAAAAAAAAAAAGAAACTTCATAGAACGACACCACCCTTCTCTCTGAGTCTCAAAGGCCAACGGGTTTGGGCCATTTCATCACCACGTCCGGGGCGTGGGGTGGCCGTGACATCCCGATGAATAAAGCGCCGCCCTGACGCACCGAACCCACGCCAAACACACTCCCGTGTCCCGGCCAAAGAGAGCTGCACTTGAACGCACGGCGATAAACTATGTCCCGCGCGCGCGCATGAGAGGAAATAACTCTCCCCCGCCAGCCCGGCAGTCTGCATTCATCATTCAAAAAGGGGAGTGAGGACTGCGGATGGATACAAACCACGCAACAAAGCAGCGTTTGTCTACCGCTTCACACCACTCCCGCTCTGACGGCCGTCATACAGCCGCTTTCTCATCGGCGCCGCCGCGTCTAGATAAGAAGCTGCAAAATGGCACGCCTCGTTGAAAAACGAGACAATCTTTTTTGCGCGGTTCCCCCCCCCCCCCCCCCCGCCTTCGACCAAGCCTGTTCGCCGCTTGGCTGGCTTCCGTTCATCTCCGCCGGCATCGATTCGCCCCGGAGCCGAGCGAGCCGGTCCGAGTGATTTTGTCTCACCACGGGCCTACGCGTCGCCTGATTCGACATGCTGATGCTCGGCAAGATGCAACACTATCACTGTGCCTGCTCCGTAATGGCGTTCACCTGAATTCACTGTCACTGAGATCTGTGCAGCGCCTGGCTCCTGAACAGGGAACAAGGGGGACTGGGTGAGTCCGTACCTGGTGGTGGGTGGGGGGGGGGGGGGTACAGGAGGGACTGGGTGGGTCAATACCTGGCGAGGGGTAACAGGGGGGGGGACTGGGTGGGTATGTACCTAGCAGGGGAGGGGGGGTACAGGAGGGACTTGGTGGGGTCTGTACCTGGTGGGGGGATACAGGAGGGACTCGGTGGGTCAATACCTGGTGGGGGGGTACAGGAGGGACTGGGTGGGTCTGTACCTGGTGGGGGGGGTACAGGAGGGACTGGGTGGGTCTGTACCTGGTGGGGGGGGGTACAGGAGGGACTGGGGTGGGGTCTATACCTGGTGGGGGGGTACAGGAGGGACTGGGTGGGGTCTGTACCTGGTGGGGGGATACAGGAGGGACTGGGTGGGTCTGTACCTGGTGGGGGGGGGTACAGGAGGGACTGGGTGGGTCTGTACCTGGTGGGGGGGGGGTACAGGAGGGACTGGGTGGGGTCTGTACCTGGTGGGGGGGGGTACAGGAGGGGACTGGGTGGGTCCGTACCTGGTGGGGGGGTACAGGAGGGACTGGGTGGGTCTGTACCTGGTGGGGGGATACAGGAGGGACTGGGTGGGTCTGTACCTGGTGGGGGGATACAGGAGGGACTGGGTGGGTCTTTACCTGGTGGGGGGGTACAGGAGGGACAGGGTGGGGTCTGTACCTGGTGGGGGGGGTACAGGAGGGACTCGGTGGGTCAATACCTGGTCGGGGGGGGGGGGGGGGTACAGGAGGACTGGGTGGGTCTGTACCTGGTGGGGGGATACAGGAGGGACTGGGTGGGGTCTGTACCTGGTTGGGGGGGATACAGGAGGGACTGGGTGGGGTCTGTACCTGGTGGGGGGATACAGGAGGGACTGGTGGGTCTGTACCTGGTGGGGGGGGTACAGGAGGGACTGGGTGGGGTCTGTACCTGGTGGGGGATACAGGAGGGACTCGGTGGGGTCAATACCTGGTGGGGGGGGTACAGGAGGGACTGGGTGGGTCTGTACCTGGGTGGGGGGGTACAGGAGGGACTGGGTGGGGTCTGTACCTGGTGGGGGGGTACAGGGGGGACTGGGTGGGGTCTGTACCTGGTGGGGGGGTACAGGGGGGACTGGGTGGGGTCTGTACATGGTGGGGGGGGGTACAGGAGGGACTGGGTGGGTCTGTACCTGGTGGGGGGGGGTACAGGAGGGACTGGGTGGGTCTGTACCTGGTGGGGGGGTACAGGAGGGACTGGGTGGGGTCTTTACCTGGTGGGGGGGTACAGGAGGGACTGGGTGGGTCTGTACCTGGTGGGGGGGGGGGTACAGGAGGGACTGGGTGGGTCTGTACCTGGTGGGGGGGTACAGGAGGGACTGGGTGGGTCTGTACCTGGTGGGGGGTACAGGAGGGACTGGGTGGGTCTGTACCTGGTGGGGGGGTACAGGAGGACTGGGTGGGGTCCGTACCTGGTGGGGGGGTACAGGAGGGACTGGGTGGGGTCCGTACAGGGTACAGGAGGGACTGGTGGGGTCTGTACCTGGTGGGGGGGTACAGGGGGGACTGGGTGGGGTCTGTACCTGGTGGGGGGGGTACAGGAGGGACTGGGTGGGTCTGTACCTGGTGGGGGGGGTACAGGAGGGACTGGGTGGGTCTGTACCTGGTGGGGGGGTACAGGAGGGACTGGGTGGGGTCTTTACCTGGTGGGGGGGTACAGGAGGGACTGGGTGGGTCTGTACCTGGTGGGGGGGGTACAGGAGGGACTGGGTGGGTCCTGTACCTGGTGGGGGGGTACAGGAGGGACTGGGTGGGTCTGTACCTGGTGGGGGGGGTACAGGAGGGACTGGGTGGGTCTGTACCTGGTGGGGGGGTACAGGAGGGACTGGGTGGGTCTGTACCTGGTGGGGGGGTACAGGAGGGACTGGGTGGGGTCCGTACCTGGTGGGGGGGTACAGGAGGGACTGGGTGGGGTCCGTACCTGGCGCTGTTGTGAAGCAGCGGGGCCTTCTTCTCTCCGAACCCCGAGCAGATGATCTTGGAGGCCTTGAACTCGTCCACCTCGCCGATGACGATGACTGCAATGTCGCCATCGCGACCCAACTGCCACGTGACCTTCTTAGCGTTGGCTGAAAGAGAGAGAGGAGAGAGACACAGACTCTTAAATATCTAGCTGTTGACTAGAGGACAGAGAGAGAGAGAGAGAGAGAGAGAGAGAGAGAGAGAGACACACACACACACACAGACTCATACTAGAGGACAGAGAGAGAGAGACAGACAGACAGAGAGACAGATAGACAGACAGAGTTTAAAAGGTCTAGCTGTTGGCGAGAGGACAGAGAGAGAGAAAGAGAGAGAGAGGAGCGAGAGAGAGAGAGAGAGACATACAGACAGACAGACAGACAGACTCTTGAAGGTCTCACTGTTGACTAGAGGACAGAGAGGACAGACAAAGAAAGAGAGAGAGCGGCGGAGAACTACAGAGCGAGAGAGAGACTCTTAAATATCGAACTGCTGACTGGAAGAGAGAGGACAGGCTCTTAAGTCGCCTGTACCGGCCAAAATGAATGTTGTATGTTGCTGTTTGTTGGAGCACAGTGCAACCGTGAGTGTTCCTTTAATGCGCAGTTTAGAGAGGTTTAACCCTGAGACTATCACAGCGAAGATCTGGAAAGTACCTCGAGAGAGAGAGAGAGAGAGAGAGAGAGAGAGATAGAGAGAGAGAGAGAGAGAGAGAGAG
Organism: Urophycis tenuis; assembly: GCA_036785325.1. Lineage (NCBI taxonomy): Eukaryota > Metazoa > Chordata > Actinopteri > Gadiformes > Phycidae > Urophycis > Urophycis tenuis. The sequence continues at coordinate 2,226,228 of JAXIVH010000018.1, read as the reverse complement.
AGAAGAGAGAGAGAGAGAGAGAGAGAGAGAGAGAGAGAGAGAGACAGAGAGAGACAGAGAGAGCAATACTAAAACACAACATTTCTTTCAAAGAATCCCCAACTATTGCAAGATCGTATTGCGCCAACAGGACGCCGCCGTAATGGGAGACATGGGGGAGGCTGTTTCATAGCCGTGTGAACTGAACCGTGTGCATTTCAACACACAACTTAAAACACAGTGTGAAGTCGCCCCAAAGAATGCAAGCCTAATGCAAGTGTTGGTTGGTGATGTGATGATTCAGAATGTAAACCAGACAGTGGAGGTGGATGTTGATGATGAGCAGTTGTCTTGGCAACTAAGGTAATACTGTCAATGTTCTTGTCGGAAACATGTGAGAGCCCACGTACACTTCTAGTCCCTCTCTTCTTCTAGTCTCTCTCTCTCTCTCTCTCTCTCTCTCTCCAGTACACAGCCCTTGTCGCTCTCTCTCTCTCTCTCTCTCTCTCTCTCTCTCTCCAACATATTCCCATGGTCACTCTTTCTCTGTGGCTCTCTCCCTGAGTGAAGGGACAGCAGCCACTTCAGACTTCAGCGCAACACCACTCATACCTGGCACGTAATGTACCCTCCGCTGTCTGTCCGCAGCTCATGGAGCCCCATTCAGATCAGTGCGTTGGATTGCCCGCCAGGCGTTATATGGGCTCATAAACCAGAGACGCGTGGTTGTCACAACCAACAGGTTTTGCCAACCTGCTTGTCAATAGCATTCCAGCGCAGCAGCCTGGGCCGGCCCAGATTACTCCGAACAAATGAAACGAAGCCAAAATGCCCACCGTCTGACTTGACCAGCCGGGCAGAGCAGCGGTACGCGCTCGCCTGTCGTTTTTCATACCATGCCTTAGAAATGAATGGGTTTGGTGTTAGGTTGTGTGGCACATGCTTTGCTCCAAAACAACTCAGGGATTTCGTTTAAGTGCCACGACATGAATGAGCAGGTCGCAGTCGGGTGTATCCCAGCGTTGCCTGTTTGTTCACTGCTAAAGAGTGAATACAAAATTGTAAACTGTTACTTGTTTTTTTACTTGTCTGTAAGGTGTCCTTGAGTGCTTTGAAAGGCACCTCTAAATAAAATGCTTATTATTAATTAAATAAATTAAAGAAAACTATTGTTATTATTATTATTAATAATAATAATAATAATAATAATAATAATAATAATAATATTAGCTAGTGACTACCAGGTTAGCCGCTATGCTATCCTGGTTAAGTTAAGCTATAAGGCTGAGGATGCTCATGTTAAGGTTAATGTGGTGCTCTGAAGGTTAATGTGGTGCTCTGAAGGTATCAGGTTAAAGATTTGTTTTTTCGTTTGCTCTGTTTACAGTCAGCCCTCTAATCAATCCGCCACAAGATTAACTCATGACACCAGGAAGTGATGTATCCGCCACAAGATTAACTCATGACACCAGGAAGTGATGTCACTTCCAGTAACCCTCTCACACAAAGAGATTCTGTATTCCATGTTTACAAGACCAGCCCGTAAGTTGTCTTTCTGGAAAGGGTTTGGTCACCACAGACCTGCACGCGCAAACGCAAAAAAAACCAAACACACATCACGGCAATCCTTGAAATGATTGAAGTCTCGACACGAGTATACGTTTGCATTAGAATGTACTGTACTGTGTCCGTACAGTAACGGAGTAGGTGTTCATGTTTATTCGCCACTGTTGAAGCAGGAAATTTCCACACGCTTGTTTAAAAAAAAAAAGTGATCCGAGCAAAAAATCTTGACACGTCGGGTTCAATCACAGCCAGTGTGACAGGCATTGTCAAATGTTGCCGAAACCCGATGCTCAAGTGTGGCCTCGTTGCTCAACGGCTTTAAGCGCCTTCCGTTCGGAACCCAGTGCTTCGGGGTGACCAGTACTTCTGGTCTTATCAGCGGCATAACCGACTGGTTCGGTTGTCTAATTCAGCTTATGGCCGAAGGTGGCTGAGATCTGATCCTATTGTGCCACATGCGCCACATACAGTACATGGATTATGTGTATCGCTGCCCGCAGCTACATTTGTGTTTGTTTGGCTTCTGTATGCTGATGCTTTTGCCCACGGCATGTTTAGTTTTTGATGGTAGTTTCCCCCCGTTTTGTTTCTGCTGCAAAACCTAATAAACAGATTTGTTCAACAAAAAAAAAAAAAAACTCCCACTTGAGTCAGCTAAGCCGGACAGCCAATAGGAAAGTATGTAGCAGACCTCTTGTGTTTCACAAAGCATTTCCCGGATCTCAGAACTTCACATTTCAATAAAAGAGAACATATAAATGTTCACCAACGCTTGACCCAAACTGAACCGTTTTTTTTGAGCAGTTTACTGAAACTTTCAACCGCCTTGCATGCTATGATATGAGGTCCTAATCAAACTCTCTCTCTTTGTTTTTCAAACACATTCGTTTCCTGTGCGACTTCCTGTGTAACCCCCACATAATTGTTTCAAGAAATAGGCCTTGACTGACTTCCTGTTTTACATGGAAGCTCCAGACTGCTAACACTCCTCCACTTCCTCTTAACACGGGACCCGGCGCAAAGAACGCACAGACCATCTGATCTTAGGCTTGGGGTGTGTGTGTGTGTGTGTGTGTGTGTGTGTGTTGTGTGTGTGTGTGTGTGTGTGTGTGTGTGAGTGGAGGGAGGGCATGATATAGCTAGGGACCCAGGGCAGCTGTCTAAGTCATTATAACATACACAAAGAACACTGTTGAGAACTCTCTCTCTCTCTCTCTCTCTCTCTCTCTCTCTCTCTCTCTCTCTCTCTCTCTCTCTCTCTCTCTCTCTCTCTCTCTCTCTCTCTCTCTCTCTCTCTCTCTCTCTCTCTCTCTCTCCCTGCTGAACACCAGTTCATGACACTGTAACTGCCTTGTTAATAGCACAGAATACAGTCTTAATAAACATGCTGCCATCAACACTTACTCACATCATTCCAGTGACCCACAAGAGTCAAAAAAGAGTTGGGGTTTTTTGGCCTAATAATAACCCACCACTATGAGCAACTACCGTTGTTTCTATGAAAGATAGAGCTACGTCAAACAGAATGTAAACACCGCTCACATTCTTACAGACAGAAGCGTGTGTTCCAGTGAGCTTCCATAAAAGGGCTCTCACACCAACCCTAACCCCACAGAGAGAATGCCGACAGACCAGATTCCCCAGAATTCGTCAAACCAGTTTTCAGTGAGACAGAGAGAGAGAGACAGGGATAGAGAGAGAGAGAGAGCAAGAGAAGAGAGAGACGGACAGAGAGAGAGCGAGAGAGGGAGACACACAAAGACATAGACAGAGAGACAGAGAGAGACAGAGAGAGAGATGGCTTCCACCATTGCATTTTTTTGTGTTGTTTTTTTTTGTCTTGGGTATTCTCGCAAGACAAAGCAGTTTCAGTCTCTCGCCACTAATCTGACACGTATGTGCACCACGAGACACACAGCAGTCTCCTTCCAGTCACTATCTCCTGGAACACGTTGTCTCTGGCTTGACCCCCACTGGTTTATCTGCTATCTGTTGTGTTTCCCCCTTCTTGGAGGCTGCCATTCCACTGGAAGAGGGCACTCACAACAAGAGCCTTGCAGGCACAACACACACACACACAGGAACACCCACACATAAACACACACACACACGCACACATAAACACAAACGTGCACGCACACACACACACACACACACACACACTCAAACAAACTTTTGTTTTGTTTATCCGACAAGAACTTTCTGTCAAAAGCTCCTCAGTCCATACTATCTTGAGTAAATGACTTAATGATTTTAAATAAAGATTGTTTTAACGAGCAAGAGTCCGTACTTCAAACCCTCGGTGCTTACATTACAGGACCCATTTCCACTTAACAGGGCACACTCAGTGCTCATGTAAACACAGAAACCAGGCTAGGGGAGTTCTGTTTCACCCTCACCAGCTGTTGAGGGTGACAGTAAATACACACTCACACACACAGTACACATTGGACATCTGAGAGCACAGACACATGGACACACACGGACACACACAGGCATGTGCATGTACAGTGACACACACACACAAAACACACACAGGCACACACACACACACACACACACACACACACACACACACACACATACAAAAAAACACACACACACACACACACACACATACAAAAACACACACACACACACACACACACTCTCACACACAGGCACATGCACACACACACACACCCACCCATCACACACAAACATAGAAAAGACACCCACACAAAACACACACTCACACATTGATGATAGAACACACACACACACAGACACACACACACACACACACACACACACACACACACACACACACAGCCCTTACAGCAGAGTTACAGCCCTTTACCAAAACTCTCCCAGCCATTCCATCTATCAACCACTTCAAACATCTTGCCAACATCGAGAGAGACTTTGGGGGAAGATGCTTTCCCTCTGAAGACGCTTGGTGGATCACCGCACTGTGATGGAAACTTCTCAGGTTACTATGGTTACAAAGAAGGCCCGCACCAGAAGTGTACTGTGTACTGTACAGTTTGGAAGTTTGGAGAAGGATGGGTGGGGGGGGGGGGGCTTACCTCTCGTTGGTTTTATCCTCAGGGGCTCGCCGAGTCCTCCCTCTCTCTCCAACTTCTCTTCTCGCTCTTTCCAGCGCCTCACCTGCTCCTGCCTCATCTTCAAGAACAGGGTCTTCTTCTGGTCCTCGCTCAACGCGTCCAGCACGTCCGGGTCGATGTACATGTCATTCAGTATCTGCTGCAGCATGGTGCCGTCGGGCCGCCGTTCCCACGGCTACCGGGACCGAGAAGAGTGTGAGAGTTTTAGGAGTGTGGGGTGGGTGGGGGGGGGGGGGGGGGGGGGGGGAGTTGGTGGGGACGGGGGGGGGTCCCTTCTTGGGGGTGGGCTTGGCTTTGGTGGGTGATGATGGCGATGGTCGGGGGGTCCTTCGGCGTGCACTGCCAGTTCTTCCTCGGGCGACTCGCAAACACGGATATCCTATGAGATGGGCTGTCTTCGTGATGATGAATCACATGTGACACATGCACTCAAACAGACATGCATAGCGGCGCACACATACACACACACACACACACACACACACACGTATGCACACGCACACACAGACAGTCTTGCATTCAAAGTCTTATTTCCTGTATTGGGTCCTTGTTCATCCGCTGCTTCCACTACGAAATGTTCACTTTCCTTCGAGTTTGGAAGCCATTGCATACGCCCTGAGAGAAAACACAAAAACAGAGCCAAGCTAAGATCCAAGATGGTAATTACAGCGTTTACGACATCTTTCCGTCAGACAGTGAAGACATCATGTAGCTTTCCTTCCCCCTACACAATCCTTCTCCTCGCACATCGCTCTTCCCTCTGAGATCGTTTGTTTAGCCTTCCTTCCTACCTTCTTTGTCCCTCAGAAGGAGAGAAAAGTTCCACACTGGAGATGAGGAGATCTGGGAGATTTGGACAGAGATCGAGGCTTCAGGGAGCGTACAGAGAGAGAAAGACTGTGGCGAGATGTAAAGAAATAAGTGCAGGGGGAGAGACAGAGAAAGATATATTGAGAAAGAGACAGAGAGAGAGAGAGAGAGAGAGAGAGAGAGAGAGAGAGGGAGAGACGGAGAGAGAGCGAGAGAGAGAGAGCGTGTGTAGAGAGAGCCTGGCTGCTAATGGGAGGAGATTCCAAGGGAATGGACTGATTCTGTCATCTCAGCCCACCTCCCCTTCTTCCCCTCAACACATGCTCTCCTCCCCACCCCCCTGTTCCTTCTAACCCCCCCCCCTCTCTCTCTCTCTCTCTCTCTCTCTCTCTCTCTCTCTCTCTCTCTCTCTCTCTCTCTCACATGTCCATTCTTCTTCTGCTTGACATTGTTATGCGGCGAGCGTAGCCAAATGACCACGGTACCCCGAGCGCAGAGACGTGTTAAAGAGAGTTTCAGTGGTCTGACAAAAGAGAGCAAGAAAGAGAGAGAGAGAGAGAGAGAGAGAGAGAGAGGATGGGGGGGGGGGGGGTCTCTCTACAAACGCTGGCTGCTGGAGCAACAATGGCTACAGACCGCCACTTGGAGGGAAACGGAGAGAGAAAGAGAATAAACAGCTATCGTAAGAGAAGAACCCACGCGTGGCGTTTTACTGAACCTTTGAGATGAGAATGTGACGGAGAGAAGGGGAGCAGTTAGTGAGGGGGAACGTGGCATAGGAGGAAAAGGTTTATTTATAAAGTAGGAAGTACTCACAGTGGGATGTAGACAGCGGTTTCCACAGCCGAGTGAGCAGACTGAGCCGGGGAGAGAGCGAGGGAGCTTGTGGTTCCTCCTGGTCTTTGTGTGTGTGTGCGTGTGTGTGTGTGTGTGTGTGTGTCTGCGTGTGTGCGTCTGTGTGTGTGATGACTGGGCTGATGACATCACAGCATTCCATGAACTCTCCCTCTCTCTCTCTCTCTCTCCTTCGTGTGTGTATACCTCTCCTTCTCTATCGCTCTTTCTCTCTGTCTGTGTGTGTATGGTGCTCTCTCTCTCTCTCTCTCCCTCTTTCTTTCTTCTTCTCTCCTTCTGTGTCTGTCTCCCTTCCACCGTCACTCTTTTTTTCTCCCCTCGCTCTCTTTCTCTCTCCTTCTGTGTGTGTGTGTGTCTCTCTCGTTCTCACTCTTTGTTTCATTCTCGTTAGTCTGTATGTCTGAGACAAACAAAGCACACTGAGACTTACCAAGAGGGCAGAATGGTCTTTCTTGTGTCATCTTGAACATCTGAAACAAGATAAATACATTAATGTATACATCAATAGATAGGACTATTACATTATTATTCTTACATTGTTATTCCCAGATAGGCCTAAATGTTACGTTCAGGGGGCTGTGTTCACAAAAGTATCTTAAGAACAAAAATGCTTATTTTTTTTCTTAAAATTGGATTTACAAAGAAAGTTAAGAAAAACTGCTCTGCTATCAAGCAAATTATATCTTAAGTTCGTATCTTCTTGAATCTTTTTTTTTAATATAAAAAACAACAACAAGATGAAATTGCATTTACGAATATCTTATTCGTAACTCTAAAATGCCATATTGCTGATTATATACTCATGCATTTAATTGGTAGTATTTTATAGTTTTCTACTTACAATATGTGTTATCTCATTGTAAGGTGTCGTACTCACTGATTCAAATTTGCTATGATATTATAATAATATAGAAAAACTCATTTATAGTCTATGCTACTACGCTATGCTAACTGCACACAGGCTCCTTGCATAGGCATTCTAGACCCATAGGGCCTCCTTGCCACTAGGGGGCCCAGACAGCGATTAAAGATCATTATCTGCCTACTTTAGATAATGTAGGCAGATATTTACAACATATAGATGTTGTAAATATTAAGTGTGTGTGTGTGTGTGTGTGTGTGTGTGTGTGTGTGTGTGTGTGTGTGTGTGTGTGTGTGTGTGTGTGTGTGTGTGTGTGTGTGTGTGTGTTTATTGCTTGACAACTTATTGCGCCAAAAATGCAGTTCCTAAGAAAATGAAGGGTTCTTAGGAAAACATCGAGCAAATGCAGTTGAGAACATTCTTAAGAACTTGGCATTATTTCATTACTTAGGAAATTAAGAATGATCTCAGAGTACTTTTGTCAACCCAGCCCCTGCTTATTAGCTTAATGTTTTAAGCAATCCTATTAGTTGAATGAAAAAAACGATTTCTTTCAATCAACTAATTCCTCATCACATTTAGAATGTAATTTTAAATTGATCAACAACAAACTGAAAGATGATGGGTTAACATAACGGTCGCTGTATTTTGGTGCAACTTTTGGTATGGTTACTCTTTTAAACCACTTTCTATTAAGACGTTGTGATGTAAGACTAAGCTGATTAGTTGTAGGCCAATTTGTTAATCTGTGGTAGACGCAATTCTGTTTTTCGAATGTGTGATAATGAACACTGTTGGATCAGCACTAATAGGATCTTTATGTTAACCAGTATAATTTCTAAGTGAACAGTACCATCTAGCGGTCTCTTGTGGGAATTAGAAGTAGGCCTATAAGAGTATTAATAGAAGTACAATGAAATCAAAATAAATAAAATAAAATAACGATGACATTGGCCGAGATTTTATAGGCCTACTGATTGCAGTAAGAAAGTTAAAAAGGACCGCGATGGTTGAGAAACACACACTTTCATCGTAAATTCTGTCTTGATGGATGTAGGTCTATTATTGCTCCATCAGATCAGGCCATTTCCATTTCTAACAGAACCCTGATGGATATCTGGGGCAGGGTCAGTGTTGTGCGTAACTCATTTTCAGGGGAAGTTGCAACATTTTGGCCAATTTGTTGCTAAAGTTTGCCAAAGGACGTTGTGGTGTCATTGCGTGATGACGTCATTAGACAATGATGTAACGCGGCATCATAAGTTTACACAATGACGTTTCTCAAACTGACTGGCCATCTTGGTAAAATACATTATTTGAGCTGTATTAGTTAAGTTTAGTAGCCTACTGATAATCACATGTTTTTATTTGTAAAAAACAAACAAAAAAAATCAACAACACAAAACACATTTCAGATTGTTAATACTAGCCTGGGCAGAGGGCATTCTAAATTATATATTTTTTTAATCGTAACTCCAAACTCCAAGCGATTGTTCTCTGTAGCCTACTGAATGTGTTTAAAATATTTGATCAAAAATGTTTGTCTATGCTGCAGTCAGCCAATAATGTTCCCTGCAGCTGTCTGCGCCTCGAGTTGGGTCACGCCGTGGTGAACGCCATTGAAAGCGCGTTCAGAGGTCGCTGCCTCTAAATTGCCTCCAGCTGTTGGACATTCCTCACAAGATGGCGCCTCCCGTGACGTAACCTCACGTTTCCTTGCTGAGGTAACTCAAAGTGCACTATTGCAGCCAGGTTGCGACACGGTGTGTTCTAAGAGAGTGTGACAGATCAAATCGTTTTGCCATTTAGAGCGAAAATGCGTGAGTTGTGGTTTGAGTCACTTTTCAAAAGTTTCCAAATACATTTTAAAAGTATCTAAATGTGTATACAGGTGCTTTAAAAAAATAGGTTGCAGGGATAATCTGAAATATTGCTAAATCTAGCAACACAGTTTGTAACCTGGCATCAGTGGACAGATCCCCCCTCTTTTCCTCTTTTTCCAGTGTTACACTTATTTATTTATTCCCCAATAGATACATAACAAGACGGTTGCTCGGGGTTTACCAAGCATATGTTTAAACATATTTTTAAACAACAATGAATCACAGACAAAAATACAAAATAATTGAAACATTTTTTTTTTTTATTAATTATTATTTTACCATTATTAAAACCAACAAAAAAATGAAACTGATGGTTTGCGGTGGTTGCGCACCGTTGCCAGGTGCGCGATTTTGCCTCTGGTATTGAAGTACATGTTTTGTGTTCCTAATTTATTTGAAATACAACCCAACCTGGCAACCCCGTGTGGTTAGCGTGGCTGGGTCTAAGTTGCCGACGTGTTCACTTGTCGTTCAGACTTCACCAGAGTGTTCTGCGCGGTGCCGAAGAAAACATGGCAACTGTCTTGGATCAACTCCAAAAAGTGAGAAGGAAAATGATAACGTGACTAGTACTAACTGTCACAGTGAAATGAGTTGTACAGAAACCTAATGGTTCTGCTCATCAGATTACTAGCTAAAACAACATTAGCGTCTGTTAAGTGTTTCTGTTTGCCCCAATATTTTCTTCACACCTATCGCATCTGCAATTATGTAACTCGCATAACTGCAGAATACAAATGTTTACCCAAGTAATGTTTCAACAGAAAAAGTTCTACAGTTCCTCCCAATAACTTAAGCCCCATTGTGAAATGATAATAGAGTTTCTTAAAACAATGTGCAGACGTATCCACATAATCAACTCACTTGCCTGCAGCATTACAAGCATTTCTCATTGTTTTCACACAAAATTAAATGTTTTAGTGTATTTCTCTGCAATTGATACCATGGTATATCGTCCCAGCCTTTTAGATTATGCAAAGGTATTATGCTGCCTTAAGTGTGAAGGCATTGGCTCTCAAATGCAAACCTTGTATAAATGATTACATACTTTTTCTGAATGTAAATTGATGTCAAAGTTGATGGCACACTGTATATGTATATGTGTTAAATACAGGCAATAACATTTCACTGTATAGTAGATAGATAGATAGATAGATAGATAGATAAACTTTTTTGATCCCCTAGGGGAATTTCAGGGTTAAAGTAGCTAAAAGACATAGAGACATCACACATAACATACCAACATACGAAAATACACATACAACATAAGCAGCATAAATAAGGATAAAGTGAATTTAGTCCAGGCTGGAGGAGGGAGGGAGGGAGGGGCTGTGCATAAGGGCTAACATAGCCAGTAAATATTATAGTGAGGTAAAAACAGTGGTGGAGACTATGCAGAGAAGTCTCCCTCTTTTCCTTTTATTGACAGATTATACAGTTGTATAGCCTATATACTTATAGTATGTAGGTAGTATTGTACGTAACATTCTCATTTCTGATTGATATGTCACTTTTATCATTGCTATAAGATCAAAAAGCATATACTACACTACTACACTGTAAGCTAATTAAGAAAACAATGGTGTCAAAGTGGGAAATCCGTGATCAAATCTGTAGCTGGAGGAACAACTACTTTTAGGCACTTTTATCCAAAGCGACTTACAAAGACTACATTTTTCACAAGAAGATGAAACATTTCATTGCTGCTGATACAGCAAGAAAGTCACTAGAACAAGTTTCAAGCATTTCAAATGCTAGGTTAACCATTGCTAGTATACAACATCTCTGACTAAGTGCCAAGACGTACAAAGAGTGATTAAAGTGCCAAGACGTACAACAAATAAGAGCATGAGGGTAGGGTTACGCAGGGTTCAGGTGAACTCTGAACAAGTGGGTCTTGAGTCTCTTCCGGAAGATGGGGAGTGACTCTGCAGCCAGTAAGGTCAGAGCAGAGTTCTTCATTACCATATGTTTTCTATTCACAGTGTTTTACACGCTTGATGTTTTTGTGTGCATTTTCAGCAGAGGGGGACCGAGAGGCCGACACCAAAGGGGAGAGAGCCACCGAGGGAGAGACAGGGGGAGGCTCTACAGGAGACGCTGTGCATGCAGGTCCTTAAAAGTCTTGTCCAACCCATTAAGATACGATTAAAGGGACACGCCGAAACATCTGTAAACCAGAATTTGCCCATTTTACCCATTTTCAGACAAGTGGTCTAAATTACAAACTCCTGATTGTGCGTCCAGAAGGAGAGTTTGCTGGGTTAGCATTTGATTTCCATTAGCGGCTTCCATTGACTTGCAGAGTTACGGTAGCCTAGCTCCTGGTCATATGATGGGAATGCCCTTTTTCATTACTTTCCAAATATGACCAATGTGTTGCTTTTTCAAAACGAGTGCCATTAACAACAAAACAAGAGTGTAGTTTGTCTACAAACACACACATATAATTGGGCACTATTTTGGACACTGTGATGTATTTGGCTACCTGCAACGCCAGTGTGATTATATCACCTGCTGCTTCTGACTGGGAACTCTACGTGGAGTCAGCAGTGCATCACAGGTAGCCTAATAATAACAGTGCCCGAAAATAGTGCTACATGTTCTGCATGTTTGTAGACAAACTACACTGTTGTTGTGTTGTGGTTGTTGTTACTGGCACTTGTTTCACTAGGCTGCTATTTGGAAACATACAGAATCTTGGGAAAGTGTGTAAAAGTGTATTCCCCTCACATGAACTGGATCCCAGGCTGCTGTAACTCTGCAAATCAATGGCCGCAGCTAAGGGAAAGTGCTAGCCCAGCAAAGTTCCCTTCTGGACTCACAATGATGCTTTTGTAATTTAGCAATCTGGGTGAAACAGGAAAATGCCTATTTACAGATGGCTTGCTATATCCCTTTAATGCCCCCTCCCTGTGTCACTCTTTTGTTGTGACGCAAGACAAGACACACATTAGCTTCTTTGTTGGCACATTTGGTGGCATTTTATGTTTCCACCTGTCCTGCTGAAACATTCTTAAGGAATGATTGTCTGTACTGAGCAGCTTCTGGAATCAGTTACCACTGTGAGGGATCCAAATGTCATTAAGTGTGTCTTTTTAAAGAACTGGTGTCAGGTTAAAATACAAATGTGTTGTAGTTTTAGTTTGTGTTCTGCCCGTCAAAACACTTTGTAAGATGTTTTAAAGGTGCAAATGCAAAAATGCTGAACTAGCAAGTAGCTGGAGTGCTTAGAAAGCGAGCATTTGCATCACAGCCTAAAATATCCCAACATTGGTAACTTTTTTTTTTTTTCATGCATCATAAAAAACTAGGCCAAGAACAACAATGATTTGATTACCAGCTCAGATAAACCCAGAAAGCAATATCCAGGGCAAATGTCTCTACCTGCAACTTATTTGTCATCTTCACATGCCAGCTGTTTCAAGAAAATAAATCACATACAAGTTTAATGCAAATTTCCCCACCAGATATGGGCAAATTAGTTTTATTTTTAAAATTTGCAAAATGTACATAAATTATATTTAATGCATTTTTAACCAAATGAGTAAAATCAAATGTATTCTATTAAAAAGGCGACAAAATAATAAGAGAGAATGACATTCTTTGTAGCGATTATTTTTTTTTAAAACAAGTATTGGTCAGGCATTTCATTAAACCTGGGAAAGCAAAAAAGTGCTACACACAGCGATGATCAGAACACCGTACTCCTTCAGAAGAAATGGACCAGAGCACCATCACCGTAGATCTAAAAAATAAAAACCAAGGAAATTTCACCGTATAATGGAGTTTCAATCATCACCAAGACGAGGGAATAGGCTCTTGATCTCATTAATACAACCAAATAAACCAACGCTCCCCCACCCACCCACCCACCCACCCCCCTCCCCCCCCCCCCAGGTTCCTGTACAGAGGTATCAGAGGTGGCTCAAGGTGCCAATAAGGACCCCGCCCTGTTTCAAGTTGAAATACTAACAGTGTACTGGGGCGGCTGCTGCCGTCCCACGACTGGTTGAACTCAACGTTTCTCTCCCAGACGGAGCGCTTTAAGTGCAAATAAAAGGCTAAACTCCAACAGATAAATAAACATGGAATTCAGCCACATGCGTTCAAATAGTAATCATATATTTAATTGATATACATATATTGCCACCATTGGCACATACGATATTGCACACAGTGATGAAATGTTGCACAGAAGAAAAAAAAATAGATTCATTTTCCTTTTTTAAAGTGGGCACAAACATTCCAAAAATTACAAATAACGTGGGATGATAACGCTGCAAAGGTAAAACAATTCATAATGAAAATGAATAAAAACAAAATCAACAATGAAAAGACATGTTTGCTATTCCCCCATTAGTTTAGCAACTAGCCTGGTTAGTACCCAGGTCGGACAACAAAGTATTTTGTCTCGGAGGGCTCTTGGAGGGGGTTCTGAACCACTGGCCTGAAGGTGACAGTCTGTCAAGCAGCCCCCCCCCCCCGCGCCCTTATGGAAATGCACCTAGCTGCTCTTCATCATCTCGCAGCTATGGTGACCCTCACCTTCATGTTTAACTCTGGGCCGATACCTGGATGGCTCTGAGAAAGGGAACAAGGTCAGACGATAGGAAGGAAGGAACTGAAGCAGGAAGAGAGGAAGTGGATGGCTCTGGGGAGAGGGAACGGAAGAGGTCGGAAGATAGGAGGAAGGAAGAAAGGAACCAAAACGGGCAGGTAGGTACAAAGGCAGGAAGGACGGAAGCAGAAAAAGCATAGAATTCTGCTCCTATAGCTTTTTTTTTTTTTTTTTTACTAAAGAATTCACGCTGAACTCATGTAGCACCACGAAAAGTGCAATAATGCACTAGGGGACTGAGCCACGTAAAGAACAGAACAGCACACGTACTAAAAAGGATATTCAAACAATAAGCTATGAGAACGAGAAGCCCCCACTGCAATCCAGAGCACCGGGCCGGGGTGTAAGCATGCGTGTAAGGCACCAGGTCGTCTTCGCGATGAAGAGGGCACTCCCAGTCGGGTCAAGAGTTTCAGGGGACTAAAAGAAAGCTGAAGGCTCCCAAGAAAACAGGGTGGTCGAGGACTTAAGTCTAGTCCGCTGGTTTCCAGTCAAATCGAAAAAACATGGGGGAGCAAGTGTTTAAAATGGATGCTGAGGTAACTTGATAATATCTGATTGTTGCCAGTCTAAACACCAAGCTATAGCTGGCGGCGCGTTTATAAAACCGCTAACACATCTATGAGATGCAACTGGATTACTTCCAGTTGTTGACAGTCCCAAGTATCTCCAATTAAGACCAAAAGAAGGGACCACAGTGTCCAGGGTAAATATCTGGGCTAACCCAATTTAGATAACGCTATTGAGCAGCGTTTGTCTCCCAAAACGCAGCTCTGTTAAATTGCTGGGGGGATGGACCATCTGTTTCTGACACCCAACAGGAGTCTTGACGACCGGACTCCGAGCGTCGGACACTCCCGTGTTAAGCCGTGTCCTGTTTTTCAATTGGCGTCCGTCCTCATAGTGTGGAGGTGATATTATGATGATACAGGTCTGATGTCAAGGTACAATCATGCTTTCAAACCTATTTCACAACACCTACACAATGCCTTTTTGAATGGAAAATTCACTCAATATGCAAGATCAGTGGACTATACATAGATAAACCCTCACCGTGGAGGGGGACTCTTGAGCCAGTCATTTGGGAGACCAACATCGATCTAGCTTTTGTGCAGTTAAACATGCAGCAATAGGACTCCTTGGCACTGTGTTGATTGTGTGACTTTGCATGGTTAATAGTTCTGTCCAATAATGCTATGCTTGTTTTTTGTCCGTACGTTCGGACGACACACCTAAGCCAATCCACGACCGACGGGTTGGGGTTTTTTTACGTGCTTGTCCTCTTTTAAGTGCTCTTCTTAAAATACGCTATCAGGCCATTTGCTACATGTTGCCACTGCACATCCTCTATCAAAATACACGTTGAGTACCTTTTTAAAAACAAACACATTGCATAACGACGACACACAACGGTAGCCTATAGTATAACCCATCCGCGTGGCAACAACTTCAATTGAAAAATAAACCAAAAAAAGGATACACTAGTCATGTCTCTTTGAATGCCTCTGGAAAATGTTTTTTAACCCATTGACCAGTACAACAAAAAAACGGATTTGGTGCAATGCATATTGCACAAGAGATAGAGCACATATTTTCATTTGATGAAAAATGCCTATATATATATATATGTTTCTTTTTTATACTGCATGACACCTAAACCAGTTTCAAACCAGGTCTAGCCCTCATGTGAATCAGGTGTAAACACTTCTCTATGCACAGGTAAAGGAAATCTGGATGGCAAGTTCATTATGACAACCTTTTACAAACTTTAGTTGACTTTCGGTTTGATCTGATTTGTGCTGAAGACAATAGCTCACATGAAAAGGACATTATTTTCTCTTACAACTCGGCAACAATTTCAATGAACAATGCAAACACTTTATAATAGCTTTGACTTGTACAAAAGTTCTCTGTTAATAGGGGAAAGAAAACACTCAAAGTTCAATATAGTTTGTCGTCAAGTAGGAAACAATGTTCAAATATAATGTTATTACTTTGTTTAGCAGCCTGTTACTGTATTAATGGTGGGTAAGTGGGATAACATCCAGCGATGGGTGATAAAGTAAGTGTCAGAACGGTTGGTATGTTGGTTTGTGTTGGTTTCTTTATATTGTGGGCGTTGCTCCCTTGGAGTTAAACCATAACAGTTAAATCTTAACATTTCTTTCTTTATACAGTAGAGTTTAAGTATTTTCTCTTTTGTTATTCTGATTATTTTTTGCATGTTTTGTGTATATATTTAGATATATATATATATATATATCAATCCTCTTCTCCATCATCTGCATGCATCTCTTGTTGCTGCAGCTCACATGCCCTTTTCTCCCGCTGTTTCTCCTGAATCTTCTTCATCTCCTCGGCATATTTACAAAAAGTATTCCCAAATTTGGACCACACTTTGTAGGGCACCGTGATTGAGTTACGGTACGTTGGCTTTACCTCGCTTACTCTCATGAAAACTCCGTACTTATTGGATCCGACGTCGAAGAAAAAGCGTTTGTTGTCCACAGTAAGGGATGACCCTTCTGGCAACTCTGCAGGCTCGTCCTCTACACCGTAATCGTCAATAAGTTTAGCCAAAGCGTCACGAAACTCGATAAGTCCCTGGGCTGGCAGAGCAATAGTCTGGCCTTGTGTAGATCCCAAACCGGGGCCCCGATTAACGGTTTGTCGAATCCTCAGAAACCGTCCTCTCTGGTTCTCTTTCAGATCCATGTAGTATTTCCGATTTTCCCGGACCAGGAATTCACTCTTGAGTGCTCGCCTGGGCTCATCTTGCACCATATCTGGGTTACTTGGACCCAACTGGGCATAGTGTTCGATGAAGTCCCCCAAGTAGTCGCGGAACTCGACCGCCACGGACATGGAGAGAGTGAGGCGGCTCTTGTTTCCTCCGGCCCCGACTTCTGCTATCTTTAAGAAGCGGCCCTTTGCGTTCTGCTTAACGTCCAAATAGAAGCGTTTATTCTGTATGTCAACTCGCTTCGACGCCAGCTCTTGTGTCTCATGCTGCAGTCCGGACGCCGAGCCCGCCCCTCCAGTCGCCAGGTGCATGGAGCCGATGCCCGGGCCCGCTGCTGCTCCTCCCTGCTCACTTCCACTGTCTCTGTCCGCCATGATGCTGCCTGCCTTCTCCCTCTGTCTGCTGCAACCACCGCCAGCCACGCCAAACTCTCGCGATATCTAAACACAAACTCAACTTGAATACATAGGGCACTTTATTCTTACTACGGAGAAGAGATTTAAAGCATTTAATTTTTAAGAAACATGCTTGAGCTTAATTCAAGTGTTGTAATCCGGAGAATGCTTAAAAACACAATATATGTTTATTTGTTTTTAATTAACCAAGTCAGAAGATTTAAACTATAACATCCATTAAACCTCAGTGATTCTCAGATGTTTGTACACATATCTACATTGAAGGAAAACCACACGTGGACCTACATGCGATCGTGTTTTCTGCTCGTTTCAGTGTCATTTAAGTACATTTTAATTTTGTCTACTTTTTTATGGTTTTATTTTAATTAATATATTTTGTGTTTATTGTTTTGACCGAATCGACCCTTATGTTCCATTTTCAACATTCTGTGTTTTTAATAAACATAACACATGGGGAGATGTAGGCCTACAATATGATTATGTTGTTATCATATTTGAGACGTTCACTCATTCGAAAATGTATTCTTTAATTAGATAACACATCCAATCACTTTCTATGAGTCCTGAATTATACATTTTTTGTTTACGTTTGGTGATTAAAAAAGTCCTATATATATATATTTACATTGCATTCCATTCCTCCGTTTTTTTGTCCCGCCACTTATTTTAATAGCTCAGCCTTCAGGTTAATAAGCACGTCTTCTGTGCCAGCTACAGACACGGGTTGCCTCGAAATCTTCGAAGCAGCGTTTAGGCCTATAGAAGTGTCGCTTTGGATACTTCAGTGTTTATAGCTTTGGTTCAAATCCTTGTAATGTCCCAAACAGAGTGACAGGACTAACGCCGACATGTCAGACATGTAGTGAAGTTATCTTTAAAACCAGGACATATTCATTGTTGATTTATACAGACATATTGAATAGTGTGAGCATTGTTGGTTAATGTTAATTCATGAAAAAAACAAAAATAACTATTTTTATATCCTATTGTTTAACTCATGAACTTCGTGAAAAATGCATACAAATTGGAAGAGTCGGATTAGGCCTACTTTGGGTCAATTTAATCATGTATGTTAATGTATATTCGACAGGCCTATTTTGTATTATTTCCCTCTGATTGTGAGATTTTTTTCGCTTGAAAGTTTATTATTTTGTTGTCTTAAAGCGTGGACATATTTACTTTAAACACAAGTGTGACTCTTCAGATGGTAGACAGGCCTGTACGGCAAGCGTCCCTCTACATTAGAGAGAGAAAAAAACATTTTAGATAAATATTATAGATTATATTTTGTGGACACATGAAAGAAAGTATGAAAGGATGCCTATAATGTTAAATTACCTATATTTCTTGGTTCCAATGTAACTTAACTTAAGTTGTTAAAATAGTACGTATCAATAACGGCATTTTTTTCACAACAGCTATTTCAGCACTGAAACGTCCTAAAATTAATTGAGCAAAAACGACAGGTTTAGACTAACACGTTTAGGTATAGACGAAAATATAGGCCTGTAGTTTGGGCGATACATCTCAATTTCTAGGTCAAAATAAAAGGCGAATTACTTTAATGGCTGTGAGTTGTTTTTCCCTTTAGGCCTACTGGGGGAAGATGATATTGTTTCCGTCGCAGCGGCATGTTCGGAGTGCTTCATTTCACGGTATTTGTTGCAATATATATGCCTGAAGTTTGTTTAATTATGCCCAAAAACAAAAGTTGTTTATTTATTTATAATTTTTTTTTTTAATTCCTTGGATAATTGAATACAGTGTGTTGTCGGCGTGTTGGTCGGCGTTCTGTATGACGGCAGTGTCAGTAATACTAAAAGTACCTCAGTGTTTTTTTGTTTAAGATGAAAAAATAAACACCTGTTGCTATTGCAACTTCTAGAATGTTCCGTGACTCTGGGGGCCTTCTCCCCTTTTTACAGACAGTGTGTTATTCAGTTTATTTGGGCTATTGATAGAGGCGCACTGAGGGATCCTATATAGGTTAATACTATAAAACCAATGTGACGCAGCCAATTAGTCTACTCCAGGCTTACTGGGTGGATTGTCTATCGTCTTTCCATGCAACAGGTAGACACACTTGTCTTACGTGTTTTAACTTTAGACTGAACTAGGCCTACTGCCAATGTACAAAAGTGGTTGGCTAAATTGTTTTATATAACTCACAGGTTAGGATGATCACTTGTGTGTTTTCGTGTAAGGCCCTTTGTTCACCATAGGGTTGTAATAAACGAGAAGACACGCCTGTGGGATCACCATGTCTTAAAACATAGCAAAGCAAAAAATATTAAATGCAAATAAATTGTGATATTCATCCCGCTATACGTGATTTTTGTGAACGATAACTGATAACCGTCTTGATGTGTATGCCAAACTCGCAATCTTTTATTTATATAATTAATTATTAATATAATTTACTGGGCTACAAGCGACGTTGATGATAGTGAAATACGATGAGTCGATCAACTGCCAATAAAGATAACTGGAACAATTTGACATCCATTTTGGGGTGTTTTTCCAAAGAGCGCACCTTAACAGTGCCGTCGAGATTTGGTTCTAAAGTTTCACCCAGCGAAGTAGGCGATGTGATGAAGTCGAGCTTCAGGCCTACAACGCTCCAACACTTTAGCTCCAGCATGACAGTCGTGTTTGCCCTGCTGCACAACACTGTTAGCGTCCCTGAACTTTGTCTATTGGCTAAATAACCTCGACATTGCATCAGGATACACCCGGAGAATACAGCGAATAGCACCATCTCTCCTGTAAAGCAAGAATGCATAACAGTACCTTCCCTGCTCTTTTTTTTCTGCACAAAGAAAGCCGTGAAGCCTCGGCGTCACCCGGCAACGAGGTGGGAAATGCAAAAAGAAAAAGGTAAATATTATCGCAGGTCGACTGCCAGAGACAGTGTCGCGCTGAGTGTTTCACAAAATGGATCGAAAGAAGAACGGATTCGTGGCATCGGGAGACGGTATCCTAGTGTGTTAGATCCAAGAGTCCGGACGTACACTGGGCGCGCCTCTCGCCGTCACCGACCAATGGGATGTGAGCGCCTTGGCGAAAGGTACCGCCCACTGAACGTTTTTATCACTGATTGGTTGGTGAGGGAGCGAGGTACTGCCCACTGTACGTTCGGACCCTTTGCTCTCTAGCAACTCTGATTACACCACCGAGAAGGACACACAAGTTCAACGGCGCACGTTACACTTCTGATGTCAACACGCAGCATTCATAATCAACAGACGAGCGCCCCACAGTGTCGCCATTAGGAATTGCACTTTCTGGCTTTTTAGAAGGATAGAGCAGGCAAGCAACATTGAAGCATTGTGAGATGGATAATAGTTCAACCGAGTTGTCTTCTTCTTTAGATTGTAGCCTACTGATGGGTGTCGGTTAGGGTGGACGTTCTCTCAAACGTCTGCCAGCCTTTTTTACAGATCATGCACACTGATATTAGGGCTTCCAAATATTTTGGCAAATGCGAAATTCAATGCATTCTTAATAACTTAATTACATAAAAACCTATGCCTACAAATAAACTACAAGCACGACATGTGGTCATAAATTATGATTTTTCCAGATTTCAGATATTATTCTGAGGTTATTCTTGTGATAGCTTATTCAACAATATTTCCATGAATCTAAAACTCCACTTTTGTCAGAGAGAAATGACAACGTTATCGAGAATGCATTCACTGTGGTTTTTCAGTGGTTTATTTTAAGCACGAATGCGGCATAATCGCCGTTAAAACCTCTTGTTCAACATCTGAACTCGACGAAGTATACAAATCTCCAACAGGTGTCGCCATTTGTGGATGCATTCAGCGAGTATTATGCTCGCGTTCAATTAGACTGTATTTCCCATGATGTAATAGAATAAAAGATGTCCAACATGAAACCGATTAGGCCTACTGCTAAAAAACAATGCAACATCTTAAGGTCTCAGAAAGCATCTGCCCCAATTGCACATCCTAGCTTTTAGTCCGGCAATCCCAAGAGGCGTTTTAACATTTTATTTAGTGACATAGGCTCCTAAATATTCCGCTGTGAGAAAATGTAATATGGTAGAAGTTTAGTGCAGTATTTTTTTTATATCGGTTTTATTTTATTTTTATTTTTTAAATATAATTCCCCGATGAATGGACGGTGAATGCATGGTCTGTGACTTAATTGATTGGACGCAAAAGTCATCGGGAGTCTCTTGAAGAATCTGAGCCGCGGTGCTTTCGCAGCAGCGTTAGTCATCCCGGCCGTGTGTTGCTCTCGGCCTACCGTGTTGCTGCTGCATTCCTCACTCTCTCCACCTTCCCATCGCGGGAGTCATCATGCCTCGCTCTATGCTCCGCGGGATTTCGAGGAGGCACATTCGCGGACGCCGGCTCGCATTGGGTTTTATTTGAGCGAAGGCGAGCTGCCAGGCTGCGGTTGACACACCACTACCAACGCCATGAAACGCTTGACGTAGGTCTGCCGGGTTATGGAGTTATGGTATTGACATTTGGTCAAGCTGTGGCCTGTATATGCCAGCGCTCCGCTCCTGCGTTTTGTGACGGAGCTTCTGGCAATCGGCGTATTTCTCTTCGTCTGTGGTAAGTGGAGGAGGCGGAGAGAGAGAGAGAGGGAGAGAGGCGGCGTATTGACATTACCCGCCGAACAATATATTGTTTTTATTTTTGGAGTGAAGCGTTTGTTTTGCGACTGGACTACGGAACTTCTGGCTCACTGCAGCATTTTGCGTCTATTCGCTCCTGCAGATGATAGAGAAAACCATCACAGCTGAGCAGGACTCAAACCACTGCGATTTTTTTTGGACAAAGATAGTGGCGTCGTCTCGCAGTTCCTATAAGCTATGGCATCGTAGGGGATGGGAATGGGGGGGAATACACGAAGACCACGGTTTTCTAAGATGCCTTATTAGGAACACACACACCGACTGGATTGTTAAACCCCGGTGTCGCCGCGGCAGTCTCCCGTTTCAAGCTGCCGTTCACCCACATTGCTCAAAACTATTCGATTAAAGCAGCGGATCCCGATGGCATGGACACTTATGCAAGGTCCGCCGCGCTGCCGTGCCACAGGAGCCCATTCGCCGTGTCTTCATTCGACCAAGCTCCATCGCCATCGCCCCGCAGCCAAACGAGCCCTGCCGCAACGCGACCAGCGACCACCGAGCCAAAGCAGGCGGCATGAGGCTTGATCCAGTGCATTTATCCATGCTGGTCATCGGGGTCTCCTTCGCCTGCTACTCCCCGAGTTTGAATTCCCTGCAGGACCAGGCTTACAAATCCGCCGTGGTGATCGAGGGTAAGGTGCAGTCTGCGCCTGCAAACGTCTCCGCGGAGCCGCACAGTGTGAATGTCAAAGTGCTGGACGTGTGGCCGATCAACAGCGGGGGTCTGGAACGCGAGCAGCTCGTCACTTATGTGGGAGAATTCGGATCGGAGGCGTCGTCGTCGTGTGCCAAAGTGATACCGAACCACAAGTACATCTTTTTCATGGACCCAACGGACGAGCCCTTGGTTTTCAAGGCATCGTTCGCTCCCCTAGACACGAGTGGAAAGAATCTAAAAAAAGATGTTGGGAAGATCTTGTGTGTAGACTGCGGTAAGTTAACATCTTTTTTTTGGGGGGGGGGGATTGCCATGGTAAAGTCAAACCCGGAAGAATGAATGGTGTATACCGTGAGCGGAGAAGGGCTGTTGCCTAAGTGGAAGTTTATGAATTGGATCGATCATGCCGTGTTGGGAGTTAGTGAGTAACAGATGGACCATAGGTGCGTCTATGCAGCAATATTCGACAACTCTTGCAGGTTCCTATAGGCCACATGATCAATCAAACCCTCTCTCTCTCTCTCTCTCTCTCTCTCTCTCTCTCTCTCTCTCTCTCTCTCTCTCTCTCTCTCTCTCTCTCTCTCTCTCTCTCTCTCTCTCTCTCTCTCTCTCGCTCTCCCCCCCTCTCTCCTCTCCCCTCTTCTAACTGCAACAGGCATGCGCCTCGCACTGTTGCGTGCAAGGAAATGCAGTTCCAATACGGAAGAGCTCGAGCCGTATTCCTCTTCAGACTCGCAGTTGCATGACGTTTCATGAAGCGCTTGAGCATATTCGACCACTGCATCCGAGAGAGCAGGGCGGCCACGTCTTAGGGCGTCCTGAACAGTTTCAGCACCACGGACAGCGGACTATGTCGCGGGAATCTGACGAAGGCCCCTCGCGCATTGGGGATGAAAGGCTGCAGCTCTGCCTCCCTCACCTAATCTACCCAACCTAACCTATCAAACCTACCTAAGATACCTAGCCTTACCTACGTAAAATACCTGACCATATCATCCTAATATGCCTAACCTAACCTATGGCTACCTACCTACCTACCTAAGCTACCTAACCCAAACTACCTATGCTAGTTAACCTAAGGTTACTAAGCCAAGCTACTGAGATCTTTAGCCTATGTGATTGATTCATTTATGTTAACAGGTTAACATGAGTGTAGGCCTACGACTCAGTTTTGTCCATCCGTGCAGCCGATGCTGTCAGTTATTGTAAACTCGTGGTGAACGAACAGACATCCCTGTTCCCTGCATTACAGAGATACGCCAATCTGATTGACAACCTAATTGATAGCCTACTCTTGTTCACCGCTAACACAAACATTTGGTTTATAATAGTCGGTTGTCATAGCATTGAGTCTGTTAGTATAGTCCACAGATGCCACCTTCGGCATAGTGTGCTTAGTTCATGGCCTAATTGATAACGACTAATTATCAATTAGGATCATTTCGGGATCTTTTCACCGTCTCCGGGGACAGATGCCAAAAAAAGCACCATCATATCGACGCAAACTGGATATTTTCAGAATGAACATTGACACCGGCTGTAGCTGTAGACCCACAGTCTTTTATTGATACTGGTTCTTGGCAGTTGGCAGCCTAAATTGTAGATTGAAATGACAGGACATAGGCTAGCAACGTTTTCCCGTCTATGGGTTGTTGTTATCCTGTCGTTCTGAGTATAAAATGTCCCTATAGATGCATATCCTCTCCACAAGGTTGTGGTTGACGAGACACCTAGACTAGTGCTCGCCCAGCGAGAGCTCTGCCTGGTGTGGGAATAACGTCAGCGGCATCAGCGGCTGTATTTCTTGTATTTCACACACACAGGCACACACACATGCACACACACACACACACACACACACACACACACACACACACACACACACACACACACACACACACACACACACACACGTGGGCTTACACATGCACACACACACATGTGGGCTTACACATGCACACATGCACACATGCTTACACATGCACACGCACACTCACACATGTGCCCACACACGCACGCACGCACGCACACACACACGCACACGCACGGAGGTCTATCTGTTGTAGAGACTGTTGAGTTGATGCGTTTTTTTTAAAACATTTAAGTGTTGGTGTTATTTTGAGTCTGCGTTGTTGAATGGACAGCCTGCACCAGTGGTTCCTGACCTTTGACTGTAGCGTCATCCCAACCCCTTCACGGATCACCTCATACGCAAACGGTAAAATATAGATAGATGAACATGCAGTGGCTGAGCAGAGAGTGCCAACGCCCCTTTATGCACAAGTACAACTGCAAGGGGGCCACGGCCAAGGGGATACCGTGGAGAGAGTCAGGAAGCACTGCTCTGCTTCCCATTGTGTTTATAGCAAGCACAAATCTGAACAAAACGTCAATGGAAAACACGATGCAATGCCCAAGTTGGCACTCATTTTTTAATGTTAACAAGTCAGAATTCTATTTTTACTTACTACTTACTATTTATAAGATATTTATTTTCAATGATCTATATAATTCTATAATTCTATATTCTATCTATGATTGTAAATTTGTCTGATTCAAGAACACAATCCACAAGTACTACCTGCAGTACCCTCACACACCTGTGTTGACTACAGGTTGAAACACGCTGGCCTCCAATAGCCTACAAGTGAGGACACTTGTAGGCTTTTGGAGGCCACATTGTGGTAGTGTTCCATTCCATTGATATCGGTTCAGCATGTGCGTTCATTCATGTCATTAATAAGCACGCGGGGTCGTATCTATTCATGGTCTCGCTGGGTTCTTGCAATTATGTAGTTGTGCCCTTTTCAGTTATGCTGGTCATAGGAATTAAACAGACAAACTGTTTGACAAGTTTGAATGCGATGCAGATTTCTTGTCTCTGGTGTAACAGGTTCTGACGTCATATTGATCATTTGAATAAGTGACACTTTGTAATTTGCAAAAAGTAGTTTAATATGTCTGGGTACTCCTCAGTCAAAACTATAAGTAATGAGGAACAATAGACTGCTGCTAATATTCAACCAATTATGCAGCTAATGCTTTAATTGAATAAAATATAAATGTCCTCTTCATATAAATGTTGGTAGGGACAGTAAAATGGAGGGGTTTGATATTTTCTTCTTATATCTCTGGATTTAGAATGCTCAGCTGAAGAGTTCACGCTAACTGCTAGCACTACTAGGCTAACCTTCTTCTGACCAACAAGCTAAATGTGTTTGATTGACTTCAAAGCATTTTTATTGTATGGTAAAAAAAAAAGCCACCAACCCTGATACAGTCTTACATTTTTGTGAGGTATGCATCTAGAGACACTCTAAAGAACATTGTATGATATCATAATCAATTAAGAAACTGCCATTGTTTCCTGAAATGAAAAATAACCACACTGCCACTATAGTCACACTATAGTCATATGGATTTAGTTTTCTTGATTGACACTCTTCTGTTGTCATACAGTGGGACATGAATGCAACCTGCATGGAACATCGCTTTTCCTCATAATCAATTAGGACACTCCCATTGTTTGGATGTTGAGTTTTAGAACATTCCTCAGTTTGCATTGTGTTTTTTTTTTTGTAAGCTATCGTTGACATGTCCATAGCAGCGGAGACACGGTCTATGTTGTGTAGTGTGCTGCAGTAAGATGAATGGATGGCCGTTGTTTATGGGTGGCCTATTGCCACAGTGCAGTCTGGCCCCCTCTGCCGTCTCTGCCTCTCCCTGGCTGTTCTGATACGATACGGTGAGGTGGTCGTGACGGAAGTAACCGCCCGGACGCGGCATCTCGGCCATTTGTCAAGAACTAAAAACAAGGTTTTCATGAACCAACCTCCCCCCGCCCCCCCCTTAGGGGTCTGGGAACGTTGGAGAACCAAAAAACAGATGAACTCTGGATTGCAACATTTCTTAGTTTGTTTGTCACCCGAAATATGTTCAAGTTCAAATATCAGCTTTTCTTAGGTTGGCACTGAACAAACAGATTTTTTTTCTTCCAATTTCATGAGATTTACAAAACCCATTGCTGAATTGTTTTCATGCTTTTCTGATCGTTCCATGCGAGTGACATAAATAACATACCGACACTAAATTGACAGATGAAGTCAGATCGAGGGGTCCCAGTTCAAGCGGATGTTTTATTGTCTGCTTGGTTATTTAGTGTATGAACGGTATCCTGTCCCATAGGGCTCAGCCCAGATTGTGTGTGTGTGTGTGTGTGTGTGTGTGTGTGTGTGTGTGTGTGTGTACTGAAGGTAATGCAGCAGTGGGGCCCCTCCAGCTTTTTGTCTAATTACTGACCCCCATGTAGGAGACCTCCATATGTGGCTGTGTGTGTGCATCTGTGTGTGTGTGTGTGTGTGTGTGTGTGTGTGTGTGTGTGTGTGTGTGTGTGTGTGTGTGTGTGTGTGTGTGTGTGTGCGTGCACATGCATGCATGTGTGTCCATGGGTTTATCTGTGTGTGTGTGCGTGCGTGTGTGTGTGTGTGTGTGTGTGTGTGTTTGTGTGTGTGCGTGCACATGCATGCATGTGTGTCCATGGGTTTATCTGTGTGTGTGTGCACGTGCATGCATGTGTTTCAGTCTGCTTGTCCCTGTGTGTGTGTGTGTGCGCATCCATGTGTGTACGTCCATGTGTTTATTTGTGTGTGTGTGTGTGTGTGTGTGCATCCATGTGTGTACGTCCATGTGTTTATCTGTGTGTGTGCACATGCATGCATGTGTTTCAGTCTGTGTGTGTGTGTGTGTGTGCATGCATGTGTTACAGTCTGTGCTTGCATCCGTGTTCACAAAGGCATCAATTAGCACAAGGTCCACACACAAATAGGTCAGATCTGAGCCCACAAAGAAGCCTCACTCCCCACCCGACCTCTGGGCAATGGTCACAGAGGAAGCACGCACACACACAAACACACACACACACACACACACACACACACACACACACACACACACACACTCAGCGCAGCACTTAAAACGTGACTTAAACCCTGACATAAAGCGTGACTTAATGCACCGCATTTAACGTTAAGCCCCGGCATAAAGCATGACTCTATGCGGCGCGTTTTAAGGCGACAGGCAGCGCTGTCTGTCACATGACACCGTGCGTACTGCACCGGCGCGGCGTTACCGAGAAACGGTCACAGCTGCTGCAGTGAGGTGGCAGACGAACTGACAGGCAGGCGGAGAGACGGACGGACTGATGAGCAGGACGGACAGATGGGGATGCTGAGCGACAGGCCTCGCCGACAGCCAGTCCGCGGTCGTATTCCCTCGCATGACGGACGACAACAGTGTTCATGTGTGGGGAATCGTTGACACTTTTTTGT
>JAXIVH010000018.1:2174207-2196026 GCA_036785325.1 Urophycis tenuis | reverse complement strand
GGTCTGCATGAGAGAGAAAGACAAAAACCTCATTAGCCCTGAATATCTCCAATGTATTGTAAGTCTTAGATGTCATTGTGGCGCCATGGCTACCGTAGGATGGTTGGGTACAGCTCCCCAGAGTACAGGTAGCAGCAGTTGAAGGAGGCGGCCAGACAGCCCTTCCCCACCACGGCCAGACACGTTCGCACCATCTGTTTATCTGATGAGAACAACAACAATAAGGACCACCGCAACAACACCAATTACTATTCCGCTTTTCTTTTCTTAACTGGTTGTTGTAAAATGTCACAAGCATTTTAACATGAGCTCCCCATGAACAGATATCTATCAACCACGGATGGACAATAAAGTTTTGTCATTTCACTTTAATTATAATGATTGCTAAAACAATCCTACGGTTTTCGTTTATATATATATAGCACAGATCAAAAAGTGTAGTACTTAATTAAAGTGAAATGCAACTAAGCACAACCAATTAAAAAAAACGCTAAAATAAAAAAATATATACACCTATATATATACACACATTGGTGCCCCCCCCACCAATGTGGGGGGGGGCACCAATGTTTTGAAAGTATGTTTCTACCAGCGTAGGCTTATATGCGGGTTGCTAACGGTAACGTCCTGTGAGGCGGCGGGGCGGGGCGGGGGGGTCTGTGGGGTTGCCACGGTGACGTACCGGAGGGCACCAGCAGGTTGGACATGATGGTGATGCCGGCCAGGATGAGGCCGCCGCACTGCGAGAGCCTGCGGCCGCAGTAGCTCATGCAGACGGTGATGACCACCTTGGCCGGGATGTCCACCGCGCCGAATATCAGCTGGATCAGGTAGATGTCCACGCCAAACTTCTGCAGGTCCATGGAGAGGCCGTAGTAGGCGAAGCTCGTGGAGAACCTGCGCCGCAAGCAGAGGTTTTTAGTGGAAAATCTCTGTGTCTCTCCCCCCCCTCTCTCTCTCTCGCACTCTCTGTCTCCCACTCTCTCTCTCTCTCTCTCTCTCTCTCTCTCTCTCTCTCTCTCTCCCTCACTCTCTCCCTCTCTCTGTCTCTCTCTCTCCCTCTCCCACTCGCTCTCTCTCTCTCTCCTCTCTCTCTCCCTCTCTCTCCCACTCGCTCCCTCTCTTCCTCTCTCTGTCTCTCTCTCTCCCTCTCTCTCCCACTCGCTCTCTCTCTCTCTCCCTCTCTCTCCCTCTCTCTCCCACTCGCTCCCTCTCTCTCTCTCCCATTCTCTCTCTCCCACTCGCTCCCTCTCTCTCTCTCCCATTCTCTCTCTCCCACTCTCTCTCTCCCACTCGCTCTCTCTCTCTCTCTCTCCCTCTCACTCCCACTCGCTCTCTCTCTCTCTCTCTCTCTCTCTCTCTCTCTCTTCCCCTTCTGCCCCGACTCTCTCTTGCTCGCCTCTTGTCTCTCTCTCTTTCTCTTTGCTCTTTTTTTCAACCTGGCTCGCTCCTCGCCTGTCTGCCTGTCTACACTGACATGTATTCCTCGGAGGGCCACTATCCAAGCAGCGTTCTCAAATGAATCATTCACTCCGTGTGTCAAAGTCCACAGTCGTCTACAGCGCATCAAGGACAGTCATATATCTGACACACATGACAAGATATATAGGCACAGCCCGGCAGGCTAGCAGGGTGGTCATCAAACTGTTTTTTTTTTCGGAGTGCTGCGCTCCTCCGAGAGTTGAAGGCCGCCTGGAGTAGGCCGTCTAATTGATAGGGCGTATTTACTGTCAGCCATGTATGCGCGAATGAGTGGCGTTGGAAATGAGGGCCCGAGAGGCGCAAGGCTAAACGTGTCGATTTCTCCTCCCTCTGGGGTTTTGGGGTATTTTCCCCCCCTGCTCTTCGAGGAGTGGCCTTGGGGGAGTTGTTGGGGGGGGGGTGGGGGTGGTGTGTCATGTAACAGAGCCCGTGAAGACCTCTGAGACCTGGAATGTCTGTGACGGAAGGCCACGCCACTGGATGTGACTTGACTTTGACTTGCGCAATAAACTCTATATTGACGTTTAAAAAGTCCCCTGAATGTGTTTAAATGTGTATGTCGCGCAAAGCCGTGGAGCCGGTGTGCGCCTGTGACCCGCGGGTACACTTTCGCACAGCGGTGGACGGGGGGGTGGCGGCGTCTGACGGGGGGGGGGCGGGGGACAGAACGGCAAGGTGGTCCTACCAGACAGCGCAGAGGCACAGCGTCATCTTCCTCATGGTGGGCGTGCGTAACAGGTCCAGTGTGCTGTAGGAGCTCTTGCATCCCGACAGCTCCTTCTTCATGGACGCCTGCACCATCTGAGGAACCACATGGCGGGGGGGGGGGGGGGGGGGGGGGGGGTGTCACGTGAGGTCACGTGAGGTCACAGGGGCCACAGTGTCATGACCGGACCGGTCGTGACCTCATGTGACCCCACGACCTCATGACCCCCCCCCACACCCCCATGACCCTTCGACTGCATGACCCTAAGCACCCATGACCTCCCCTGAGCCTATGATAACTCTATGACCAACCCCCTCCCCCGACCCCATCTCTCTGTGACCTTATGACCTCACGTGACCTCACGACCCGCTAAAAAAAACTCATTAACACAAAACAAGCTTTTCTCTTTTCACACGCTTCACATTGTTTCCACTGGCGTGGCGCGGAGCGGGCCGGAGCCCCAGAGCCGCTCCAGGCTCCGCCTCTCCCCTCCCCCCTTTACCGCCGCGTCGATCTTCTCCCCCTCGTCTCGGCGGCCGTTGTAGCGCGCCACGGTGTGGAGGTTTTGCACGGCGTGCTCCGTCCTGCTCTTCAGGGCCAGCCAGCGGGACGACTCCAGCAGCCACCTGTG
This sequence comes from Urophycis tenuis, assembly GCA_036785325.1. Classification (NCBI taxonomy): domain Eukaryota; kingdom Metazoa; phylum Chordata; class Actinopteri; order Gadiformes; family Phycidae; genus Urophycis; species Urophycis tenuis. The sequence goes on along the minus strand of JAXIVH010000018.1, from coordinate 2,193,207 downwards.
GGAGGTGGACAGGGCCGTGAGGTGGACAGGGCCGTGAGGTGGACAGGGCCGTGAGGGGGACAGGGCCGTGAGACGGACAGGGCCGTGAGGGGGACAGGGCCGTGAGGGGGACAGGGCCGTGAGGTGGACAGGGCCGTGAGGGGGACAGGGCCGTGAGACGGACAGGGCCGTGAGGGGGACAGGGCCGTGAGGTGGACAGGGCCGTGAGACGGACAGGGCCGTGAGGGGGACAGGGCCGTGAGGGGGACAGGGCCGTGAGGGGGACAGGGCCGTGAGGTGGACAGGGCCGTGAGACGGACAGGGCCGTGAGGGGGACAGGGCCGTGAGGTGGACAGGGCCGTGAGGTGGACAGGGCCGTGAGGGGGACAGGGCCGTGAGGGGGACAGGGCCGTGAGGTGGACAGGGCCGTGAGGGGGACAGGGCCGTGAGGGGGACAGGGCCGTGAGGCGGACAGGGCCGTGAGGGGGACAGGGCCGTGAGGGGGACAGGGCCGTGAGGGGGACAGGGCCGTGAGGTGGACAGGGCCGTGAGGGGGACAGGGCCGTGAGGGGGACAGGGCCGTGAGGGGGACAGGGCCGTGAGGTGGACAGGGCCGTGAGGGGGACAGGGCCGTGAGGTGGACAGGGCCGTGAGGTGGACAGGGCCGTGAGGGGGACAGGGCCGTGAGGGGGACAGGGCCGTGAGACGGACAGGGCCGTGAGGGGGACAGGGCCGTGAGGTGGACAGGGCCGTGAGACGGACAGGGCCGTGAGGTGGACAGGGCCGTGAGGGGGACAGGGCCGTGAGGGGGACAGGGCCGTGAGACGGACAGGGCCGTGAGGGGGACAGGGCCGTGAGGGGGACAGGGCCGTGAGACGGACAGGGCCGTGAGGGGGACAGGGCCGTGAGACGGACAGGGCCGTGAGGGGGACAGGGCCGTGAGGGGGACAGGGCCGTGAGGGGGGACAGGGCCGTGAGACGGACAGGGCCGTGAGGGGGACAGGGCCGTGAGGGGGACAGGGCCGTGAGGTGGACAGGGCCGTGAGGTGGACAGGGCCGTGAGGGGGACAGGGCCGTGAGACGGACAGGGCCGTGAGGGGGACAGGGCCGTGAGGGGGACAGGGCCGTGAGACGGACAGGGCCGTGAGGGGGACAGGGCCGTGAGGGGGACAGGGCCGTGAGGGGGACAGGGCCGTGAGACGGACAGGGCCGTGAGGGGGACAGGGCCGTGAGGGGGACAGGGCCGTGAGGTGGACAGGGCCGTGAGGGGGACAGGGCCGTAACTGTTGGCGGGTTGGCGTGTTGTGGTGACGCCCGGAGGACGCTGTTCGTGAACTTTAACCTCCAGCACGGTTCAGCAGCGGGCAAAAGGGGGGCGATCGACCCCCCCCCCCCCCCCCCCCCGTCCGAAAGGCACCGGGGGTTAGATCCCCCCGATGTCCGCGGGCTACCTTGAGCAAGGCATTACGATGACAAATAATCTGTATTCACCGTGCGTGGCTTTGGATATAAAGGTGTCAGCTCAATGACGATATAACTCTCTTTAAGTGACGATCATCTCAAATCAAACCTCTCATCGTCATCTCCTCGTCATTTGTGTCACAACACATCTTGCCGGGGGGGGGGGGGGGGGCTGCGTGAGTGCATGTCTTCTGGTGTGTGGCTCTAACAGACCTTCCTCGTGTGCGCGCTGTGTGTTATTCATCTGGGGTGCGGCGGCGGCGTGGCCGGGGCTCTCACCAGGAGTACAGGAACGCCACGTAGAAGGGCAGGGACACGGCCAAGGTCAGCCAGCGCCAGTCCCTGATGAAGTAGGCCACCAGCGCCAGCAGCAGCTGGCCCATGGTGTAGAAGTAGCCCGTCCCCGTCCCCACCACCGTGCGCACGCGCGTCGGGATCCACTCCACGACTTGGGGGTGGGGGGGGGGAGGGGGAAATAATGTGTCAGGTCATGAGAATCCAAGGACACAAGTCGCCAAAACAACATTTGCACAAATTAACAAAGTAGTGTTTTTTTTTTTCAAAATGAGTGATTTTCAGGGTTTTTTTTTGCAGAATCTGTTAGTTGAGATCACAGAGAAGCCTCTCCATGTTTCAGATAACAGTTTTGGTTTCTCTAAAAGTACACATTTTGTGTTTGAAATCGGGTGTGCCCCCATGGAGAGAGGAGACAACTGCAAATCTTTTTGCAAGGCTTTTTCTCATTTTTAGCTTTTGTGATGTGCCTATTTTCAAATGGCCACAACTTCTCCAAATATCATCAGATTTCCATGTGTTACACAACATTGGAAAGCCTAGAAACGCGTTCAGAAACTGTGAATAACTCAAAATGCCCCAGGGAACGACTTGTGTCCCTAGTTTCCATGACCTGACACAAATATCCAATTGAGTTGACATCAAGGCGCCTGGCCTCGTATTGTCCTCCAGAGGGCAGCTTTCCTCTTTAAAAGTGAACCAGAGGTGGATTCAATGGTGTTTGTTTTATTGATACAGCGAATTCATTCCCATTTGGGCCAACACCCAACTCGACGCGAACGTGCCCAGTGATTCCTCTAGAGGGCAACCTCCCTCCTCCTTGCAATTGAATGAACGTCACGTTATCGATGATGTATTCATTGCAAGTTGGCGAAGGCCTCTAGTCTCTATGCTCAGTGTTTCGTGTTTGAGCATTAGTGATGTCATGTCATCCATTGCTGTCAATTCTTCAAACCCTACAGAGTGCATGGGGTGCCTGGCTATGTTTGCACTGCAGTGTATTTTGTTGTGCAGCTGCCATGTCTTTCGTCAGTGTCTTGGCAATGGTTAACCCAGCCATTTGGAATGATGAAACTTGTTCTGGTGACTTTCTTACCGTGTTAACAGCAAATAAATGTTTCACCTTCTTCTGACAAATGTACTTATTGTAAGTCGCTTTGGATTCAAGCGTCTGCTTCATGCCCTAAATGAAAATGTAAATGTAAATTTGTATTCGTGCGGTGCAGGGTGTGGGTTGTCTTACTGAGGGAGAAGGTGTTGAGCACGATCCCGGACAGAGACATCCCGCACAAGAAGCGGAACAGGCAGAAGACGGTGTAGGATGGCGCGAAGGCGACACACGTCCCGCTCACGGCCATCGTCAGGTAGGCAATGTTCAGCAGGACCCGGCGCCCGAACCTGCGGGGAGGAACAGGGAAGTGAGAGCGCTTACCGGGCTGTTTGTGAGCATGCATGCATCAATTAGGACCCGATCTGCAAGCGGCGCGCAACAACAAAAGATACGTTTTTCACCTGTCATTTTCACCTGTCATATTAAGGAAATATGATTATAAATAGCTATACGCGAGAGAAGCTATACGCGAGAGAATGTGTTTGTTTGTCTGGTTGTTGTCATGCATGCAGTTTGATTTAAAAAAAAAAAAAAAAAAAAAAAAAAAAGTGTGTGTGATGAAAACTGCCGATATGACAATATTTTTGCATATTTTAGTTTGATGATAAGCTGTGGACTGTTTGACAAGAACGATGAAGAGCCAAGTGATGAACTTACCGGTCGGCCATTCCTCCAAAGGCCCCGGCCCCCACCAACACGCCCGCCATGTAAATCGACTGGCTCATTGACTTCAGGGAGCGCAGGTCACACACCAGATTCCACTTGCAAGATAGAAATACACAAAGAAACACACATTAATATACTTAGGTTATTCTAGATTATGTGTTGTGATTGTGACACAGTAATAAGAGACAAATAGATAAATATGACGACAGACAGACAGACAGACAGACAGACAGACAGACAGACAGACAGACAGACAGACAGACAGACAGACATATAGATAGACAGATAGATAGACAGATAGATAGATAGATAGATAGATAGATAGATAGATAGATAGATAGATAGATAGATAGATAGATAGATAGATAGATAGATAGATAGATGGACAGACAGACAGACAGACAGACAGACAGACAGACAGACAGACAGACAGACAGATAGATAGATACCTCTGAAATAATGCTGGAGCTTCTCTCCGTCTCATTGTATGTCCACCCATCGTCGCAGCTCTGAAAGGCCGCCTGCTGCGGCTGATCGCTGTCTCCCCACTCCCCGGGATCTGTGCTACTGTTGTTGGCCAGCAGATGCCACTGTGGCGCGTCGTAACGCCGGCATTTCTCCGGCGCTCCGTTTGCGTCGAGCGGCACCGTTATGAGCCGCGTCTCCGCGGCGCTCAACCGCGTGGACGCGGAGAGGTTCGTGTGCGCGCTGCAGAAGTGGGGGGGCACCGCGGCCACGAAGTTTTGCAGCAGGTTGTGGCTCGCCATCATGAGCACGGGCAGGCACAGCAGGGTCGTGTGCACGATCTGGAAGCGCCCCGTGCTGCCCACCTGCTCCAAGAGGTCCGCGAACACCATCGTCGAGCCGCTGTGATCGAACCACGGCGAGGTTCGAGGAGTTGGGGGACTTGAAGCCTTGAAGTCAGTTTTTAATAGGGCCCCTGTTTTGGGCTACCTTTTTTGTTTATTAATTTTCGTTAACTTCTGGATGTTCCTCTGGACAAATGTTTTTTTTTGTTCTAATGATGAAAGCGACAATGTACACCTGTAATAGTAGTTAAGTGTTAGTAATCATTTCAAGAAAGTTTTAACTTTTTATATTACGCATAGTAAACCACAGAGTAAATGATGTGTATGAATAGTAAGCTGTTGTGATTGTGGTTAAGAAACCAATTTAAAATGTTCAAGCCTATAATGATGCAATTGATTATGTATTCCCTCTTACCTGATAAAAGTGACGGCGTAGTTCACAAAAAAACCCAGAACTTCATAACAGGCAAATACTAATTCACAGAATGCATTAATTCATGCGTGCAAAGTTATCAAGGAGAAGAAGAAGAAAAAAAAACTATGTAACAATCGAAAAAGCAAACAAACAAACAAAGTGAATCATCGGAAAGAAAAGTTGCTCTTGAGCGGGATTCTGAATCGGCGTCAAAAAATGTTCTGATCTCGAGGATTTGCTTTCCTCAAACGCAGCATCTAACGTGTAAATCTCGAGCAATGTTAAGCTGAATTCTTGGTGCGCTGAGAGGTGGTGCGCGGCCTCGCCGTGGAGCCCGACACGTCGCGCGGGGCTGCGGTCCTGCAGAGGTGTGGCTGTGCGGGTCTGTGCGGGTCTGTGCGGGTCTGTGCGGTGGGGAGCGGCGGCCCTGCGTGCGCTCAGAAGCAGAAAAGTCTGTCCCGCGTCCCTCGATTGGCTCGCGGGATCCTGGGGGAGTTTGATTATTGATCGACTATAAAAGCCAATGAAAGCAAGCAACGGGTCAATGTTTGATCGGCGCTAAGTACACGGGACGCTCATTGACTTGTTGTGGAAAACATTAACGTTATGTGTTGACTTTCGTTGTTTAACAATATAGATATTGCTTTAGGCTCATAAAAAACGTATGGGAGTAGACGCTGGTGTGTGAAAGGACGGCCCAGTGAAGGTGTGAGCTATGTTAACCACAAGGTAACACTGTGATTAGTTCTGTACTGTTTTTATTTTCCCTTTACCATTTTACCATTCAACTTGTGTATTTGTAACGAAAGCAATTACCCTCAGGGATTATTAAAGAATGTCTGTCTGTCTGTCTGTCTGCCAAAAGGCCTCATATCCTTAAATCATTATCCTTAGTTATCCTTACATTGTTGCTGTGGCTATCTTTCTCTCTCATACATTTTAATTCAATTTTGTATCAGACATTTCACTTTTAAGCTGTGTGTGTGTGTGTGTGTGTGTGTGTGTGTGTGTGTGTGTGTGTGTGTGTGTGTGTGTGTGTGTGTGTGTGCGCGCGTGTGCGTGCATCAATACAGATGTACCGTAGGCCTATAGAAAAATACTACCAAGACAGAGTGAGGAACATGAACAATGCCTAAATAATCATAATGGGATTGAGCGATATTGGAAGACAGGGTAGGAAATTTAAATTTAATTTTTTTAACCCTTTTTTTTTGCCCATGAGTCTTCAGCATTTTGGGGGCATTCGGGATCATTTGGGCAATCCTATCACATCTTGCAAATACCTTATCTTTTCTATGTTGCGCAGTGGAAGAATATTAAATGACTTAAATGAAACTATTCTGGACCTGCTGTACAACTACACAGCAAAATACATAGGTAGGCCTACTTATTCACGGGGGGGCATTTAAGCCCCCATTATCCCAATTTCAAGGGCAATCTTAGGGGCAAAATGTCCAGAGTCCCTGTTCATTCCTCATTCTGGTAGACATATCGCGCATGCTTCAGTAACTAACAGCGCAGTGAGTTGTTGCACATAGAAGGGTGTCAAGTCATTCATTACACTGCTCATCTCTCCTGTTGGTCACAGGCAAACAGCAAACATTTAAGACACTTTGACCCTTTGTTTTATGACCTTGTCGCACAACAAGGAGACGAGGCGGAAAGGGTTAATGTATTACCGCCCGTCTGTTGAGACGCAATGTCACCGTTCTACTCTCTCAGTCATTGCGTGAGCCCCACATGGAACACGAGAGCGACAGGCAGAGATTGTTGATGTATTGGCCGCGTGACTTCCATGACGTCCACTGGCTCCCTGTGGCGGCTTCGCATCAACTCCGAGACGACGGCGCGGGCCTACCAAGCCCTGAATGGAACCGCACCTGCCTACCTCCAAGAGTCCAAGAGGGAACCCCCTCGCCCCTTGCTCGAGCACTCCGCTCAACTACCCCGGCTGGTCGACTGGTACCGCCGTCGCCAAGAGGAGGAAAAGGTCGGACGGTGAAGTCACCGCTCGCGTCGCAATTTTTGGCTCCGCAGTTGGTGGAAACGAGCTCCCCATCACCAATGTCAGGACTTGCAGAGTCATTCCCCATCTTCCGGAAGAGACTCACTTGCACAGAGTTCACCTGAACCCTGCACAACATCCATCCTACACTCCCTCCCCCCCTCCCCATAATGAAAAACCTCCCCTCATGTCGTTTGTTGTGTCTTAGCACTTTATAATTGCTCTTTGTATCTTAGCACTCATAGGCCAGATATGTTGTATACAATGGTTAACCTAGCAATTTGAATGCTTGAAACTTGTTCTGGTTGCTTAACAGCAAAGAAGTGTTTCACCTTCTTCGGACAAATGTTGTTGTAAATCGCTTTCGACAAGAGCGTAGGCTATGCTAAATGAAATGGACATGAATCTGCAATTGAAAAAAGAGGTATGGGAATAGAGAACGAAGGTTCACAATTGAAATTGTGTTCGGATTGTGAATCATTTTTACTTTTTTAAGTCTGAGTTGTGTTAATCCAAACGTATTGGAGGACAAACATAACCAAGTGCTTTTACAGTGTTGTGACTTTCATTTGCTGTCTAAATCAGAATTGCTGATCGGCCCATTTAGTGCTATGATCGAAACAGACCGCATGCAAGAATAACACACATGTATCACATCAAGTCAGTCTTTCATTTAAACAGAACTGAAGCAAATGAATACAGGTCTGTGGACAAATGCACTGCGCAGGAATTCAGTGTTGTGCATCTATGACTTATTTTTTATTTAATAACAACCCAGATAACACACGACAAACAAATGTTGACACACTTACACTCCATGAAATAACTTTATTGCACCGTTAATGTTAAGGCATGTATTGCTTTCAACTCCTTAACTGTTTCGCAGGAGTAACTCCCCCAAAAAATCGGTAACAGTGTTCTCTGCAACAAGTCCCGTTAATCCCGTTTACACAACATCCCGTGAGAATGCAGATCGTGCGAGCCAATAAGAGCGTGGGTCACAGAGTGTGAAGTCTGTGTGTGTGTGTGTTTGTGGGGGGCGGGGTGTGAAAGAGAGAGATATTCTTGTATTCGAGTGCATTGACCTTTCATTTAATGTAGTCTGACATTAAATGTAGTCTTTATAGGCGGTGATGTCATTGGTGGTCCATGCTGGGCAACAGCGCTCCCTGCATGGGCCTACATGTCTGTGTATGGCTTCATTTTCCACGTTATCTACGGACGGTGTCAAATTAATACCACGGGCGTTGTCCGCGTAAAAAACAAAACAAAAGTACGCATGGCTGTGGTATTTATTTATTTACGATTACGGTTCTGAATGAGTCATTCAAAATGAAATTGTACTCATAAAAATATCAATCGCAAAAAGCATTGCAATTTTATGTTATGTGTGAAGTTTACGATGACTGACCCTGACGCCTGCGTTGTGATTTGTAAAATGCAAAACAGTGTGTGCTGAAACAGGAACTAGAAAGGAACTGAACTCTTCGATCCTTTTAAGACAATACATTTATTCAGAGTGGGTGTTATTGTAAATAAAATAAAATAAAAATAGGCTACTATTGAATTCCCAAATCCCGTCTGGCGTTTTCACAGCAACACGTTCACCTATGCAGCCTCCGAATATTCTCCCTGGTATAAAGAGAGGGCGACCACCTGGGTGTACGAACCCGGTGGTCGGTGGTCTTTATGGCTTTGCTGTTCCGTGTGGATGGGAGGGGGGGGGGGGGGGGGGGGGTCTGGCAGTAAACACCAGACGCTGTGGAGTAAATAAAGGAGCGCACCTCTAGAGGAAGATCGTTTGCGGCGTTTTCTCATCAGGCAAGTCTGGAACACGTCGCAAAGTGACCACTGCATACATACACACACATTATATATGTATATATATATATATATATATATATATATATATATATATATATATATATATATATATATATATATATATATATATATATATATATATATGAACGATTCTCTCGTGTACTTCCGCTTGTGAAACGCTACGTTGAACTCATTGACACAGAGCGACCGCTGCTGCTTGTTGTTCGCCCAAAGAAATACGGAATTTAACTGTAAAAAAAAAAAAAAAAAACGCTACAGAAAGTAATAAGACGCAAGTTTATATTGACAAACATTTGTTGTGGAACAACGTTCGATCATCACTGCGACGACAGACATGAATAACCCCATTATCCCCCCCCCACCCCCCCCCCTAGATAATTAATTGAGCGTGGAAACGTGGGCGGAGCCAAGGTGACATGTCCACAATTGGGCTTGTGACGTCAGGTCAGGTGTATCGCAGGAGAGACGAGTTGGGGTCGAGCTGGTGGTCGTGGGCAAATAACGTCGCAGAAATGTCACTTTTCACACGACGTAGTGTTAACGCGTACTAGGTTACGCGTGATATGTTACGTGTTAACGCAACAAGAATTGACACGTCAACGTGCATTTTACAGTTCCGGCCAATGAGGGACCTTGAATTAAAGCGGTCATACATATCCACAAGGAGGGTTTTATTGATGATGGAACACGTGGTGGATTAATTACGGACGTGGTGCATAAATGACATGGGCATCTACACTCATGCTACGCACGGGGCACCTTAGTATACCGTAAAGCAAATGGTGTGTATGAATGTAAACCAGAGTTGTGGTTAAGAAGCCAATTCAGACTTTCAGTGGGGATGTTTAAGTTTTAAGAAACTTGATGATGGCGCTGCAGAACTGTCTGTCCATTGAAACTGCACATTGAGGGAATGTATGAGATTAGCAAGTCCAAGTAGCTTTGGCAAGGCAAAATAATTCGCTAGCTTTAGGCTGCAATGTTTCTAACACCCCTAAAAGACAAGAATGGAACAACCAGTTGGCCGTGATAGTCCATTTGCGTATCAACGCGCTGAATTTTTCTTAATGAGTGAAAATCTGCGTGACGTGTTAACATGTCAATATGTGTTGCGTTATCACGTGCACATATTACGATCAAACGGTTTCCGTTTCACGCAGGAGTTTGATTGCATTAACGTGACATTTCTACGAGGTTATTTGCTCTAATGGCCTCCCATGGGTGGGGTCTATGTTCGGATCCCGGTGGCAGGCCCTCTAGTAGGCGTCAGGGGCCGGTATCTTCTCCAGTGTGGGCTCCATGCCCCAGATCTCGCGGGCGTACTGGGCGATGGTGCGATCGCTGGAGAACTTCCCGGAGCCGGCGATGTTGTAGATCACCTTCTTGGTCCATTCTTTCGGGTTCTGGGGGAGACGAAGAGGGGGGGGGGGGGGGATCGTAAAAAAATATATATACATGCCGGCGCTCTTACAACAGCAGTGTGAGTGCAGCACATTGAAGCGTGTGTTGCCCCGCTGGGAACAGAAGCGGTTGGGCTGGATAGAACCGTAGATACAGCACACAGGAACTCAAATGTGTAAGGATGTAGATCATTCTTGACACATACCTTGTACAGCTCATTGACTTTCTCTTGGCATTTGATGTAATCTTCATAATCAGCAAACACTTTAAACCTAGAAAAAAAAATCAATAGTTTATCACCAGCCTTATGAATATCTTTAAAAAAAAAACGTTTTGAAATGGTTTGGCAATGTACATGTGGGTGTCCCCATGTCGCCATTTTAATAGAGTTATGGACCAGCAGGCAGACAGATAGATAGCGAGAGATGGGTACAGGTAGACATGGATGAACAGACAGACAGACGGAGGGACAGGCTGCCAGGTGTGTTACCTGTCATGGTGCATGAGCATGTTGACTATCTCCTTGAAGAGGTCAGGCTGCTTGGGGCTGAAGAACCCTCCAGAGATCTGGTCCATGGCCTGCTTGAGTTCTGGCAGGCGGTTGTAGTATTCTTGAGCATGGTATCTGGTATTCACCCCAAGAAAAATTCAGTCTTTATTTCTTTTTGCTAACTTTTTATTATTGGTTTATATTTCTTTTATTTAAAAGTCAACGTTTCTGCTCCTCATCATGTGTTCTCATCTATACGTGAGTGAGAGTGTGTCCGCCTGGGACTGGGTGGTGTGTGGGCGAAGGACAAACAACATCCTGTTCATAGGCGTTATTTTACAGAGCCTATAGTTGGCCCTGTCATGGAGGCTCTGTTCATGTTGAATATCTAACAGTAAGAAACAAGCTTAAAAACACTGACACAAGTGTGTGCACGTAGTGGGTGTCTGACTCCTAGTCGAGTCTGGCTCCTCTGATTGAATACCGAATGTGCGCTGTCTAGAGGGTTGGGTGCCTAACCCCTGTCTGCTCATCAATAATATGTTTCTAAATGATGCAACAAAAAAAAATCTCTCTGGATAGGCAATTTAATTTAGAAATATTTTTTGTCAGATTTGTTGAAATTGTCTTTAAATAGAGAATACACTGTCTACTTCAGGAGCAGAGGACTGAGTCTCTTCCAGGAATGCTAACTAATCAGATGTACCGTCTAACCGCAAGAAATTGGACTAGGAGAACCGAGTGTGCTCAGATGTGTCCGTATCAGAGAGTTGCAGTGTAATCTGATGGGCTGCCCCCCTGCCAGCTGGGGTTTATGATTTTGCATGTGTTCGGCAATGATTACCCTTAATATCTTTTTTGCATTCCAAAAAATCATCCATTGCACATCCAACACGCGTAATACATCTTTCCATGTTCACATGGAAAGATGGCAAGACTCTTGATATGTAGGCTTTATATATATATATATCGGCATGTATAATTTATATATCTATATATTAGCTTGATATATATGCTTGGTATGGCTTTATATATATAAATGGACTATGTATGGATTATGTAGGCTTCAATATATAGGGTTGGTACATAGGCTCGATGTATAGGCTTGGCATATTGATACATCGGCTTTTTATACAGGCTCGACATACTGATTTATAGGCTTTATATATGGGCCTGACATATTGAAATACAGGCCTCATAGAAGTTATGGGTTTGGTGTATGGGGCTGATGTATGCGCTGGAATGGTGGCAGCTGATTGCAGGTTCAAACTGTAACAGACTGGGAGGAAAAGTACATAAACCATGACTCTTCCCTGTAAACATTTACGTTTACGAAAGGTAAATCTTTGCTTTCCCCTGGTTATCCAAAGACCGTTCTCCTCTTTCCCTGTGACAGTTTGATCTTTGACTCGTAGGGAATGCCAGGTTGGCATGGCCTGGCCACACCCTTTTTCTCTTTTGGTTAATTCTAAATTTGACTTCAGTTCCTTTGTAAGGTCAAGCGGTTTGTGATAATTTCCCATTCTAAATGCTGAGTCGGTGATTAGTATAACTAATCCCGGCTCTCAGCTGTGCTCACGTTTACATTAACATGTCATGTTTCACATGTTTCACAATCGTGTTTCACAAGAACACATGAACACATGAAAAGGCCGTCTTTTCCTGCCGGCCCTGGTAGCTGGGGTTCTGCAGATGACTCCTCCTGAACTGTTTTGTGACCACTATACGGCCAGGCTTCTCCTGCATGGTGATCACAGCCACGGCTCTCCGCCCAGCGAGGGTCTGTGGGCCTCCAGAACCTTCCGACTCTCCCTGCTGGAGTCCAATTATGTCTGTGAAGACTGCATTCCTTATGTTGTGTGTGCATGTGTGTGTGTGTGTGTGTGTGTGTGTGTGTGTGTGTGTGTGTGTGTGTGTGTGTGTGTGTGTGTGTGTTTGTGCACTGTCAATTTGTACACTGAGTGTGTGTGTGTGTGTGTGTGTGTGTGTGTGTGTGTGTGTGTGTTTGTGCACTGTCTATCTGTACACTGAGTGTGTGTGTGTGTGTGTGTGTGCGTGTGCGTGTGTGTGTGGGTATGTGTGCGTGGGCTTTACTGCTGGATTCTCGGCGTGAATTCTTGCTTTCTATTAATACAGTCAGCCGGATCTCGGCGCCGCCGGTAGCCTCAGACAGTTACCATGGCGACGACACGTCTCACAGATCCCTGACAACACGTACCACCAGGTTTAGAATAGATTTGCTCTTTTCTTCCTGTTCTTTTGTATAAATAAACATTGATACGGCTAAGTGCACATATGGTCAAATGAAACACACGGAAAATAGATCAAAAGATACGTTGAACCATCTACCCGGGCCACCACATATTTTCTAGGGATTATGATGGCATGTCCTGCCTTTAGGGGGCAATGCTGCATGCTGAGCCACACGATTCATTTTAAAGGGGTGGTGAACCTTAAACCGTGTTCTTTTTGTTTCAAACACTGTAACAGAGCTCATATGATCCTCAACGCGGTAATCCACGCCATTTTGTCACCATTACTGAAATAAGACGGCAGCTAAGAGAGAAACTTTCAGCCAGCTGCTGTCAGTTAGTGTGAGCGCTCCACTCTGCTCAGAACGCCAGAGGGACAACAGCCGCCAGGTGTGTGTGTGTGTGTGTGGAGTGTGACGCTCTGTCTGCACAGCAGTCTGTTACACGTCATTGAGGGACTGTATGAATGTGACGCTCTTTGTGAATACCCAACGGTGGTATTAAAGGAGCATTAAAGGAGTATTGTTTGTAGCCATGGGGATAGCTAGCCGCCCCCCCCCCCCCCCCCCCCCCCCCCTCCCACCACACCAGCTCAAAACGATACTGAGGGTTCACTTACACGTCAGGCACACCCGTTGACATCGTTGCCATAACAACGCGACCGAACAGTGCCATCGGATCACAAAATGGCGTCCGAAACCGGTCGGGGCCGGCCTGCCGCGGCCCCTTACCCCTTCTTGTCCAACGCGTCCACGTCGTCCACCCTCATGCCGAAGATGAAGAGGTTTCCCTCGCCGGCTTCCTCGGCCATCTCCACGTTGGCGCCGTCCATGGTGCCGATGGTCAGCGCCCCGTTCAGCATGAACTTCATGTTGCCCGTGCCGGACGCCTCGGTGCCGGCCGTGGAGATCTGCTGGGAGAGGTCTGCCGCGGGGATGGCTGTCAGGGAGGGCGAGAGAGGCTCAGTTAGTCAAGACAAGGCAGAGGGAGAGAGAGAGAGAGAGAGAGAGAGAGAGAGAGAGAGAGAGAGGCTTAGTTAGTCCAGACAGGATGGAGAGAGAGAGAGAAAGAGAGAGAGAGAGAGGCTTAGTTAGTTAAGACAGGGCGGAGGGAGAGAGAGAGGCTTAGCTAGTCAAAACAAGGCAGAGAGAGAGAGGCTTAGTTTGTCAAGACAAGGCGGAGGGAGAGAGAGAGAGGCTTAGTTAGTCCAGACAGGATGGAGAGAGAGAGAGAGAGAGAGAGAGAGAGAGAGAGAGAGAGAGAGAGAGAGAGAGAGAGAGAGAGAGAGAGGCTTAGTTAGTCCAGACAGGATGGAGAGAGAGAGAGAAAGAGAGAGAGAGAGAGGCTTAGTTAGTTAAGACAGGGCAGAGGGAGAGAGAGAGGCTTAGCTAGTCAAAACAAGGCAGAGAGAGCGAGGCTTAGTTAGTCAAGACAAGGCGGAGGGAGAGAGAGAGAGAGGCTTAGTTAGTCCAGACAAGATGGAGAGAGAGAGAGAGAGAGGCTTAGTTAGTTAAGACAGGGCGGAGGGAGAGAGAGAGGCTTAGCTAGTCAAAACAAGGCAGAGAGAGCGAGGCTTAGTTAGTCAAGACAAGGCGGAGGGAGAGAGAGAGAGGCTTAGTTAGTCGAGACAGGATGGAGAGAGAGAGAGAGAGACTTAGTTAGTCAAGACAAGGCAGAGAGAGAGAGAGAGGTTTAGTTAGTCAAGACAAGGTGGAGGCAGAGAGAGAGAGGCTTAGTTAGTTGAGACAGGATGGAGAGAGAGAAAGAGAGGCTTAGTTAGTCAAGACAAGGCAGAGGGAGAGAGTGAGAGGCTTAGTTAGTCAAGACAAGGCGGAGGGAGAGAGAGAGAGAGGCTTAGTTAGTCAAGACAAGGCAGAGGGAGAGAGAGAGGCTTAGTTAGTCGAGACAGGATGGAGAGAGAGAGAAAGAGAGGCTTAGTTAGTCAAGACAAGGCAGAGGGAGAGAGAGAGAGGCTTAGTTAGTCAGGACAAGGAAGGGAAAGAGGCTTAGTTGCTCAAGACAAGGCAGAGGGAGAGAGAGAGGCTTAGTTACTCAAGACAAGGCAGAGGGAGAGAGAGAGAGGCTTAGTTAGTCAAGACAGGGCTAACTGTTGTGGATACTGTTTATTTGTGTACTGATTAGGATGTGCTTGCATGTACAATTAGCCAGGCGTACTCTATCTATCCATCTGTCTGTCTCTGTTGCTCTCTTTCTCTCTATTGCTATCTTTCTATCATTAACTTTTGGTATCCATTGTTCCTTCAGTCAAACGTCAAAGGCCCATATTGCCCACATCAAGAAGAGCAAATACAGCATGGGGACTCAGATAGCAAGCAGTGCACAGCATACAGCAGCATCCTTTGATTCTGCAGGGGACGGGGTCAAGCTAGAGTGAGTTGGAACAGAGGGAGAGGGAAAGAGAGAGAGAGAGAGAGGCTTAATTACTTAAGACAAGGCGGAGGGAGAGAGAGAGGCTTAGTTAGTCAAGACAAGGCAGAGGGAGAGAGAGAGGCTTAGTTAGTCAAGACAGGGCTAACTGTTGTGGATACTGTTTATTTGTGTACTGATTAGGATGTGCTTGCATGCACAATCAGCCACGCGTACTCTATCTATCCATCTGTCTGTCTCTGTTGCTCTCTTTCTCTCTATCGCTATCTTTCTATCATTAACTTTTGGTATCCATTGTTCCTTCTGTCAAACGTCAAAGGCCCATATTGCCCACATCAAGAAGAGCAAATACAGCATGGGGACTCAGATAGCAAGCAGCGCACAGCATACAGCAGCATCAAGCTAGGGTGAGTTGGATAAGAGAGTGAGAGAGAGAGAGAGAGAGAGAGAGAGAGAGAGAGAGAGAGAGAGAGAGAGAGAGAGGGAGCAGGTAGAGCCTCAGAAGGCGCCAGGTGTGCGGGCGTGACGGAGGGGACCGGGCTGAGCGGGACACGCACCTTTCTCGGCCAGGGTGACTCTGTAGTTCTCCAGGAAGATCACCTTCAGGCGGTCACCCACCACCGGGTCGTTGTTGATCACCTCCCCGATCGCTGTGATGAGACGGATGATCATCTTGGCCGTGTGGTACCCAGGGGCCGCCTGTGCAGCAACGGTACGAGGAGACAGAGAGAGACAGAGACAGAGACAGAGACAGAGACAGAGACAGAGAGAGAGAGAGACAGAGACAGAGACAGAGACAGAGACAGAGAGAGAGAGAGAGAGAGAGAGAGAGACATAAAGGGTGATGAATGACTTGTGGAGCTTATTTTCGTTCTGATTTAAGGTGGGACATTAAATGCAGCGAACCTTCCCTCCGATCATGACCGTCCTGGGGGTCCACTGCTTGTTGGGCTCCTTCTTGATCCCTGAGGAAGAAATCAGTGTTTTATTAAGGTGTGTGTGCGTGTGTGTGTGCATGTGTGTGCGTGTGTGAGTGTGTGTGTGTGTGTGTGTGTGCACGTGAGTGCATGTGTGTGTGTGTGTGTGTGTGTGTGAGTTTGTGTGTGCGTGCTTGTTCTACAGTTTGTTTGGGAGACACTTGTGTCACATTTACAGACACTAAAAACGCCTATCTGCAGGAAACACACGATCTGTGTCGCTGGTGTCCTTAAATCACATATTTAACACTGCCACCGAAGCTCTGGTATATAGGATGGTGTAGTGGCTATTGGCTAGAGTATAAAGTAGGTGCTGGGTTTGATCCAGCACAGCCTTTATAGGCATGCTAGATCATGATGCCTGAGCCTATCTGCTCCATTAAGACATGTGTCGGGACTCACTGTAAGTCACTTTGGATAAAAGTGTTCCGACGTATTAAATGGTAATCTAGTTGTAGCTGTTGGGATGGTGATGGAGTGCTTTGGTTTTATGGGGTGTCTACGGTTGTAGGCAAACATGTGAGGTGGTGTGTTGGTGTGTGTAGTAGG
The DNA here is from genome assembly GCA_036785325.1 of Urophycis tenuis. Lineage (NCBI taxonomy): Eukaryota > Metazoa > Chordata > Actinopteri > Gadiformes > Phycidae > Urophycis > Urophycis tenuis. Next base: position 2,176,565 of record JAXIVH010000018.1, on the reverse strand, counting down.
TGTGGCGTGTTGGTGTTGTGGGTTGTGGTGTGTTGGTGATGTGGGTTGTGGTGTGTTGGTGACATGGGTAGTGGTGTATTGGTGGTGTGGGTTGTGGTGTGCTGGTGATGTGGGTAGTGGTGCGTTGGTGATGTGGGTTGTGGTGTGTTGCTGACATGGGTTGTGGTGTGTTAGTGATGTGGGTTGTGGTGTGTTGGTGATGTGGGTTGTGGTGTGTGAGTGATGTGAGTAGTGGTGTGTTGGTGTGCGTACGGTTGTAGTAGGTGATCATGTGCAGGCAGTTGAGCAGCTGTCTCTTGTACTCATGGATCCTCTTCACTTGGATGTCAAACATGGAGTTAGGGTTGATCTTCACCTTGTAGTGCTCCTCCAGGTGGACTGCAAACTTCAGCTTGTTTTCCTAAGCAGGCGGATGAAAAGGAAAAGTAACTGAGTAATGAATATTCAGACTATTACTTTGATGTGGTTGTCGTTGGACACCGTTGTTGGTACCGCAGTTTGTTGTTCACTGCACCTGCTTGACTTTGGCGATGTCTCGGATGAAGGCATCGTCGTTGACGTGCTGCAGCAGTCCCTTCAGCTGGTCCAGGTCTCGGATGAAGTCCTCGCCGATCCTCTGAGAAGCACAGCGAGCACCCCGTGAATGAGTGCTGAATGTACTCATGCAGCAACGCCATGAGGTACGGTACCCTGCAGCACTGTGCACCGTGAGGGAATGTGCCCGGTTTCAGGATGGGCACGTGTGTGTGTGTGTGTGTGTGCATGTGTGTGTGTGTGTATGGGTGTGTGTGTGTGTGTGCCTGCATGTGTGTGTGTGTGTGTACGTATGTGTGTGTGTGCGTGTGTACGTATGTGTGCGTGCCTGCATGTGTGTGTGTGTGTACGTATGTGTGTGTGTGTGTGTACGTATGTGTGTGTGTATGCATGTTTGCATAATGTGTTTGTGTGTGTGCGTGCGTGCATGTGTGTGTGTGTGCATGTTTGCATAATGTGTTTGTGTGTGTGTGTGTGTGTGTGTGTGTGTGACAAGGTGCCCACCTCAGCGATGACCTCAGCCAGGCCAGGGTTGCACATGACCAGCCAGCGTCGTGGGGTGATGCCGTTGGTTTTGTTCTGGAACTTGTGGGGGTCCATCTCATAGAAATCCTTGAAACTGGAGAGTCAAGGACATTCAAGGGCATGCCATGACATTGTGGGTCAATCACAATTGAATCCATTCATATTCATCGTTGTTTTCATATATAACGCTGACTGCTTTCTTTCGCTGTGAGTAGACCATATTTAACTCCTTATAACTATATTGCTGTATCTTAATGTCCAAACCTAACCCATTGTCTTTAGTGGTCCAAATGTATGCGTTGTGTGTCCCAATGCACACAAGACAGCTCCAACTGGCATTAAAAGTGACTTATATGTGTCCGTGTGCATGTGCTGATTTCATCAGGATAGTTTAGCTGCTCGAGTTGACTCCCGGCTGAAAGAGTCTGGGGTTCAAAACTCACTGTCTTCACTCTACACCTTTGGGCACCCTTGAGCATGGTCTGCCTTCTCCCTAATGAACCTCCTCACCGCTCCCTTGTCACAGGCTTTGGATTACAACGTTCAGCTAAATGTTCTCAACAGTGTGGTTTACTACATTGCTGGAGACGCCTACATGGTTGCTGTGAGGATGTCGGAGTGGATCTGGGCCACGCCGTTGACGGCGTGCGAGCCCACGATGCAGAGATGCGCCATGTTGACCCTCTTCTGCCCGCCCTCCTCCACCAGGGACATGCGACGCATGCGGTCGCAGTCGCCCGGGTACCTGCTGGCCACGTGCTGGTGGAAGAGATGACATCACAACGCAAGAGATACAGCAAGGGGAAAGTGTCTGAATGCGTCGTCCCCGTCGACTGAATGCACATCGTCGTGAATCTTGTCATTACGGAACTTTTTCTAATTCCTATATTTGTGAAACGACACGCACATACACCCGCACATATGGTTGTTTAATTACACACTAAATTACTCCACGGAAAGGAGCGAAATCCCAAAGGAATGGTGTTTTGTGTTGCGTGCCTTTGTTTGTAAGCACATACACTTTTATCTTTGAACGTGTTAAATGATCCATTAATTGCTCCAAAGAAAGAACACATTACATATTTACATAGTTGTGTCTTAAATGACTTGAATTAGCATAACGTGACACGTTGAAGAGTGAACCTCGTTGAGAATGTTGTCCGTCTTGAGGAAACCTTAAATGATCACGTAAACAACATTAAACCGCCTCATCCTGAACGCCTGCCTCATTGTGGCGCTTTCATCAGAAGCTGGTGTCGGTGAATGTGGGTGGTCGGTGCACCTCCGCCTCCTACCTCC
>JAXIVH010000018.1:2164207-2169207 GCA_036785325.1 Urophycis tenuis | reverse complement strand
ACACGGTGGGCACAGTGACGAGGCGCGAGGAGAATGACAATGAGGACCACGCACTGTCCGTCAGCTGGGGGGCCCCAACCCATGATTCCCCTTTTGTGTATAGCGTTCATTTAATTACATTTTTAAAACAAGGGGGGGGAAAAAAAGGACTAATGATGCAATTAATTGATTAGCGATGTAGATGGCCTGAACCCCAGCGCGGCGCCGGGGCTTTTACGGTGTAAAGAGGAGAGTGCCTCCGACCTGCCAGCCGTTGACAATTTTTTGATTGAAGATACCAAATTCGTAGCGTATTCCGTAGCCGTACGCCGCCAGTCCCAGCGAGGCCATGGAGTCCAGGAAGCAGGCTGTGTGAGACAGACGGGCGTGTTTATATTCATACCTTCATGTTGAAATAAACAGACTGGTATAACGGGATATCAGGGCACCACAGGTTAGATCAAATCGTCGGGGGCGGTTTGTTTTCACCGTCCAGGATTCGATTAGTGATTAGTTGCTAGGAAGTAGGAAGCTAGGATGAGTGCACTAATAGGGTTTTCATTGGCTGGTCATGCGACCACAAAAAAAAAAAAAAACACCTTTGAGTCTTGCAGAATGTCAGGGTGCAGGAGGCGAAGTACAATAGCATTAGCATTTATGAATAGAGGTATTGTATAGTGTGTGTTGTTTACCAGCCAGACGTCCCAGTCCGCCATTTCCAAGGCCGGCGTCTTCCTCCATCTCCTGCAACTCCTCCATGTCCAGACCGAGCTAGATGACAGACATACGCAACACATGACAACAACACACAATACAATGTTACACACAACACAATGCAGCATAACATGACACGCAGAGACAATCCCCAAAAATGTGACCTTATAAGGCAGTCCCCACAAGCAAATCCCCACAAGTAGACTGAGGTCTCACAATACAGTCTCCGCAAGGAAGTCCCCACAAATAAGGCTTCACAATAAAGTCCCCACAAAAAATAAGGCTTCACAATAAAGTCCCCACAATTAAGCCTTGACAATAAAGTCCCCACAAATAAGCCTTCACAATAAAGTCCCCACAAATAAGGCTTCACAATAAAGTCCCCACGAAAATGCGCCTCCCAAGGAAGTCCCCCACACACAGAAACTCTCACTCGGAGTGCCTCTCAACACACACACACAGTCCTCACACTGCACCAGCAGGTTATATCACACCTGGTAGGTGGCCTCATCGCAGGCGTTCTCCAGGGCCAGGTTCACCATGGTGTTCTGCAGAGTGCGGCCCATGTAGAACTCCAGGGAGATGTAGTACACACGCTGGGAATAGAGGAGAGCAGACTGGAGTACAACCATATGCTCTCTGTTTATGTTTCACTTTACGTTGTGTTGTGTTTGTGCTGCTGCATTGGCCAGGGCTCTGTGGCAAAAGTGATGCTTCACGTCCATGAGAATCACCTGGCAAAATACAACATTGTAGATACAAAAAAGAGAAGATTACAAGAGTATGCAAATGGAATTGTTAATGGCATTAGTAACGAAATTGTAAAAATGTATGTCATATATTTTACTTATATGGAGTTGAGATTAATTCAGTCAAGATTCGAGATTGGTTTTGAACATCGCTTATTCATCAGAATATGAGTGAGTGATGACTTCTTTTTAACAAAAATCAACCTAGCTGCATGTGGTGAAGTGTCGATCATACGATGTCACACTCATTTTGCAGTCCTGCTGTGTGATGGATTTTTTTCTTTCTTTGATTGATTATCTGTGAATTAATTTTCACCATCATTGGGTCCCAGTGGGAACAACACAGCCCCACGTAATTGTGCAGTCATGCTACTCCACCGGATGCAGAAGTATTTATAATGCCACGACTCATTCATCACCAGTCGCTCTCTACAGGTCGCTGAGATGTCAGCTGACTGCGGCTCCGATCAAAGCCCCGTAATTAGTCTCAGAAATCACAAATACATTTGCATTTTCTTGGCTAATACGAATAATGACTGAATAATGAATGTTTATGACGCACCTTTCAATACAGGGGAACCAACAAGGTTGATGATAAAAGTAGTGCGGACGCGGAAACAAAAGATAATGATTTAATGAAGGGGGAAATGAAAGAGTAGTAAAAGTGCGACAACCATTCAAAACATCAAACGACAACATGACAGTCGCTGTACTAATGAAGTGTCATGTACCACTTGTCCAGCGTGCGCTTTTTATCTTTCTCTTATCTCATCAGCCACCGTGGACACTCGACGTGCACGCAAACACAAACACACGCACGCACGCACGCACGCACGCACGCACACACACACACACACACACACACACACACACGCGCGCGCGCACACACACGGTCAACAGTTCAAGGTTGACACCCAACTCAACAATTCACCCAGGCTGAGGTGAGGTTTCTCTCTACGGGGTAAGTGATCTTTGCTCAAGGAGACTTTATACAGTGGCGGACATGAGGAATTGAACCAACAACCACCCCGCCTTCCCCCCCCCTCCACAGTTGTTAGATGACCTTCCTCTAGATGAGTGTCAGGCTGGGTATTATTTGTGTTCAGGGATCCGACCGTGTTACAACCAGGAGCATGTGACACCCGAGCCTGGGTTTAGCCCTCTGACATTTAGCTTTGTTCTCGCTTAACCAGAGAGAGACGGGGGGTGGGGGGGGGGGGGGGGGGAGGATTGCGCACATACTCTTAAGAGGTATTATGAGAGGATAGCGAGAGAAATTGAGGCGGGATAAAAGCAGAGGTGAAAGATGAGAGTGAGAGAGTTGGGTAAGGGGGGGGGCGGTTAAGAGCAGAGGTAAGAGAAGGTGGGGGGGGAGGGAGGGGGTAACAGAAGAGGAGAGGGATGAGAGAGAGAGAGAGAGAGAGAGAGAGAGAGAGAGAGAGAGAGAGAGAGAGAGAGGTGGGGGGGTAAGAAAAGAGGTGATGGATGAGAGGGGGCGGTTAAGAGCAGAGGTAAGAGAGGAGAGAGAGGGTGGGGGGGGGTAAGGGAGGTGAGGGGACAGACATCGTGACTGAGAGTATTTAAAGCATTACATAACGTGGACCACTCGGGTTGGCAGCCCCAGAGTTATAAATAGCGGCGGCAGGGGTCAACATGAAAGGTCAGTCCGGAGCGCGATACCCGGGCATTGTGAGGCGCGGTGGAACGCAGTCTGGGGGCCCCCAGGAGCACTCAAAGTGAAACGCAGTCGCCACCCGAGCTAGTTTGAGAATAGTGGGAATCTAAGTGGTAAAACCCTGGAGTTTTGTACTTTAATATCCAGGCAGAGGGACTCGAAGGTGAATGTATGTGTAATGTAACTGAACTCCTTCCCCCCCCCCCCCCACCCCCCTGTCCTCCCTCTGCTTTTGACCTTTGCCTGAATCCCCCCTGACCTTTATAGGAAAGAGCAGCATGGCCAAGCGAGTGAAGTTCAAAGGTCGAAGTGAGTTGAGGAGTTGAGGACGAGTTTCCCCCGTCTACATTCCATCACAATGTTTCATAAAGCCTTCGCTCCATGTAAGGTTGTTTTCACTCGAGAAAGATTTAAGAATTACTCGTTGTTCTTCAACAAGTGTATTTCAGATGCACGCGCTGGAATGTGGTCTCTGGCAGTTACTAATATTGCAACGACAAAAACGACAAAAAATGATTAGTTGCTCGATGTAGATACAGCTTGTCACTTGTGGAATACTACAATATAATATAATAATTTGATTAAGTTGGAACACAAGTCATTGACATGCAATAAACTTGGCACACTCTTACTGCATATTAATCTAAATTGCACTATTCTGCACTATTACCCGCATTTATCTTCAGGGATTAATACAGTTTCATATCTTATCTGATATGCCAAAAGGGGTAATTTTAGCATGTGACCTTTCATCATATTCAACAGTGTTTATTCAACTTCAAGACTATGGCGACTGGCTGAGCTCGCTCTGAGCTAAATTATCAGGCTGGTTTTTCATTCTGCATAACGCTAAGAGAGGTTTGTGATCTGTGCCATTCAAGTGTTTGGATAGCATTCAAGTGCCCTTGTGCGGATAGAATGTCATGGACATGGCTTTCGACTGGCGATAAATCTCCTATTATTCCTTCAGAGGAATAATAGGCGTTTCTGACTCAACTGAAAGAACAGCACCACACCGTATGGTGTTTTCTTTGTCACTCCTGTGTTTTTTCGTTGTTGTTCTATGGTTGCGAGCACTCCAAGTAAAGACACAGGTGTGACTGCCAACATCGAGATCACCGAAAAGTGTTTGTCGCGGGGCCACATATTTCCATGCGCGGCGTGAAGCCTTAATTGAATGGAACACCCTGAGTCCTTCATTAAGGAACTGTAATTAAGTTTACAAAAAGTCCTGATTGCACTCTGGATGCGCGGCCTCCCCGGGCCTGGCAGACAAAAGTCAGACACTCGGTGACTCTGTGGGAACGTGCTGCACAAAAAAACACAAGGGGGTGCGGCACTTACTTTGGGGTCCTTCTCGTAGTAGTGCTGCTGAGTCCGGATCCAGCGGCCCACCAGGTGGTCCCGCACCGTGTTGGCCAGGGCAAAGTAGTAATCCCTCTTGGTGGCCACGATGCGGTCCTTCACCAGCGTGAAGTGCAGGTGCCGGTTGAAGCTGCTCTTCAGCTCCGTGACGTTCTCCACGCCGGCCAGGCCGCGCACCGAGATCTGCTTCTTGCGCTCATGGTCGGAGAGCGGCTTGGACATGGTGCTTGCTCACCGCGGCGTTCTTCGGGCTTCTGCTGTGGGCGGGCGAGCGGGGCGACGCTCTGAGGGCAGAGGCGGGCGGCGGTGGTAGGGGGTGGGGGGGGGGAGCAGGGAGAATGTAAACACGGCAGGGAGGAACGGAGGAGCTCACAGACACACAGCCTGACAGCCGGAGGGGGAGAGAGCGAGAGAGCGATAGAGAGAGACAGGCGGCACAGTGTCAAGTTCAACTATTTAAAGGCACCGGTGTGTGAATATTGAGGAGAGGGTGGAGAGAGGAATACATTTGGGGCGGA
>JAXIVH010000018.1:2141707-2159207 GCA_036785325.1 Urophycis tenuis | reverse complement strand
CTAGATAGGTTGCCTTTTGGATATGGTCTTTTTTATTTTTGGGTTGTTGGGGGGTATTATGTTGGCTTCCACGTTGTTACATTTGCACAGTGTGGTGCGTAAGCCCACACTGTCTGTCTGGCGAATAAGTAAAGTTGAGCTGATTTTTTGAACGAAATTGCATTATATGATCGCGGCGGAGGATATGCTGATAGTGTATCTGCTGAATGAAATAATGAAATAGTCTGGAATGATGAGCCCTTGAAAGATAAGGTCAGATATCAAACAGGCTAACACACACACACACACACACACACACACACACACACACACACACACACACACACACACACACACACACACACACAGACACACGCATGCACACACACACACACACACACACACACACACACACACACACACACACACACACACACACACACACACACACACACAATGATAAAAAAAACAACCTCATGTTATAATATGTAGAAGACATCAGATCTCAAAGCAAAAGGGGGGAAAAAAAAGCAAGAGAATTCGGATGCAGAACATTCAGATACATTGGTGTGGTGGGAAGACGTATTTAGAGAACAAGCAGGCTGTGTGCACTGCCCTCGCCTTGGCCTGACACACATCCAGCATCTGAGCTTTGTGATTCATTAGTGTGTGCGTGAGCGTGTGTGCACATTCATGTGTTTGTCAGAGGTTGAAAATAGCTCAATACCTATGGTGGCTTTGAACAAATTGTGTCCCCTGCTCAAGCCAAAACCCTGGCCCACTTCCGCCGCACGATTTCCAAGTGTCTTATCCTCCGATACGGAATACAGTAGCTTAATAATACAACACAGCTCTCGTATTTCAGCCCCGCCGGGAGCAGAGGTGCATTTGAATGCTTCCTCCGGGGCTGATCTCCGGAGCAGCCAGAGGTGTGACTCACCGGAGCCCCCTGCCCAGGGTTTGGGTGGGCTGGGGGGGGTGTGGGGGGTGTGGGGGTGGGGTGGGGGGGCTGGGGGGGTGGGGTGGGGTGGGGGGTGGGGGTGGGGGGGCTGGGGGTAAGGGTAGGGCAGCAGGGAGCGACTCGAGCATCTCTTCCTGGTGGGACAGTGTTTCAGCACCACACGCCTGGACAGCGAATCAGCTCTGCAGTTCACAAGCCTGGAGCCTCACAGTGGTGGTGGTGTTGGTGGGGGGGGGGTGGGGGGGAGCGATGGGAAAGCCCTCACTGGTTGGGTGGGTTTGCCGGTTAGTGTAAGTTAGCCAGATATCCCCACTGGTTTGCGGGGCGTGCCAGTGTGTCTGAGTGCGTCGGTCTCTTACCGCCTCGGATGATGTGCGCCTGTGTTTCAGCGGAGAGAGTCGCGTTCTTCTCACCGGTTCGGCGCTCTCACCGGCCCACCGACACACCGCTGTGTTTGAGCCGGTCGGCCGCTCGCTGGGCTCGGTGGGCCGGTGGGTACCGGTGTCTGGGTGAGCCCATCGGACCGCGGTTAAGGACATTACGCACACCAGAACTGACCATCGCAAGGCGCAAACACTTGCGCTTTGGGAACCGTTGACCCTGTTGGACTGTGCGCCCTATCCCTTGTGACAGTACAACATGAAATGGCGTTTGGACCGCGTGGCACTAATGCGATGTGACGTATATATACAAGTGAAACAGGATGTAGCCGCGGGGGGTGGGGGGGTGGGGGGGTGGGGGGGGGCTTGGGGGGGGGGGGGGAGACAAAAAGTAAGGGGGGAATGCGATGTGAGCCCTCATGATTTGATTGGACCGTTCAGAAGTGACAGCATGCTAGCCAGCTGTGAGTTAGCTTGTTGCAGGATTTGTACGAGGACGGGAGGAATCATGCTTTTATATTATTGGCTCAAATGCTATGCCTGCCGGCTGGCGCTGGAGTCGACGCCATCTTAACAGTTTTAGTTTTTTTCTTTTTGCTGTGGCGGAAGTCGTGTTGATTCAGATTTTTATGGTATTTACGATATAACTTGTAAATAACCTTATAATTATTGGGTGCTAAAGTTTGTGAAGTAGTTAATTACTTCCATGAAGGCGTGAATTCAATCACTATGAAATATCTAGCTATGAAAAAAAATCAATGGTCATAACTTTGAGACAAAGGGAAAACAATTTTTTTTGGGGTCTCTTTATTGTATTCTGCAGACTCGCTAGACTGTTTCCAACCTCCAGACATTAGTTTTAACACAATGCATACAGTATGTTCTGACTGCACCACAACGATGTCCTTTGTCCCATTGTGCCCCACAGACTAGAAAGTTAGTTCACGCCTGACCCATTTGTTCGACGCTGCTTTTATTTTACATCATTACCTTCAGCCCGCATGCTGTGGTCTGTTTATTAAGAGCTTTTGAGTCATCCTGAATTTAAAAAGACACTTATACAGCAGAGAACAACGTGCTTGAGTGGTGGTGAAATGAACTGCACGCCATGGTACCTACATCTTACAACGGTACGCAATGTACAATTACTGCTGCTACATCGACTGCAATAATATGAAAAGTAGAAGTGTACGTAGTATAATAACAGCTATAATAGTAAATAGTCTAATATAATAATAATCATATCTATTGTGAAAATCACACTGGTTGCCTCTGCAATGAACAGGAGCTGTTCATATCTGAAGCAACAGTAGGATTTTCATCGTCAGATGAAATCACAGATTGTTGAAAGGAGACAAAAAAAAAAAAAAAAATCCAGTGGGTGTTTCCATATAGGACGGGGGCTACAGCTTGGAAGGATACACTGATTCGAGGCGAGCCGTGGAGATAAGGGCCAGAATATTGTTAAAGCAACAACAACTCCTGACTGGACACATCTAAGACCATGGGAGCATGCCGCGTGACAGCCAGCGAGGAGCTCGCATGATACAGACGGCGTGTGGCGTGGCGGTTGTCGTTTCCTCTCCATCACGCTCCATCAAGGTCACACGGACTGAGAGAGAGAGAGAGAGAGAGAGAGAGAGCGAGCTGGCCCTGGCCCTGGCCCTGGCTCTCTCGCTCGCTCTCTCTCTCTCTCTCTTTCACTCTCTCACTCTCTCTATCACTTTCTGTTTCCCTTCTCTCTTTCTCTTCCTCTTCCCTCGCTCTTGTCTCTCCATCACTATCTCGCCACTCTTTAGCTTTCTCTTTCTCTCCATCCATTGTCTCTCTCAGTCTCTCCCTCTCTCATCCCTGTCTCTTCTCTCTCTCTCTCTTTCTGTTGCTCTCTCTCTCTCTTGCTGGTGGCTCTGGTTGTGTGTGTGTGTTGGGCTTGGGTAGTACAGGGGGTAGGGGGGGGTAGTAGGGTGTGTGTTGGGGTAGGGTAGGGTGGGGGTAGGCCAGGGGACCACTGCTGCCTCTAATCAGGGCTGATGCGTGACTCAGTAGCATGCCAGCTGCATGGCCTGGCGGTGACTATATGTATACCCCCCCAACACACACGCACACACACACACACACACACATGCACGCACGCACGCACGCACGCACACACACACACACACACACACACACACACAGCACACACACACACACACACACACACACACAAACATACACAACTGTTTGGTTTGAAGAAAATACGATTATCATAAAAAACAAACTTGAGGGGGGTCACCAATGATGAGGTCAATGACGTGCGTTGCAGTCAGAGGACGTCTTTTGATGGGGCTACGGTGGATGGCATTATGTGTTGCCTTGAATGAGCTTCGTCTTCCTCTTCTTCTCTGGGTTCGTGGCAGGTGAGTTCAGCACAGGTGATGTCTGATGAAACACCGGAAGACTCAGAAGTGCCACCGACGGTGACGTCTTTGCGTTCGACCCCGGAATGCGGGTGAGGTAGAATTGTGTGTTGTTGTGTGTGAATGTCCCCTAGGGGTTTTTTTTTTGAGTGGGGGCTGATGCAGATCAGTGAAATGCGGCTCACGTTTGTAATATCCCGTATTCCGTGTGCCGCTCGCGAACGTTGACACGCTGCCACCGCACGTCACCTTGTCAATTAAGGTTGTGCTTTCAAAATGAGACTTTTTTTTTTTTTTTTCTTTGGTCATAATAATAATAAACACGCTTGACAAAAGGGAGGGTGCCGGCGCTCTTGTAAATAGAGTGAACTCACCAGTGAATTGAACAATATTAGATCAAGAGAAATGAGGTGCTGCAATTATCATCTATAGCCCCCCACCCTGTGTGGTCCTGAGCCGTTGCCGTGGCGTCTACGATAACCTTCGCTGTCACTCTGTCCGTCATCGCGTCACGCCAAGAGACACACAGAGAGAGAGAGAGAGGAGAGAGAGCATTTTTTTTTCACATTTGCATAGCATTACAGTCTGCTGTTGTTGTGGCATAATCATACGGTGTATGATTGCTCCCGCATGATGTATTATTGTTATGACGCGTGCGTGCGTGCGCGTGTGCGTGTGTGCATACGCCATTAATGCAGTAGTCGTAAAATTGCATTCTACGCTGCTGAGAGCGGTAGAATGTACGCACATACACACACACATACACAACACATATACACACACACACACACACACACACATATACACACACACACACAAACACACACACACACACACACTACACACACACACACACACACACACACAATCACACACACACTTCAATTAAGTCAAAAACACGCCTTCCCGTGTTTCTGACACCTTTCGAGGTGGGGCTGCAAACATGCAACACCCCCCCCCCCCACCCCCCCCCCCCCCCCCCCCCTTCTCATAACCCGGCATATGTTTTTTTTGTTTATGAGGACAAAGAGGTAGTTCCCGGTGGGAATATTTGAGCCGATCCATATAATGAGGCATGTAGCCCTCAGCTCGTTCATCCTGGTTACCGTGGCAGGGGTTGCAGGGCTAGCGGACAGCGGCGCGAAGCTAAAATGTGTCCATGCAGCACAATCAGGGGCTGGCTGGAGAATTGATACAGAATATCACCTTGTCAGGGTGTACAGTATATAATAGTCTCAGTGAGTGGGGGGCAGGGGCGGGGGGTGAGGTGGGGGTGGCGAGTGGTGGTGGTGGTGGTGGGGGGGGGGGGGGGGGGGGGGGGGCTGCGATGCGATCGGCGACACACACACACACACAACACCACACACACACACACACACACTTTTGTCTCTCTCTCGTTCATTCGACTCTCGCTCTTACACACCCTCGCTCGCTCCCGCTAACGGTCCTGCTAAGTAGCATTGACGCTACTACAGAATCCATTATTAACCGGGTTACAACTGACTCTGCTGTAATTGTAGGGATCACTTGTTTCAAATAGCTCCAACATTATAGTGGGGCTGGTGGTGAGAGATACTGCTGAAACCAACATGCATTTAAATGTGAATCTTTTTTTATTTTTTATATTGTATTGTTTTGAGGGCGATAACATTTTCATCGGGAGCAGCTGTACGTTTGCGGCGGTTGAAGCGGGTTGAAAACGCGCGCGCAAAACACTTCAGATTACATCCCATAATTGAGGCCCCGACACTACAGACCTCGATCAATTCATGTTGCATGTTGAGAGAGATCAGTGAGCGTCATGATGACATCGCGGCTAACCTTTCCCCAGAAAAGAAAAAGCGTGGTCGATGTGGCCCTGCTTTCACAGAGCATGTAAAACACATTGATTTGGAGCAGAATGCCCCTCTCCTTGGGAAATCAATCAAAACTGCACAAGAATTAACCAGAGCTGAGCCAAGTTACATTTCTTTAATAGCATATTACATGTACAGTGCGAGCGAGTGTAAAAGCTTAGCCGTGCATGGCTAATGTAGTGCTAATTGCTGAAGAAGCCCATGCTGTGGCCGTCCACGCTGGGGAACCTGGGGAACCACGCGTTTGTCCATGAGAACCGTGAACACAGGCAGTACATTCCATTTGACTTTGGCAAAAATAATTAACTTTGCACTCTTCATTGTGAATAATAGATAAATACTTATTGTTTGGCATTCAGTCCCCCCAGAATGAATCCAGAAGGGGCTGCTGTTATCCATCGGCGAGAGACTGTACTAAACACACTAGGCAAGGTCGCGGAATGACCTTGTCTTATTTTATTTTTAAAATGTGGTCCCCTTCCCAATGTTCCTCCCTCTGAATAATTTCCTTGAGCAGACGGGTTCTTTGCCATAATGGCTGCTTAACATAAATCACATGCTCGGGTTCTCCGCCTAGCATCAGCTGTTGGTTGAAAAATGTCCGCGCCAAACGCTCGGAGGGAGAACCCGAAAAGACGCCGAGTTCGTCTCACCAGGGTCCCGGCGACCCACCTCCGTATCTTCTACGTGGTGAACACAGCGAACCATCCATCTGTTTATCTTTTACATAGGAGGACACCTCTGAGATAACGTTTAACATGGTGACATCTGGATGGGGTGATTCCTGGGCCATCGCTAGACAAGCTGGTGGGGGGAGGGGGAGTGGGTGGAGGAGGCGGTGGTGGTGCTGCTGAGGGAGCGAGTGGCGGAGGGAGGTGATGGTGCAAGTGGTTGTGGAGGAGGAGGAGGAGGAGGCAGTGGTGGAGGTAGAGGAGGAGATGGAGGCGGTGGGGGTGGTAGCGGTTGTAGTGATGGGGGGGGGGGGTCTGGTGGTGGTGGTGGCGGTGATAAAGGTGGGGTCGGGTGGTGGAGGGTGCTGAAGGAGCCCGTCCTCTTCACTCTCTCCTCTCGTCTCCACTATCGCCGGGCGTTAAGTGCCCGGCCAGAGATTTACATGACGCACCATCGATCAGCCGGTGGCATGTCAGGCCGCCGGCCGTGAATCAAGAGATTTGGCGGCATCTTCACGCCACACACCCTCCCCCCCCACCCCCTCCCCTTTCGCCCTATGTCCTCGTCCCCATCGCCTCCCCCCTCTTGCGTCCATCCATCACGACCGGGTATCTGAGGTACCTGGAGCAAGGCTGTCACGCTCAGATTGTGGGCCGGCCCGCATGCTCGGGTGGAAGAAGGGCGGCGTGGGGGGAGGGAGGGAGTAGAGGGAGGGAGGGAGGAGAGGGAGGGACGGGGACGAAGGTTAGAGAGAGAGGGGGAGGGAAGGGGGGGGAGTTTGCATGGTGACAGCCATTTATTTCAATCCGATGCCGTCTGTCTGGGATGCAGACGCACCGAGAGAGGGAGGGAGGAAGGGGGAGAGAGAGAGAGAGAGAGAAGGAGGGAGAGAGAGAGAGAAGGAGGGACAGAGAGAGAGAGAAGGAGGGGGAGAGAGAAAGAGGGAGAGAGGGAGAGAGGGGGGTGAAGGGAGAGGGAGAGAGGGGGGAGAGAGAGCATTCCTGATGTTTTGTTATTGCACGCATTGGAAATCTTATCTATTGCAACATACATCAGTCACTGGCCCTCGCCCTGCGGCTGGCTCATCCCAGGCCAGTGGTAACGCCTGTCTGCCTGTCTGCCTGTCTCTCTATCTGTGTATCTTCCTCACCTGGCTCCCCGGGCTCCTGACTGTATGGCTGTCAGCTCGGGCCTCCAGCCTACCTTCGTCTGACTGAAGAGGTGGACTCCCCATCACTACACCGCCTCGTGGTGTTTGGATGTGGCCTAGTGTGTAGCAGGAGCTGCCGTGTATGTGTGTGTGTGTGTGTGCGTGTGTGCGTGTGTGTGTGTGTGTGTGTGTGTGTGTTCGTGCGTGCGTTACTGCATTTGTATTGTGTGTGTGTGTGTGTTTGTGCGTGCGTTACTGCATTTGTGTGTGTATGTGTGGACATGTGAGTGTTTATTTGTGTGTGAATGAGTGAAGGTAGGTGTGATGGCATATGTGCAGGCATCTGTGTGGGCGTGTACGTGTTTGTGTGTGCCTATGTGCGCATTTTGTATGTGCAGATGTGCGCTGATGAGAAGGAATTTGTGTGTGTGTGTGTGTCCGTGTGTGTGGGTGCGCATATAAGTGTGTGTGTGTGTGTGTGTGTGTGTGTGTCTGTGTGTGTGTGTGTGTGTGTGTCTGTGTGTGTGTGTGTGTGTGTGTGTGTGTATGCGTGCCTGTCTAGCTTGTTGGTCTATCTGCTAGCTACTGTGGTCCAACAGTAACCTTCCCCAGGCTGTGATCTGTCAGCGGTGGATGCTGCTGTAATCAGGGATGTCATAACGGAGCTGCTTATTAACTGGCGTTTCAAGGGCAAACATCTCCCTCCACCCCCTCCACCACCTCCACCTCCACCACAACCACCACCACCACTCTCTCCACCTCCCTCCACCACCCCCACCACCACCCCCACCACCACCACCACCACCACCACCACCCACCTCCCTCCAACACCGCCACCATCTCCACCTCCCTCTACCACCACCCACCCACCTCCCTCTAACACCACCTCCACCACCACCAGCCCCAGCTTGCGTTAGAAATATGAACTGAGATAGGGCTTAATACTCCTGTTGCCAGCCTAAAGCAGACAGTGCACTACCAGCGAGTTGTCGTCATCTCATGTGTTGAGAATCTCTTTAAAGTGCTCCAGCAATGAGAACACATCTTGCAGGTAGATATTAGTCAAAGGGGCAGTGAACTCAAATCCATACGTGGATACGTGGTCATATCTCATATGAGTTTCAACATTGTAATCTAGGCAAATTTGTCACTGGCACTAAAATAAGTATAACAAAAGTAATTTCGGGGAAGCGGGTGTCAAAGCCTAGGGCTGCATCCGAATACGCATACTTGACTACTATATAGTATGCATTTTGTAGTACGTGAAAAATATAGTACGTACGAATGCTTAGTACGCATTGTGTAGTACGGAAATGGTTTCCGAATGCGTACTACCGCCACGGTGTACAACGGTAGGACACAACGCTATCCCACAATACAGCAGAGTCTGATAACCGAAGAAGAAGAACACCGCAGAGAATATTAATATATATTAAAGCAGCGATATCAGGAGACATTCGCGCAGAAAGAGATATTTTAATTCACTAGCAACGACGACAAGACAGAAAAGTTTGAGGTAAATGATCGGAGGTGACTTTTTAATTTTGCCGGCATCTGATCTGCTGCGCACAGAGGGGAAATACGTCATCTCCAAAGATCCGGTAGCGTTTTCGGTGGTGTTCTACGTACGGCTGTAGCACGTACTACATTAACGGTCAAGTAGTAGACACTGAACAGAAATAGTATATACTGAGTATTCGGATGCAGCCTAGGTCTTTGTCGATCTGCGCCGACCATTTTGTGAACACGTTGTACTCTGCTCCAGACTCAAGTTGCGCTCCCCTCGTGAGGTCAAAGCGCCTTTACCACGCACCTGGACGTACCCACGGCGAGACACCAGAGGCGAGCTGCCTGTGGATGGGGCGGAGCTCCATCTCGCCGCCGGTGCACGATGTTGACGGCCGAGAGAGAGAGTTAAAACGTGTCGGACACCATGGAGCGTGACGCCAGCATGTGTCTCATGCACAGCCTCGCTCGTGATAGCGTTCATAACGCGACAGTCGCCATGTCGCGTGGCGCATTCCACACAGACAACATTGCTTATTATAGCGCTCATAGACATCAATGGTGCGAGCTTCAAAAAGTACCACAAAGTTGGTGTGGGTCGTAACCATGGGGATAACACATCCAGCCTCCTTCCCGGAACACTCAGCCCAAAACGCGTTTATAAAAAAACCTCCTAGTGTTCCAGTGCGCGCTGAAATAGGAGGTACACCCACACTTTAAGTCCTGTCTTCAAGGATCCTCTTCGAGGAAATGCGGTCATGTTTTTGGCTGTTTGCTCATTGCTAAATTTGAAACACTATGGCTGATGTCTTCATCAGAGTTAAAGGTCCGCGCGGAGATCCCTATATGCAGGCACCGCATTACAATGAACCATTAAACATCACATATCCTATCACACGGCCCTCTTCTGAGTCCCGATGAATGTAATGTCTGAGGCCGTGCGAAAACGAGAAACCTCACACACACACAGTGAAGTTACATAGAAACGCATGCTTTCATGCTAGCGCTCCATCCTGACCCGGGTTTACCCGCGCATGCGAGACAGACCGCCGCCACAACGCGTTACATACCTTCCGCAATCACTGACCTTGAGGAAGGAATTAGGCTGTAATTTGAAACACGTGACGTGCACGCCGTGATAAAACATGAAAACGCGATCGATGATAACCGATCGCATGTGATCAGGGGAGTTAAATTACATGGCCGGTAGGTTGGTGAGGAAGGTCGTTTTCATGCGTGTTTGCAGTCCAATTATCACTTGAATCAACACGAAGATCAAAAGACTAATGATACATTTTCTTGAACTGGTGTTTTATAATTCATGAATATGATGAATGACATTTCATTTGTCTGTGTTCTTGGTTGGGCATGTAATAATCATTGTTTGTATTGTGGGCTGTTGCAGGCTGCTGTAGTGTGTACTGCCTATTGTTCTGGGCTATAGTTGTTCTCATCTGGCTGACACACAGCCCCCAGCTCAGTGAGTGTGTGTGTGTGTGTGCGTGTGTGTGTGGTGTAGTGTGTCTGTGTGTGTGTGTGTGTGTGTATTGAACGCGTAGTGCGTGCATTGTGTGTTGCTATCTTGCGTGTAGTGTTCATTGTGTGTGTGTGTATTGTTCTGTCTGACACCCACCTCCAGCTCAGTGTATTGTGTGTGCATTATTTATTGTGTATTATGTATTTTGTGACTGTGTCTGTGTGTGTGTGCATTGTGTATCATGTCCTGTGTATTTAATGCGCGTTGGTCTGACACACAGCCCCCAGCACCGCTACCTACAAAGGGCAGAGTGCCGATTGGAAGACGCCGGTGAAAGGAGAGGGGTGGGGAGAATGAAAAAAAAAAAAAACGGAAAAGGTCATTCAATCTCTTAATTAGTGTTAGCGTCGAGCTATAAACCCTGGCAGCTAGTTTGCAACGTAAAGGAAATATTTACGGTCCTGTGTGTTTTCACCGGTGTGGAACAAGGCGCAAATCAAAACGCGGTCGTGCTGACACCCCAGGCCTGTGTATGCGTGTGTGTGTGTGTGTGCGCGTGTGTGCGTGCGTGCGTGCGTGCGTGTGTGCGTGCGTGTGTGTGTGTGTGTGTGGTTATACCGTTATCATCTACCCGGTTGTCCTGACGGCTTACTCTGTGGCTCCAGGAACATGCGTCCCAATACACACACTACTCCCCTGTATCAGTATTCAACGAAGCACGAGGTGGCGAGGACGCAGAGGCGAGGGCCCACTGACTGCCGATGACGGTATCCCAGTCATACGAGGCGTACCTGGAGACAGACGCCCCCCCCCCCACCCCCCTCCTCCCTGCTCTGCTTCCTGACATGCATCTGAATTCACAGATCACGGCGTTAGCGAGCGGATCGTCTCTCCGCACACGGCTGGCTAGCTTTTTGCCCGGGTCCCGTGTCGCAGCTCATGCAATGTACGAGTGTGTGTACGTTTCTCTCGCCTTGCGCTGAAAACCCCACGCACGCCTCCCTCTGCAGGCCCATTAATTGTTGCCGTTACGTATTATCTGAATGGGCGTTGCACACGACCATTCCTCTTACACAATTAAAAGATAATTGGCGAGTTCAGTGGTGTTTGATAGGACCGTCACAATTTCTATTCACGCAAGGTTTAAAAGTGGGAAAGCTAAGTCATTCCGGGTTTCCATTGTTGTTGACAGTATTGGTTTCAGCGTCATAAAGTGCACACGTCGGGGCAAACTATAGTGAACCCAGTAAGGCACTGGGTTCGATCCCCGATGTCCACAGTGTGACCTTTAGGTGTACTCGAGCAAGAGGCCTACCCCTACCTGTTCCTTAACCACAGGTATTGGATTTCTCTGTAAGCCCCTTTGGATCAAAGTGCCCGATAAGTGTCTAAATGGTGGTAAATAGTTAAAGAATTCACTCACCACTGGATTAAGCTTATCTGGAGTTTGACCACTACTCGAGGTAAGAGAAGTGCTTCTTGAAATTGGCAAATATTCTTGTGAAGGTAAATCACTAGAAAAAAAGCCTCATGATGACCGATAATTGTTGTGATGATGATGATGATGATGATGATGATGATGATGAAGAGTTTAGGAGTTTGATGATATAAGAGTGGGGCTCAAGATGTCCATTATATCATTCCTTTTGCGGCAGAGTAAACAGACGAAATGAAAGCTAAGCAGCGGCTAACTGGGAGAGACCTGAGCTAACTGGGAGAGGAGGACCTAATTGAAGACATCTGGTGAAGAGGCAGAGTGTCTCTCTGTCCCGGGAGACTCGGGGACTGAAAGGAAAAGGAGGGGTGTGCTGTTTTTCTCTTTTTTTTCCGGAACAAGCGACTGAAACACTGACTCACCAGCACAGCGACGCTCCCTGAAGATTCACCAGTCCTTTAGCTTACCTGCTGTGGAGTGCCAGCTCCAACACACACACACACACACACAAGCACGCACACACACACACACACACTGCACACGCACACACACACACACACGCATGCACGCACGCACACACACACTCACTGCACACGCACAGACACACACACACACACACACACACACACACACTGCACACAGACACACACACACACACACACACACACACACACACACACACACACACACACACACGCATGCACGCACGCACACACACACACACACACACACACACACAAACACTGCACACTGCACACACACACACACACACACTCACGCACACACATTCCTGTATAGCAAAAGCACCATCATCAATTACACTTAAGCTGTGTGTGTACTGCAATATGTACATATAAAAATAGGTTTATGTTTACGTATTGCCAGGAAAAACAAATCTCTCGCCTAATGGAGACCGAGGAACCGTCCCCGTCTCCGACCGCATCGAGTCATCGAGTCATATATGTAATACAGTGGCAGGCGAGCATCGCCGCGGCAACCCTCATCTGTTGGGCGGGATGAGAGGAGCCAGCGGTGAGGCGGGCTGAACAGGAGCCCACGGAGAAGCACCCCTCCTCCACTCAGATGTAGAAAATGGTTGTTTTGAATCATTAATCTAAATCACAGGGAGGCTCGGAGATGACAAGATACTACGAGCTGTGCTAGCTGCTCCCTGTCTCTCTCTGTCTCTGTCTCTCTCTCGCTCTCGGTCTCTTTAGCTGTCTCTCCCTCTCTCTCTCTCTCTCTCTCTCTCTCTCTCTCTCTCTCTCTCTCTCTCTCTCTCTCTCTCTCCCTGTCTCATTCAGGTTCGTGTTGGGTGTGGGCTGGGTGTGTAATGCCACAATAAAGGTTAGCGGTTAGCGCGTGGTTTAGCGTAGCGGTCCTGGTAGCGGTGAGGGCGTTTGACTTCCGCAGCACTGGGTTCACAGTCATCCACACAGTATCCACAGTCTTAACCCGCAGGCATCCCCCGAGCGAGATGCCCCCAACCCCCCCCCCCTCCCCCCCCTGCTCCTTAACGACATGTGAGAGTGCCGTGCGATAAAAAGGGGGTCATGCTAAATGGCCGTAGCGGTGGTAAATATGGACCTCAACGATGGCGGGACGATGGAGGGCTTCCAGGGTTTTTTTTTTTTTTGTGTTTTTTTTTCCCTCCGGCAAAGCGAGCCGGCCGGGTACGGTGTTTGACTTTAAGAGCTTGTAGTACCAGGAGGCTGCCCTTTGGCGTGACGTGTTCCCAGGTCGGCCCGTATATCAGCCACCGATTAAGCTGGAGGCGGGGCCGGCGAAGGATATTGATGTGCGGCCATTGATCCAGGAGGATTTGAGCTGTGAAAGCAAACTCGAGGAGGGACTCTCTGATCAATAGCATTTGCGGTTGAGATGTGACGATGCACACTTTATTCTTTTTGCGCCGCCAACGCCGCCACCGCTGAAGCATGCGACTGTGTCAGAGCGCGTGGTGTTGTCTCCACGACGGGGGGGGGGGTGTGTTTGAAAGGAACATACCTGATTGTTGACGTGGTGGTGATTTGCCTTTTTTTTTCTGGCGTGTGTCTTTGTGAGTGTGTTGGTGTGCCATTTTGTCAGTGTGTTAGTGTGCCATTTTGTCAATGTGTTAGTGTGTTGGTGTGTTGTTGTGTTAGTGTCGTGGTGCGCTTATGTGTTAGTGTTGTGTTAGCTTTGGTGTGTAGGTGTGCTGGTGTGTCATTGGGTTGGTGTACTGTTGTGTGTGTGTGTGTGTGTGTTTGTGTGTGTGTGTGTGTGTGTGTGTGTGTGTGTGTGTGTGTGTGTGTGTGTGTGAGGGAGTTGGCGTGTGCAGCGCATCAGAAGCTTGGCCCTTAACAGCCCTTGTTTAAAACAGGCAGAACTATAATGACAATGATTAAACTTTATGTTGCCATTTAACACCCTCTTAGCTGAAACCTAGCGCAAGAGTGCATGTGAATGCCACTTGTATTTAAATTGAAATCTGGTTCAAGTAAATATTTATGTAGGATGTATGGTTTTGGTTAATTGTTGTTGTTTCCTTTATGCCTTACTGAACATGACATTCCCGTACCCGTTGATCTGTACAACCGCGCAAATATTGTCGATGATGAAAGTAATTACCGCACACAATGATGTACACATTTCAGTCTCTACGGTTTCCAGCCCGCTATCTATAGATATGAATCACGGGAGATTGCGCACGCGTTTAATTTGGTCGGGGGGGTTTAGGCGAGGCTGGCGGAGCACCGTTCAATGGAGATTCCACACGCCGAGCGTAACACCGCTACCATTGCCCGATCGATTCCCTTTTAATGCACCTTAAAATGTTGCTAACTCTTGGAAGCGATGGCCTTGATGAGGGCGTACATTCCCTTCGTTCCGGGCGTGTATCATGCCTTGGTCTGGTACATGCTGCATGGCACGCGTAATGAAAACGCGATGGCCAGTGAAGCTGCCATTATGCCAAACTGTTATTTGCAAGTATAAACGACTGCCACTGACTGAGGACATTAGGGCGGCTGATTTCTCCCGCTGCCCACATACCGCGTGCGTCCGCGGCTGGAGCCGTCTCAGGGGACGTCCACACAATCAAATTGAACTCATGGCAACAAATACGAATGTATTGACTGCGACTCACCATATGGCACCATGCCCCCCACCCCAAAGTTCCCTTGGACGAAAAAATGATATTTTGTCTTATTAGACACCTGTTTTTGGACCTGTAGAGATATATAATAATATAACACTACTACTAACAATAATAATAACTTCCCTGCTCCCTGCACAATGTGTGGGTGGGGTCTTCAGCTCAGATGGCGGTGATGAAACAAAGACCCCCACAGCAGATCTGCTTCCTTCACCCCCTTCTGTCTTAGCATCCTCTGTGGGTGGTGGTGCTGGTGGTGCTGGTGGTGGTGGTGGTAGTGGTGGTGGTTTGGCTGGGCAGCATGTCATATTCAACAAATTGAACCGTTAAACAGTCCTACATTAAATGCCTCCTCCACAGTTAATCGCAGGGCAGCCTGAACGGTGCCACCACGATTATCGCTCTTATTTTCTGCGGCGAAAGCAACCTGATTCGAAAGGCGATTTTAATAACTCAAAATGAACTCTTCCAACCTTTTTTTTTTTTCCAACTGTAAAATTACACTGAGAGTTCCCCATGGCAGGAATTGATTATGTACCCTCGGCACTGTGTGAAAATCAATTCGTGCATCGATGCCTCAACCATGTACTATGATATTGGCATTAGAATTGTACCCGAAACTGTAAACTAAATAACCCTACTGTTTGACTGATATAGATTTGTGCGATGATAAGGTTGTTGTTCTGCACAGTTACCTGCCTTACCGTATTTCAATCTAAATGTATATTCATGCAATTCTTAGTGTGTGCCCACATTGCGTTTATCTTCCTAAAACAGAGTTAAGTTTACTTTTGTTTGTCCTCCGCTAAACCTTTATTGTTCCCGCTAATCGCTCCAGTACTTTCCTTCCCTCAGGATGGTCGGGAGCTGAAGATGAGCGTGGATGTACCAGTCAATGATTGGCCGTCTGCCTAGCCAATCCCGTGAGGCCTGAGGAAGGACAGTGTTGCTGGACAGCGGCCAGGACACCTTGTGGATGGAGCAGCAGCAGACGGCTGGCCGGAGACACAGCGTCGTGTGGATTGGTGCTCCAGTCTGTCCTCTCCCCAAGCCCCATCAGCCCGTCACCGCGGCGCTTCATACCCTGGAATGTGTTGCTTTGGTTCACTCTGACAGTCGGAGTGCGCCCATCGAGAAACTGCCAAAACATTCAGGGAAAAAAGGGAAGCCCTGAACGGGAAAGCCTTAATTCGTGCACATAGCCATCTCCAATTGTATTGTATTCGCCGTTGCCTTTTTGCCACCGAGACGACGATAAGCAAGAAGGAGAAAGAACCACTACAAAAAAAAACTAAAAAAAAACTATTAGAAAAGCGAAGCGAGCGGCGCGGGAGAGAGAGAGAGAGAGAGAGAGAGAGAGAGAGACAGGGAGGCGTCCTTCTGATTCCCGTCACGTAGACCGGGGGCCGAGGAGAGGGGAAAATAATTTGGAGCCGTCAATCACCTTCATCACCGTCATGGGGAGGTGTGAAGGTCGGCCGTCACGCTCCCTGCGTCTCCTGGCGGCGCTGGCGCTGTTGACCGCCGCCGCCGTTGCCCTGGAGTACGAGGGGGTCCCCGGCCAGTGGGCGCGCTACAGCCGCTGGGACGCCAAGGCCACGGGCCACCTCAGCCTGATCGTCAAGACCAACCTCAGCAAGGCGCTGGTGCTCTACCTGGACGACGGCGGCGACTGCGACTTCCTGGAGCTGCTGGTGGCCGACGGCCGGCTGCAGCTGCGCTTCACCATCCACTGCGCCGAGCCCGCCTGGCTGCACACCGAGACGCGCGTCGACGACCACCGCTGGCACCGCGTGCTGCTGACGCGCAACCACCGCGAGACGTGGCTGGCGGTGGACAACGAGGACAAGCGGGCCGAGGTGAAGTCCAAGCGCAGCGACATGGCGGTGGCCAGCGACCTGTTTGTGGGCGGGATCCCGCCCGACGTGCGCCTGTCGGCGCTGACGTCCAGCACGGTGAAGTACGAGCCGCCGTTCCGCGGGCTGATCGCCAACCTGCGGGTGGGCGAGGCGGCGCCGCTGCTCCTGGACGGCCAGGGGGTCCACAACGACGCGGACTACCTGTGCGAGGTGCACTCGCCCTGCGGCAACGGGGGCGCCTGCTCGCTGCACCAGGGCGAGGCGGTCTGCGACTGCGGCGACAGCGGCTACAAGGGTAGCTACTGCCAGGAAGGTAAGCTAGGCTAAGCTAACGCGGGCAAAGCCGAGGAACAAGATAAAATATGCTCGGAGACTAGATAGGATAGGCTTTGGAGACAAGATAAGCCCGGCAAGACAAGATTATTAAGGGCTGAGACAAGTGAAGCTAAGATAAGATAAGAGACAGGCAAATATTAGCTAAGCTAAAAGACATGCTAAGATGAGCTCAGCAATAAATTAAAAATGAGCTAAGCGAAGCTAAAATGAGCTAAGCAAAGAGACAAGCTAAAATGATAAACGCTAAAATAGGCTAAGGTAAGAGACGTCACGATGCATGGTATGTAACTGAAAGAAAGCTGAAGGTGGCACCACACAGAGGACCCAGCGGGGATCTGAACATGGTAATTGCTC